>OV050032.1:156969238-157499748 GCA_920105625.2 Clusia tigrina
GCTTCAGCGTGACTTCATTTAATTTGCTGAAATCGACCACCAATCTCCATTTCTTGGTGTTGTCCTGGGACTTCTTCGGAACCAACAATAAAGGTGAATTCCATGGAGAATTGATCGGCATTATTATGCACTCCTCCAACAACTTGTCCACCTGTCGATTCATTTCGTCACGATGAGCCTCTGGAGTTATATATGTCCTTTGATTTATGGGCAACTGCCCCTCCGCTATGGGAATATTGTGCTCAATTGTAGATATGAACGGCAGCGCGTCCCCATTGAGTAGGAAAACATCGTTATACTTTGCGCACATTCTTGCTATTGAACGGCTTTCCTCCTCATTCCAAGTACTCCCCGTTCCCAATTCGTCTTTCAGTTTCTCCGCTCTCTCGGTGTTCTCCCGAGACTTTTCCTGCACTACAAAATCACTAGCATCGCCCACTTCTCTAATGTCGTACTCCAAGATATTGGCACATGGCGCCTCGCAATTCTGATCCCATACTATGTCCGATTCTTGAGTGTTCAGCACTGGTGCCTCAGCTGTATAATCTGTGGCGTATGCCAAAGTATCGCTGATATGCACCCCAGGCTGTATCTCTTGCCTGTTTACTATTGTTAAACCCTCTTTCACAGGTACCCTTACCTTCTTTACAGTTATTGCCCTAGCCTTCGCTATGCCTTCTGATTGACTTTCCTGCTCCCTGCTTAAACTGTCCCTCCGGGTTCCACTCTGGTTCCTTCCTATACTGTCCCTTGCCCAAAGTCTAAAATTGTTTACAGTTTTCCCATTCCCATTGCATACTGATAAGCGTTTACGTACTATATCTATTATAAAGCAATTCCACAAATTATCTCTTCCCAGTATTCCATCTGCCGGGATACCGTCTTGGGTCTGGATAATGTGGATGTCCCATTCCAAATTCTCAGTACGGTGAATATCGAGTTTCACTAGGCAAAGGGTTTTAACACTTGCCCCAAATGCCCCGCTTAAACTGCTTATTCTGCACGTTTGTACATTGGGAAATTACCTCATGGACTCAGCCTTTATTAGACTGGTGTCCGCACCTGTGTCCAGCAATAATACCAGATGACCTGCTTTTGCTTCCTTGCACGGAATGACCACATAAGAATCACCCGTGTAAGTAGACTGACTGTTGAAATTGTTAGCCAAAAAATGCTTATATCGCGGAGGATCTCTGCACATATCTCTCATAAATCTAGCGGTGCCACCAACAAATATACTTAAACGCGATTTAAAATTTGCCGTGCTTTCATTCATCTTCCCCATGCAGTTTTTAAAACCTGCTGTCATGCCCCTGGCCGGCTGAATTACCTGTCTGCATCTTTCACTAATATTATTAAAATTTGTTCCTATATATATTAATATACCAGGGAGGTAGTCCCTGACTAACCCCACTGCTCTCAGGCGAATTACCCCAAACAGGCTTAGCAATAGACAAAAGAAATTTATTGTCCCTAAGAGTGCTATATCCTGTATCTTCGCAGTTTGTGGTTTCTCGACTGTCGCTGACGTGAGAACCAAGTTTGGTGCCTGTATATTAGCAGTTTTCTGGGGTTTCCAACCTGTAGTCTGAGGTTGGCCCCCTACCGGTTTCCCTGATTCTGCCTGTTGCTGTTCCTCGCGCAACAGTTCTCTGTCATATGGCCAATGCGCCCACACCATGTACAGGTCGGTTGGCGACTTCCATTCCATTCGTTCCTTGCATCGTATGATTGGTTTTGCTGCGAACCATATGTATTATGGTTATTACTAGTACCGCCCGTGTTCCGCTGCAATGTACGGTCCCCTGGGTTTCCACGAGGCAACACGGGTCTCTGCTGACGGGCAATGGTACTTTGCTGCTGATTTCCGAAGCTTTCTCTGGAGTAGTACTGTCTACCCTGTTGCCTTGCTGATGCATTCCTTGGAAAACTCATCCCCCTTTGGTGTCCATAATTACCGCAATCCTCACAAAACGGAGTATTCCTCCTCGTCCAGCACTCATCCCAGAAATGCCCGTGCCTATTACAAAATTAGCATGCGACCACTACAGCCGGTCGTCGATCTCTCTGGGTCATTCCCCGTTTTTCATTACCCCCCCCAATCCTTGTCCCGGGACACTCGAACCAGCGGGTGCACTCGTCCAGCATATGCCCCCCGTCGTGGCTCTTTGCTGAATGGCCACTTCTGCAGACGTAACGGCCTCTATCAAATCTGCCATTGATCGTTGTGTCAGACCTAGCGTGTAATTGGCCAAGTCCCTATTTATTAAACCGGCCTTGAACACCGTCACCATGGCCCTCTCTATTTGCGATTTGTATACCGACGCACTTTCAGGGAATTGCCTGTTTGCTTCTGCACTCGCTGCACTCCCCAGTGACTGGAGCCTACGGCCCCAGGCTCTCAATTCCTCTCCAGGCTTCTGAGTAGACTCCTGGATCTCTCTTATGAGTACGACGTACGATTTTTGTTTCAAGTATGTCCTGTCCAGGAGAGCATATATATCAGTCAGGTTGTCGACTGGGCTATGTGCCAACAAATCAAACGCGTCCCATGTTTTTCTCTGTCTTATGCATCTTATCAAGTGTTCAACCTCCGCTCCCGGAAGACTTTGTTGGGCAAGCTCGCATCCTTCCTTGAACCTCCTGATTTCCGTCCTAAGATCGTAAATCTCAACGCCAGAAAACATAGGCACAAGCTTCTCCACAGCTTTGGCCACCTCCATAATGCCCATTCTGACTGTCGAGTTAACCACCACAGGAATAACTGTACCGCTCACCTCCTGTGTAGCTAATTGGCTATTAGTCCCCTCTTCCAATAGATACTTAACCAGATCCGGGCGCAAACTTAGTGGCCGCCGTGCTTGTAACCGAGTTGGCGTGTCGTATATAAGCTCCTCCGACTGAGGCGCTCTATTCTTTCACCCTACGCTCGTCGGTTGAGTCGCTGCTTTCTTATTCACCTGCGATTCGCGCTGCGCCTGGTCTCCAATGAAACTACTCGGTAGCCCTCCTAAATCGCAATCCCTCACTACTATTTTCGGAACGAGGTGTCCTCGGGTACACTGGGGCGTCAAGTATCCTGATCCCCCTACTGCCGGCATCCAGGCCTGAACCGTCTGCGTTTGTATTTCCGACGTCGACACCGACCTTGGCCTCACCTGGGATGGCTTCACAACTACCGTCTCTCCCCTAAACCTGAAATTCTCTTGCTCTAACAAAGAAGTTCCTCCTCTGTTTCCTCGAGCCGTCTTGAGATTTCCTTAGCTTTATTTTGAAGGAATTCTCTATCAGCTTTCAGCTCCTCCTTTTCCTTACGTACTTCCTCTAATTCCTTTTCCCTCCTGCTCAAGATAGCAGTCAGCACCAAATCGGCTGCTTCCAAAGGCGATATTCTACCGCTTACTCTGGCCTCCTCCCACAACGTGTGGGCTTCAGTCTTACCCGCACTTGCTGAAATGTTCGAATACCCTCTCGGTGAAAAGATTCACCTCTGTTTTTACTGCTTTTAACTCGTCCTGTGCTTCTTCTTTTCTCTTTAACGGAGACCCACGCGGTGCTTCAATCGTTGCCAATTCCGTCTCGAATACTTTAAGCCACCCTGACACAAAATTTTCCACATATCCAGGAAAACTCTTCGCAAAGTATTCATCGTCCCTACAGACCTCCTTGTTCGGCAGTAATTTTACGTGGTTGTTGTTAAATTTTTCCACCAAACCTCGCAACTCGGTGATGCGTCTGTGATAGTACTTCGCGTTTTTTACATCCTTCCGGTCCTTCCTGAAGTTTGAAATCAACCTCTGGACCTCTTTGCCACCACTTCTTGGCATTTCACCAACTCCTACACTTCCTTCGATAGTCCCATGGACTATGCCTAATCCAATAAGTATCCCGGGATGCCTCAGTAGAGAACCGCAGGCACAGAAGGTATCCGTAGTTCAAACTAGGGCCAAAGCAAGATCAGAGAGGGAGAAGGCCGAGAGAATGCAAGGGGACAAAATTGATGCGACAAAAGATGTTAGCAATGCGGGTTTCGATGCCAATGAACAAGCAGCCAGTAGTGTGGAATGGCTGGAGGATAAAAAAGATATCCAGGCTGTGTTAAAGGCTTTCCATGATTCACCTCTAGGTGGACACCAGGGATTCTTGAAAACCCATGACAAAATTAGGCGAGTATACGGATGGAAAGGTATGCTCCGAGACATAAAAAAGTATATAAAGAGTTGTCCAAAATGTCAGGCCAACAAGAGTTCAATGCTAACAAAGATGCCAATGGTGTTAACTGACACACCAAAACAGCCATTTGATAAAGTTCATATGGATATTGTAGGTATTTTACCTGAAACAGTTTCGGGAAATAAATACATCTTGACGACTACTCAAGTACGGTGGCCAAGGCATTCTTTGACGAAATTATAGCACGGTACAACATACCTAAGGTCCTGATAACCGACAATGGTTCCAATTTTTTATCGAAACTATTCTCAGAAACGTGTAAAATGCTGGGAATCAAGAAATTGCATATAACACCATATCATCCCCAGGCGAATGGCTCATTGGAGCGTAGTCATCGACCTCTGGCAGAGTACTTGCGCAGTTTTGCCAAGGAAGACGGCTCGAATTGGGATCAATGGTTGACCACTGCAATGCATGTACACAATAATACTGTGCATGTATCAACGAAGCAAACTCCGTTTAGAACACTCTACGGGTTTGATTTCAACATGCCAGCAAATCTGAAGCGCAAATGTGCGCCAGTATCGTACAATGCTGATGACCCCAATAAACTGCAAAAATATCAGCTACAGCGAGCGCACGAGTTGGTTAGAGAAAACCAGGATTGTGCTAAACGAGTAGCCAAGGAAGCCTACAACAAGGTATTAAACCCAGTACTCTTTCATGTGGGTGACCAGGTACTAATGAAGAATCAGGCTAGAAGAAAAAAATTCTCACCTGTTTGGATAGGTCCGTATGTAGTAGCAGAGATCCGCAGCCCAGTTACAATAGTCGTAACAATTAAGGGCAAGCATAAAAACCTACATAATAATTTATTGAAATTGTTCCATATGAAACCACACAACTAAAGACATGTGTTAACAGTGTTTTACAAGTGTAAACACAAGAATAACAACGTAAACATGTACGTGTTTGTATCAAATAACACACACAGCGCCGATTTTCAAAGTCAAGACCAGCAGAAGTGTGCCAATTAAACTCGAGTAAGTAAAGTTGACGTAATAAAAATCTGATTATTAAGCACTATTGCCGAATGAGGGCAGTAGAGAAAAATATTTTTTTGTTTTACGTATTAAATAATAATAAACGGGTTCATTGCACGTATTTAAAAAATAAAATAAAATAGTAAGACAGTCGTGGGCAAGTAATATAAAACTTAACTTCAAATATGTACATACATACATACGGCGGTTAATGAAATGAAAGCAGTAGCGCCAGCACCGTTGGTGAGTAAATATATATGTATGTAACTGTATAATGTACAGAATGAATGTACGAGGGAATATTTAAAAAAGTAAGTATTCTAGTTATAGGAATGGGTATGGCCATATAAGTAAGTATGTAGGGACATATGATTAGGAATTGGGAATTTGCAGATACTGCAGCAGGCTATATGTAGATATACGAGTACATATACGAGCTCGCTCCCGTTGTCATCCGTGCTCCGCCTTCGGTCGCTGTAGTGTTGTTGTTGTTGCAGAGATTGGTTTGCACTCTGCCTGCTTACTGCTTTGCGTGTGCGATCGGTTAGCGTGCGTCTTTCGGGTTTCTCTGTGTTCCGCCTTTGGTCGCTGCACTGTTCAGTAGAAATGTTTGCTTGCTGTTTCTTTTTTCCTTTATAGCCGTACTAGTCCCTCTTGATGTTCTTTGTACTATTAGGCCGTCGTCGTCATCAGTCTAACTCTTTCGGTTTCTGAGCTCCTCACAACCTGTACATTTATTGGTCCGATCGTCTGTGCGTAAATGTTTTGTTATACTTATCCGCTGTCTTTGTTGTTGCATTTAGCGTGGGAGGTGGTTACCTTTTTAAGCTGCATGATATCGGGGATGGTTGCATGCTTGAATATTGTTGGTGGTTATTTCTAAATAAAATATGGTGGCCATCGTTATTTGTTTTTGGAGTTAACACTGTCCCTGGTGGTAGCATATAGTTTTGTTGTATTCTTTGTAGGAGGTGTATGCGGAAAATACTTCTGGTACTTTCCGTCTTTACAGTAAATTGAAATATTGAAATATTTAGAGTAGTTAGATGCAATGAAAAATTAAGTCATGCAATGGACAATTTTTTCACATGAACGGGTTTATCTTTTAAATACTCGCTTATGTAAGATGGGCAACTAGTTTTGCCCAGAATTGATATACAATTTTTTTTTTTGGCGGCAGATAATTTATAATAGTAAATACTTATTATGTATGAAGCAAATTATTGTAAAATATATATTTATTGAGAATGATTAAAATTTTTAATGCCGCTAACAATTTAAAAAATTGTATCATAGTTAATTAATAATATTTGTAAAGAAAATAGTTTTTATTACTTATTTATAGTTTGGTTGTTAAGACGTATTAAATATGCAAAATATACTCGCATTAAGAACAGTTATAAATTGAAAAATTATAATCTGAGTAAAAGTTAAAATTAAAAACAAAAGTAATTTAGAAAATAATTAGAGTTACAGAAATTAATTATTTAAAATCTAAATTTATAATGAAATAAATGTAATAATCCAAAGCAAACACAAATTATACTAAATAGGAAAATTATTCCCAAGAGTATATACTCGTATAGCATATATAATATATAATTTTGAAATTGATTTATTAAATTAACTTACGAAACGTTCGACTAAACTTAAGCATAGAAAGATATCAAACTAAAATATTAACTAGAAAATTAAGAAAATTATTATAAGCATTCAGCTCTGCTGATGTGAATCGAAGCAGGAAGTTCCGGGAACAGCATATATCGGAAGACGGTGCGGACTAAAGGACCAACGTATTATTCGATGGATTGGGGATGAATGGCGACTAAAGTGAAATTTCTCGAAACAGCATATGGCCGCAGTGTTTGATCACGTTCTGGATGGGATTATTGACAAACAATGGAAAAATAAACAGGTTTCCTTGCGGTGTCATATTTTGCATTGGACAGTCTTACGTTACAATGTCCACCCAGTGTATCACAATCTTAACAGAATCGTTTCTGAATAAGTTGAACATGGGCAAAAACATAAGGAGGGTGGCTGAAATCACCACCAAATATAATAAGCAGAGGAAATTTGACTTACGGAAGTCAATTGCTTGATTAAAGTATATGTTCAATCTAGAGGATGAACATAAGAAATATTATTCGCATATGAAATTATTTACTAGAAGAAGACACAGATACTGGTATCTGATCGGAGTACGCAAATTGCTTCATTAACCGTGAATCCCAGAGAAATACCGGCAGTCTACACATCGAAGTCAAATTCTATTATGAGAAAGCTCAAGAGAAACACTTCCACCATAAAACACATTACTGCGAAGTAAATAACAGAGGAGTATTGTAATCTTAATGAATATTATAAGAAGAGGCAGTACCACCTATCCGTTGGGGCACGATGTATAAATGAAAAGAAGAAGGCCACTACAACCGAAGTTTTAATGGTAAACAAAATCGCCAGCCTAGAATATCATACGTACCGGTCCAGAAAAACGGCAGGGATATGCGGAGTTCATCGAGCGACTTCACTCCGACAACGACGGTCGTCAACTGGACCAGCAGGTAGCAGAGGTCGCAGTATAATATCGGGTTTTTCAATAAGAGCGCTACAAAAGTTTTTTTAAATAAAACAAAACCGGTTTTAGATATCAATGAAATTCTTTATTCCTGTGAAAGTACGTTCGATGCCATTATGTATGAAACTCGATTTCTTTTGCATGGCCACAACGGGCACGCTTGCAGAAGTCCAGACGCTGAACCCAATTTTCAACGGGTTTCAAGCATAAATCGGCCGATACTGCTGCAATTTCGCGTTCGATATTCGTACGAAGTTCATCAATCGTCGCTGGCTTGTTGGCGTAGACCATAGACTTGACGTAGCCCCACAGGAAATAATTTAACATAATTTAACACTCATCATAAATTGGACGTAGCGCTCTTAAAGTTGAGGCGACTGACTCCGAATTTCGGTAGTAAATTTTTATTAATTTTGACTCGTTGTTGGCTCGTATATCTTTGCATGATGAAATGGCAAACCTTACTGAAGAGAAATGTCAAAAGAGCGGGGAAAAATATGGCGTCGTTTGCTGTCACTATCGATTTACTTTTGTAGCGTTTCTTTTGAAAAACCCTTTATAAGATTTTAGGTATAGAATAGAATTGTGTTATTGTACAGATCTTTGTATATACGCCAATGAGAAAAGAGTCAACGAAAAACCAAATTATAAAAAGGGGAATATAAAAATAATTATGATAGATAAAAATAAAGAAAAAAAAATAAAGTAAAGAAAAAAAAACTACAAAAGAAAACAAAAGCTAGAGAAAAAAAATATGGAAAAGAAAAGAATAAAAAAAAAACCGTGATAGAACCCAAATAAGGCGATTTAAAAAAAAATAAACAAATTATATATACGAGTATATGTACTATAGAGTTAAATAGATACACATAGTTGTTCACAGTGCAAGAAAAATATTGTAGAGATTTAATAGAAGTTAGTTCCACTAACTTCTTTTAGCAAGAGGGGAGAGATGTTGTGAGTTAGAATCAAGCTGCCTGCGAGTAGTTGACTCACAGCACCGACTCCTATCAGATACTACACATTTGGTGTGGTTAGCTTTAAGCAATTAATTTAAGTAAGAGAGCACATATTTTTAGGGTGCGAGTATTATAAGTAACCAGAATTTATGTACTAATCATAATGTAAACTTTTAGGGTGTTACAGTTCCGCAGTCGAGTCGACGAAGGGCATTTGAATTTAGAATGCACCTTCGACACTTTTACAGTAGGTCAGTTGGCTTGACCAACTGACACCAATTAACAGGTGCGGAACTGGAACACCAGAAAGGTCAGTACGCAGACTGAAAGTGATCTTTGTAAATAGTATATAAGAATTAGTATTTTAAGAATAAAGCTTCTTGTTGTTTTTCTAATCAAACTAACTTAGTATTATTTATTCTGTGAAAAAGTGTTAGGTTTGCAGCTACACGCGCGCCCAGGACAGGCAGCAAGAAGATGCTCCCCGAGGACACCAGCAAATACGGTCCCCAACATAATTGACACATCAACTTGGACGTATACAACTTAGTGCGTTACCGATTTCTTTTCTTTCTGTGTGTTCCATTCTCCTTTAGGCCTATTTTCACACACAATTTCGGAAATAAGCAATGTAAGCAATTATGAAAAAAAATAATATAAACGATTACACATAATATTGTTACGAAATTGCCCTCTTGACAATTTACTCTGTTACAAAATTGCCCCCCGGACAATTTACTCTGTTACAAAATTGCCCTCCTGACAATTTCTCTAACTATCTGTACTCGGACTCGTACCGCTGGATTGTGTAGTAATCAAACAATCGCTGGTTAAATTAAAATAATTAGCTTTATTTAATTATTGTTATTTACACATTTAATATTAGGCTTAAAGTTTACTTAGTTATTATTTGCACTTTATTTCACAAACCATTAGTCACTTTATTTAATAAGTAATTTCATCACTTTATTTAATAATGAATTTCATCACTTTGCAAAATTACAAATACTGCTAATACTGCTGCTTAGATTAAAATGCCTGATGTATACACTTTTACGATCTCTGATCTACTGTATTCCAGTTTGAACAGTCTTGTCGCTTTTATAGTTTTCGAATGGTTGGTGTAGAAACTTCTACGCTATTCTCGTAGTTTCTAGAAGCTTCTATCCTCTTCGACAGAAGTCGAGAATATTCTTTTTGATATTACCGACAGATGGTTCTTGAATAAACTTTTATTCGAATAGTTTGCATCTTGACTCACAGGGGGCACTCATTCTCCAGATGGGATCCTAAAAGTATGCAATCCCTTTTCACTGGGCTATCACGTTTCAATATCAATAACACTGAAAAAAAACCAAACAAACAAAAATGTAATATATACAAATTCTATTGATTGCATAATTAGACATTGTATTTAGAATTTAGAATATCTAAATATAAATTTAAAAAAGAAAAAATCTGGTGAAAAACCAGTGTTCCTGGTGGCATAACCTGCAGTCATCCGTGGAGGATATTCTCAGCTTTTTAAGATGATTGTTATTAGCAGGCTAAAAGAACACCGCGACCTAAAAGATCTATTGTGCAGCCGCGTACCCAACTAAAACAATCCTAGACTATTTATAAATCTCGTAACTGCTGTGGGCTTAATTTTAACTAGGTGATTTGGAAATACGAACCCACTGCTAGGTAATTATGTCTGCGACTTGCCACTGCTGGGCAAGTGCATATATGATAAGTGGTTTTTCCAAATTAGAGTTTTGTCTAGGATTACTCCCAGATTTCGTTGGACATTGTTAAGTCCGTGGTCCCTAAACTTAAGGTCCCCAGATTCAGTTTCCTTCTTTTGGTGAAGGGTACCACATTTGTTTTATTCGGATTTATCGATAGTCCTTTCTCCTGACACCAGTTTTGAGTGATGTCAAGAGCTAGTTGATTGCGGTCTGTTATGGTAGAGTCAAACTTGCCTCTGACCATAATTACCAAATCATCCGCAAAGCCCTGAACTTCGTATCCGAGGTCATTGAGAGTTTAGAAGAGCTCGTCGATAACCAATAACTATAGGAGTGGCGATATGACGCCCCCTGGGGACATCCTCTGGTTGACCTGACAATTAACTTTTCTGTCCCTGTTGCAAAGATTATTGTTCTGTTTTTGAGCATATTGAGAACCCATGTTATGATTAATTTTTGTATACCTTTCCTGTTCATCCCCTCCTCAATTGATCTGAAAGTAGCATTGTCAAAAGCCCCCGTAATATCAACCGATGTACAGAGAGCTATTTCTTTACCTTCAAACGCCTTTTCAATTTTTCTCGTTAAGCTATGTATGGCTGTCTCAGTCAATTTGCCTTATGCTGAAAATGTTTGGCAGCACAGGTGCCAATACATCAACACCTTGCCGAAGTAAGCACGGTTGTATATTATCGACACCTGGGGATTTGAATGGTCTAAAAGAGGAGATAGCCCATTTGGTTTTCTTGACGGTAAAGATTCTGCAAACCAGTTAGAGTTCCCTTCGTGTAGGCATCAAGAAACGAGTATTCTCGATGATTCCGCTATCCTCTCCACTAGTGGCACAGCCTGGAAAGTGAGTGTTCAACGTAAGCTGTCCCGTCTCTTCCAGACTCTCTGTAAAATTTCCGTCAGGCTTCTTGAGTGTAGAAAGGCCATTTGAGTGATCTTTATTGAGTGATTTTTGGAGTCGGGTAGCTGCTCGGATAGTTTCAATCTCCTCACAGTACTTTTTCCATGAGTCTCTCTTAGATCTTCTCAACTCATTATTATAGGCCGTTAAGGCACTTCTATAGGATGCCCAGTCACCATTACACTTGGCTCTATTAAATAGTTGACGGGCTTTTTTGCGCAGAATATTTAGCTCCCCACTCCACCAGGGTACATTCCTAGAACGTTTCTTCACAACTAGATTGCAAATTATTTTCAATAGCCTCAATTATTATATTATTTAATTTGTTAACTTTAAGATCTAGTTCCTGAGAGTTACATATTTTTTCACTAAGGCACGCAATATTTTGCTCTAAGTGAAAGTTAATTATCGACCAGTTGGTCTTCCTAACATTGCTTATTTCGAAGGTGCCTCCCGCGTGATACCGCGTCCTCTGTGTCGCCAGGTAGGTACATGGAGGACAGGACTATCGTTCTCTTGCCTTTGGCACTAGGCACTTCTGCCTGTACTGCCACCAGATCACATTGTAGAATCTCTGAAATTGGGAGGAATTTAATATTTTTGTAGATCATCATCGCTGCCCTCGGTCGGTAAATATTGTTCTCATAGATCAATTTATATGTTCTTGTCTGCAGACCATTTACGCGCCCATTTGTGGCCCATGGTTCTTGAATGGCTACGAAGTCCAGACACTGGTGTTTCACCAAGGCACTGAGCCTGTAAGAGGCTGCTAAAGCCCTGTGGAGATTTATTTGGAGACAGTGAAGCTGCTTCCAAGAAGAGTTTTGCGTTCGTGATGGGGCCTGGGATATTATTTCCCAGACCGATCCCTGCGGATCTTACCACCCTTTGTGCTCCGCAAAGTTTGCGCATTCTCTGGGTCTTTTCCCTCCCATTTTCTGAGCCTACCAGAGAGAGCAGATAGTTTTGGACGTTGGGCACGAGTCTTGCCTCTCTCCGCTCTCGGTACTGGCTTAATGAAAATGGGCCCCGTTTTCGGCTTCTGGCTACTCTTCTGCAACAGATGTTGTTGGTTGCTCTTCACCACTAACAGCAGGTTTTGCCCTGTTCCCCTTCAGTCTAGGTCGGAGCTGGGCACTGCCAAAGCCATAGTAGACCTTTTTACCCAGTTTCTCGTCCCTCTCAAACGAGATGGGGTCCAGAGCAATTGCCAGCTCGGTCGCCTTTTTGTAGGCGATGGCGCACCCGCCACTCACTGACACTAATGCCCGTATTCTGCGACTCCACTTGCCCCAAAATTCGGTCATTCGGCCAAGACACCGAACCGGGAAAGTAGCCAACGAAGATCTTGGCCTTTGGCACTTCAGCCTCGTCCACTACCCTCCAATCAATGGCTTCATGGCTGGTATCATCTCCTCAGCCCAGGCTACGGTTTCGTCGTCGAGACAGTTGATCGTCAACCATCCACAGCCTGCAAAGTGAGGCTTCACTGGGCCCCCACGTTGCATATTTGTACCTTCCCAATTTCTTCAGTGGACCATATGCCCTCCGGGAAATTGCTAGGTATAATCTTTGGGGTGTAAAAGCGTAAGTTTCGCAGGATGGGAATATGCGATTATAGTTCTAGGAACATTAGCCTCTATCCCATCTAGACCGATAGTGCGTGGCGAAGAGTCACATCCTGCCCGAGGTAACCCTGCTATTCATAACAGAACACTACGGATCTAGACTGAGGAGTCAATAAACACCTCCCCGGATACAGGGTGTGGAGGAGCAAACCTCTATAAAAAACCTCTGGGTTGGAGTAAGATGTCATACGACCCGTGTCGATGCTTAGCCTGGCTGGGGGCCCAGGTCAAAAAAAAATAGCCCAGTCTCTAACGGAGTGCTCCGGATACTTGGCGTCCTCCGGTTCTATCTAGCCTTACCCGCGCACACGGACCTCTGTGCGAGTGGACCTCTCTTGTCCGATACTCGTAGGACCACATATGTCATTCAATCTATTTAAAACTTCAAAACCAAAGGAGGGCGGTCCTCCCAAATACCGACAGTGACGATCCTGTCTACCGCTAATACCTTGGGTGGTAGACAGATCGATAGCAGCAGGAGGCAGAGGGGGCTTAGGCGTTAGGGCTGGTCCCAGCACGAGTTCTGGTAGCTGGGGACGGGGAGGCTTGGGAAAACCGGTCTCTCGTCTTGTTCAGAGGGGTGCTGAAGGGAGAAATCCGGGGGAGGTGGTGAAAACCCAAACGCTGACTGTGATCAGGGGGCGGGGGGCTGCCCGGGAATCAATCGTCAGCAGACAGTAGAGGGGCCCAGCAGCTCAAAGAAGGTTGCTGGGGTACGCCTGAGGGGGTCGGATAAATACTTCCGTCCGTCTAAGCAGGCCTATTACGACAAGAAGGCGGCCATGAGGGTAATGGCAAAATATGAGCCTCTACCTACTGACCAGCTTACTGAGGAGCAGGCCAAATCGGTAGAGTGGGCAAGTTGTATGCTATCCGGCTTGGGTAAACCGGCGGGTACAGCCCCAAAGAGACAACGTTCGGCTGAAGAGACGGGTGAGATCGCTAAAAGACAAAAAGTCGGTGGTCAGAAATACCCGTCTTACAGTGAAGTTGTTGGTGGGGGTGAGATGCTGACCATTATAGACCGGAAGGAGGAGGAAGGGGTCATGCCCAAAGATAAGTGGAGGTATGTGGAGCAAGTCATTGCCGAAGTCTACCTCCAGGTCGTAGAGGAAAACCCTAGACCCCCTTTTCTGTCACGATGCGGGCTGGTATCAGGGCAGGGCCAAGCTCATCGCATGCGATGATTGCAGGTCAGCAAAACTCTACATGATCGCGGTAAGCAAGGTTGGCGAGATTTGGCCGGGAGCCAGGCTTGAAGCTGTCAGCTGGGAAGATGTTCACAGCAGACCCAGAGCCCGGGTCTGGATAACGGCTAAGCCAACTGAACCGGGAAAAAGAGAGGAGATCTTTAGATCTTGCAATCAAGACCTGACAACCCATAACTGGAGGGTGGCGAAATTTGAGGAGCCAGTAGAAGGTAGGAGACAGGTGTTGTTAATACTCAACGCCGAGTCCCTTGCCCCACTGGCAGAGAGAAAAGGGGTAGTGAGGTTCGGGTTATTTGACGCAACCGATCGGATCTACCGCAGCGACGAACAAGCTTTGGAAACGGAGGAGATAGAGGGTGACAAGGCTAGCGTGTGTGGCGGTGGTGAAGAAATGTTGTTCAGCAGCCAAAGGTCGACAGACTCAGAGCAGCTGACCGGGGTCGGGCAGCTCTTTGAGAAGGACGACCTCCTTGACTACACCGAAGGAGAGGAGGACGCGGACGTTACGATGGTGGAGGTAAGAAGGACAGATTCCTATGAAGCTGATCCCAGTCAACCTCCACCATTGTAAACTCGCCTCCGTGAATTTGATGGTGCGCCTGGGTTCTGGTGATTTTGACGTGGCTCTCATCCAAGAGCCGTGGATATGCAGCAACAAAATCTGCGATCTAAAGATGAGAGGTTTCAAGATGATAACCGCTCAGAGCACAGGTAAACCTCGTGCTTGTATATTAGCAAAAGATAACATTAACATCTTCTTGCTCCCACAGTTAAGTAATGGCGATACAGTGACGGCCAGCATTGAGTTGCAAAATAGCAGTTTCTGGGTAGCCTCTGCATATATGCCACATGATAAGGACGCCCCACCGAAGGAGGTCCGGGAATTGGTCATGGAGGCAGCCGCAACCAACAGGAACTTGGTTGTCTCCAGCGATGTAACCGCTCACAATACATTGTGGAGAAGCACCGACACTAATGCAAGAAGTGAATCAATTTTAGACTTTATTATAGAAAATAAGCTTAGTGTGCTGAATTTAGGATAAGAGCCGACTTTATAACACAGAATAGAAAGGAAGTTTTGGATATTACCCTGAGCTTCGATAATTTCGCGAATAATGTAAAAAGATGGAGAGTTTCGAATAAAAATTCCTACTCTGACTATCGTTATATAGAATACGAATTGAACTTCCCAGTATCTCCAGTTAAGACGTGTAGAAATATTCGGAGTACGGACTGGGGAAAGTATAGTAAGACTCTCAGGGCCTCACTGCCAAGAAATCCCCCGTCTTACCCCACAGACCCTGTGGAATTAGTCGGGATGATTATTCAGGTAACCAGGGCCTTGAATAGTTCACTGACAGCCGGGTGCCGGGTTGTAAAACTGAGAGGCAAGAACAAACCACCTTGATGGTCAATGGATCTGGGCCTTCTCCGGAAGTCTAATAGGCGGTTATTCAACAGGGCTAAGACTTCGGGTCTGCCCTCCGACTGGGAAGCCTACAAGGCTGAGCTAAAAATATACAAGAAAGCAACAAGAACTGCGCAACGAGAGTCCTGGCAAAATTATTGTAAGGATGTGGAAGAAACTTCGGAAGCAGCCAGACAACCTGGGCTACCTAAAGGGTCCGGGTAATGTGTGGAGCAAATCGAGTGCCAAATCTTTGGCTCTTCTATTAGATACGCATTTTCTAGGCAGTATCAAGGTGGAGGGTAATAACTCGATATAATGCGATAGTTACGGTCGAGAAAGTTGAGTGGGCCATTAACAGCTTCGGTCCATACAAAGCTCTGGGTCCGGATGGAATTTACCCAGCAGAATTGCAACAATCACGGAACATAATTACGCCATGGGTTGTAACTGCAATTAGAAGCTCTCTTAACCTGGGCTATATTCCGCTAAGAGAAACGAAGGTTTTTTCATACCCAAATCGGGTAGGTCCTCACATGTAAATCCTAAAAACTTCAGACCAATCAGTCTCACGTCTTTCCTCCTAAAAACGTTGGAGAGATTGATGGATGCACACTTACGGGAAGTTATACCAACTGGTAGAATCTCCTCGGCACAGCATGCATACACGAAGGGCAAATCGATAGAGACGGCGTTACACGTACTTATTGGTATAGTGGAGAAAGCCATCCACCAAAAAGATTTTGCACTGGCGGCGTTCATTGACATAGAAGGCGCTTTTAACAACACAAATGCGAACGCCATTACGAGCGTTAGAAGCTCTGGGCGTTGATCCTAATGTGCTGATATAAACTATACTCGTCAGCAGGAAGGTAACTGCCAGCTTACGCATCGACGCTTTAAGCAGACAGATCTGCAGAGGCACTCCTCAGGGAGGAGTTCTCTCCCCCCTGCTCTGGAATTTGGCGGTAAATTCCTTACTGCTAGTCCTAGAGAGGGAGGGGTTGCGATGTCGTCGCCTATGCTGGCGACTTGGAATTGTGATCAGAGGGAAATATTCAAACACTGTTATAGTTATTTTGCGCTCTAGCATGGCCACGCTTACTGGTTGAACGGGAAGAAGGGGATTAGGGTTAAACCCCGATAAAATGGGATTAATCCTCTTTTCCAAGAAAAATAGATCTCCTGAGATCTCCCCGCTAACATACAAAGGTGTGGAAATTCCGATGAAGAAGACAGTCAAATATTTGGGACTAGTAATAAATAGTAAACTTTCCTGGAAACCCAATATTGAAGAAAGAGTTAGCAAGGCCAATATTGCTTTGTACACATGTAAATAAGCGGTCGGAATCAGGTGGGGGTTATCCCCACGAATTATACACTGGCTGTACATTTCGGTGGTCAGACCTATATGGTTATATGGAATACTGGTATGGTGGCCAGCCACGCAGAAACAAAGCTATTTGAAGCTTCTGAGCAAGGTCCAAAGAACGGCTTTTCTATGCATCTCTGGTGCTTTAAGGACCACACCAACTAAAGCATTAGAAGTAATACTCAACCTGCCTACATTAGAGCTGGTAGGGAAACAAATGGCCGCCACATCAGCACTAAGGCTGAAATGTGCGGCGTTAAGGCATGATTGGCAGATTGGTCACTCGACTATTGCGCATACCTGGAGTAGTTCTATCCAACACATTGACCACTCTATACCTAATCTCAACATCGATAGGCACTTCCAGATATATATTCCCTCTAGAAGAGAGTGGCAAACAACAATGCCATGGAGAAGGGGGGGAACTGAATTTCTACACTGACGGATCCAAACTTGACGATAGAGTCGGTTTTGGAGTTTTCTCAAAAGAACTGGGACTGGAACTTTCTTTCCGTCTCCCCGACCATTGCAGTGTTTATCAAGCAGAAGTCCTAGCCATAAAGGAGGCAGCCGTCTACTTAAATAGACATGCCGTAACAAAGAGCCTTATAAATATCTACTCGGATAGCCAGACGGCCATCATGTCAATGAACTCGGTGGCACTGAAATCAAAGGTTACTCAGGACGTCCGGGCAGCCCTAAATGATATCAGTACCGTTTTCACGGTACGCCTTATATGAGTTCCGGGACATAGGGATATTGTAGGGCTGATGAGTTGGCCAGACTGGGCACCAACCTTCCTTTATGCACGGACAGATGCGGTGTTGGAATACCAATTGCCACCTGCAAACTGATGCTGAAGGATAGGGTCGTGCGTGAGGCCAATGGGTCTTGGGCACACGAGGGCACTTGCTTAACGACCCGGCTAATGTGGCCAGAGCTTAATAGAAGGAAATGTAGACTTGCTTGCCCTGTCGAGAGAGGATATCTCTAAGGTCGTGGCTTGTGTAACTGGTCACTGGCTGTTCGGCAGGCATTCGCGCTCAGGCTGGGAGTATTCTCTCATGAATGCTGCAGAAGCTGTGGGGATGAGGAGGAGGAGGAGACTGTGGAACATCTCTTTTGTAGTTGCCCCGCTCTGGCTAGAAGCAGAGCGGGCTCTTTAGGCAAACACGCTTTCAGCTCTCTTACAGAAGTGTCTAGCGCGAGTGTCAAACAAATCCTGCGCTTTGTTAGGGCTTCAAAATAGTTCGACGAGTGAATCGGAGGTGCGTTGTTACGCGGTGGTATCACAATGGACCCATGGTGGTCTGAGTGAGGTGGTCCTTAGACCGGCTGCCACGTTAACCTAACCTAACCTAACCTAACCCCTATCTTTTTGGAGCAGACTATCCCTATCTTTTAGACGCTAGAGTAATTTGACCAGGGAACCCCTATGGAGGCGCCCTGCACGCCATGTCTTTCAGAGACCACCGCTACCTTCTTTCTGGGACCAGATTCGGGCCCAAGTAAGGTATCCACTTCCTTCATCTCACCACAAACCGGCGGGTCAGCTGGGGGCAGTATTGACAATTTATCAATATTTGTGTTCCCCTCTTGTGCAAACCGGTCGGCCTGGAGCTCGATGTCGGCGTGGAGCCACCCGATCGGGATCTTTTAGGGCTCAGTCGCGCAAACATGTTGGCAGGGTTTACCGCCAAGGAGCGAGCTGTTTCCAACGATATGCTCCTGGCAAGCAAGGCCTTAAACCGTTAGTTTTGGCGTCTTCTTCTCTGGAGCAAGTTCAAGAAGATTTCTCTCTTGTTCCGAGGAGATAGACATCCCAGCCGACTTCTGGCTAAGTGGGATATCCATCTCATCCGGCCTGTCGGACAAGGGACCGGGTATCACCCCCCCCCCCCCCAACAGGTCGTGTTCTTATAAATGCCCGCTTCTATGCGACCATCCTCCAGTTGAGATATAACTGTGTATTAGACTTGTGAGCCTGTTCGCCAAAATTTCGTGTCTGAGATTCATAGTTCGTATTCAAGGTGAATTTACTTATATTGTAACTGCAAGTTGAATTTCGTACCTCCGTAATTGTCAAACATAAGCAATGTGCGATTTGATACCGTTCAAAATAAACGAAATTGAGAGGAATGGAGAAATACATAAGAGCTGCTTAAAGTGGTACACAATTTATATAAAATATATTTAATAGTTAAATAGACTCATAATTTCTCAATAATTTTCAAACTTCACAAAAATAACAATTAAAAAACTCTTATTCACTCAAATCAAAACTCTATTTGGAATTGTTAGCATATCTGTTTTGATCGCATTTTTCTATAAATTCAATTTCGACAACTACTGCGGAAAAATTGGTTAAGAAAAATTTGTTCTTGCAGTCACCATGTAAATAAATTCACCATAGTTCATATTTAATTGAAAATTCCACCAAGTGGGTAATTTTATAGGGGACTCTGGGGAGTGGATTATTTTCGAGCATTTTGGGTATGTTCTTGTGTCCCCGCTCTTGAATGCAAACTATATACTGAGTCTCAGAGCCTGAGAGCAAGCCTCACTTTTGATGGTTAGCTTAATGAAGGTAGTTCACCTTTAATGTCAACGTCGTGTATGTTTTCATCGCTCCGTTTATGCCTCTGAAACCGTACAGTTCAGTTTGTTCACGTTGCCTGTTGCAGTCTTCTATTTAACCTTGCACCACCATCTTGAGGAAACGTAGGTGATAATAAGATTGACGACACTGTTATAGGACCAGTATACCAATTTCGGTCGCATGCATTATGTTTTACCATACAACCCTGTTCAGCTTGATAAAAAGCTCATCAATTACCAGAATCAACACTAAAGGAGACAGTACATCTCTTTAGAGCAATCTCCAGTGGCTATAATATTCTCGTTTTGACCTCCCATTTAAAAGCTTATCACCAGGCTTTGCAACATGGAAAGTATCCGCGAAGTCATCATTTGACTTATATTTTCCTGATCGTAGATTTTTTGTGGCTTGTGCTATAAAAGTTTTTTTAAATAAAACAAAACCGGTTTTAAATATCAATGAAATTCTTTATTCCTGTAAAATATCAATGAAATTCTTTATTCCTGAAAGTACGATCGATGCCATTATGTATGGAACTCGATTTCTTTTGCATGGCCACCACGGGCACTCTTGCAGAAGTCCAGACGCTGAACCCAATTATCAACGGTTTTCAAGCATAAATCGGCCGATACTGCTGCAATTTCACGTTCGATATTCGTACGAAGTTCATCAATCGTCGCTGGCTTGTTGGCATAGACCATAGACTTGAAGTAGCCCCACAGTAAATAATCTAACGGCGTCAAATCGCACGACCGAGGCGGCCAATCGACTGGGCCATTTCGTGAGATAACACGTTCACCAAACTTGGTTTGCAGTAAATTGATTGTGGCATTCGCTGTGTGCCTTGTGGCGCCGTCCTGTTGGAACCACATGTCCTCCAAGTCCATATTATCCAATTGGGGCCAAAAATATTCGGTTATCATTGAACGGTAGCGATTCGCATTCACAGTAATGTGCCGGTCTTGATCATCACGGAAGAAGTACGGCCCAATGACGCCGCCGGCCCATAAACCGCACCAAACCGTAATTTTTTCGGGATGCAATGATGACTCATGGAGTACGTGTGGATTGCTGTCAAACCAATAACGCATATTTTGCTTATAAACGAAGCCATTCAGCCAGAAATGAGCCTCATCGCTGAAGATCGTTTCCCGATGAAAATCCGAATCATTTTCAAGTTGTTGCTCAGCCCAATTCACGAACATACGACGCTTATGGTGGTCAAGCGGCTTCAGTTCTTGCCTCAATTTGATCTTGTAAGGATGTAGGCCAAGATCTTTTCGCAAAATTCGCCACAACGACGTCACAGAGATACCCAACGCTTGAGAACGACGTGTGAGAGACACATTTGGGCTTTCTTGAACTGAAGCCTCAGCGGCAGCAATATTCTCGACACTACGGGCACTTCTTTTTTCTCACTGGCACGGGAACATTTTGTACTGTGCCTGTGGATTCAAATTTTTCCACTAGACGCTCAATTGTTGATCTGCTAGGACTATTATGACGACCATAAATTGGACGTAGCGCTCTTAAAGTTGAGGCGACTGACTCCGAATTTCTGTAGTAAATTTTAATAATTTCGACTCGTTGTTGGCTCGTATATCTTTGCATGATGAAATAGCAAACTTACTTACTGAAGAGAAATGCCAAAAGAGCGGGAAAAAATATGGTGTCGTTTGCTGTCACTATCACTTTACTTTTGTAGCGTTTATTTTGAAAAACCCTTTATAAAGAGGATTTTCTTCAATGCAGGTTTTTCCGATTTGTAGATCTAATATTTTCTCCATCATGTGGAGAATAAAATAGCTGAAGCTGTTGGGTCGATACGACTTTGGCAACTGTTTGGGCGTCTTGCTCGCCCTGGGTTGAACACCACATCACTTCAGACCAACTGTGTTGTATGTGGCCTAGAGTTAGACTGGAATTGAGATCCTGAACATGACGGTAGCAATACCCCCATACCTTGCTCTATAATACGGGGTTGGATACCATCTGGTCACCGATAATTGTATGGCCTGAAAGAGGATAAAGCTTATCGTACCTTTCTCGGGAACAAATTGTTACTGCTTTTGTATCGATATTTGTAATCTGTCCATCCAGATGTTGCGAGTCAAGATACGACTACCTACGAGTAGTTGACTCGCGAAACAACCCAAGTAGCCTATCGACCGGTTGTAGCTATAATTAATATTACATATATGAATTTCACAGATGTTACAATTACACAGTGACACAAAAACTAGGGCTAAAATGCACCATTGGCATTTTGTATGAACTGGCCCATTGCGATTATTGTTTTGGGTCAACACTTGCGTAATTGGAACACCTAAGTAGGTTATAAAAATAATTATGTAGCTAGAATTAAGAATATAAATAAGAGTGGATTAAGAATAAATCGAAGTTGTATATTTCCGAAAGCGAAAGTGTGTGTTGTGTTTACGCCGCAGTCGGCAAGTGTTTTACAGGTCTGGCAAGTATTTACAGGTGACAGGCAACTGCAGGGCGCATTGCCACAGCTACCGCTCGGAGAACGCAACAATTGGCGCAGCCGGTAGGATCCAACGTCGAGTGCCAGGAAAAGAGCATTCCTACGCGGGAATCCACCAATGGGAAACTACTACTAGCAACGTTAGGATAACCAACTCAAAGGAGTTCAATGGAGGGAGCAAGGATATTGGTAAGTATGCTTATATTAGGACATTTTAGTATTTAAGTGAATTTTGTCGACGATTCTTCGGTGGCCGTGTGGGCGCTTTTGCGCCGGTCATGCAGAAGAAGCAGCATCGGGGCTGAATAGCCGCTGCGGTTAGGTGACACTAGGTTGATTCGCAAAAATTGTTAATGGTCAGGTTGTATAGGTTTGTTTCACTGAGATTAGGCTAATACTTTTTAATACTTCTTGTTTCAGCATTCTCGGGGTATGTGGAACGTGTCTGCTAATTCACGGTTTTTGCGTTATTGAATTGCGAACTTGTGTATACCGGTGGGTTTGGTTCGGAAAGAACGTGCCACGGTATAGGATTCGTACGGTTATGATTGGGGATTTGTGTTTGTTTGTCGGTAGGGAAATTTATATGTTTCAATTTATATTGTTTTGAAATCAAAATAAAGATTGATTTAAATATTTGGCATTTTGAGTTTAGGGTATTAGGTGAAGAGGTGCAGATAACACGTGTTGTTGCATCAAAGTTTTTGTAGTTCGGAAACTACGATTTTGCGTAGCAATGTTGAAGAAAACATTTAAATTCTATTATTATGTGGCGCATACGTTACGGATTTATTTTTAAATATGGATTCGAATTTCCGGGAGTGAATCAAGACATTTTTGCCTGTAAATCCGATTTTGGTTTTTGCGAATTGGGAGGATTTTTGGAAGTATTAAAGTTGGTGATTGGTTATGGGGATACATGTGAGGAAATCAAGGACCAATTTGCATTGATGGAAGGACTTAATGGAGCCGGTAGACAGCGGATATGGAACTTGTGATGGAAGATAAGTAAAGAAAGATTATTAAGAGGGAATTTACGGTGGAATGTTGGTTAATAAATTTGTATTTATCATTAAGTAAGATGAAATAAAAAAAAATTGGGATAAGTTAATAACAAGTTTTAACAATTATTGGGTTTTATTTGTAATTGGGATACTCAATCTGTTCTGGCATTTGGGATGAACAGATGAATGCAGATTTTTTTTTGAGATTGGGTTGTTCAACGGGATATTTATACTCGATAGTCAGAATGAGCATTCTGGAGGTGGCCAAAGCCCTGGAGAAGCTTGTGCCTATGTTTTCTGGCGTTGAGATTTACGATCCTAGGACGGAAATCAGGAGGTTCAAGGAAGGATGCGAGCTTGCCCAACAAAGTCTTCCGGGAGCGGAGGTTGAACACTTGATAAGATGCATAAGACAGAGAAAAACATGGGACGCGTTTGATTTGTTGGCACATAGCCCAGTCGACAACCTGACTGATATATATGCTCTCCTGGACAGGACATACTTGAAACAAAAATCGTACGTCGTACTCATAAGAGAGATCCAGGAGTCTACTCAGAAGCCTGGAGAGGAATTGAGAGCCTGGGGCCGTAGGCTCCAGTCACTGGGGAGTGCAGCGAGTGCAGAAGCAAACAGGCAATTCCCTGAAAGTGCGTCGGTATACAAATCGCAAATAGAGAGGGCCATGGTGACGGTGTTCAAGGCCGGTTTAATAAATAGGGACTTGGCCAATTACACACTAGGTCTGACACAACGATCAATGGCAGATTTGATAGAGGCCGTTACGTCTGCAGAAGTGGCCATTCAGCAAAGAGCCACGACGGGGGGCATATGCTGGACGAGTGCACCCGCTGGTTCGAGTGTCCCGGGACAAGGATTGGGGGGGTAATGAAAAACGGGGAATGAACCAGAGAGATCGACGACCGGCTGTAGAGGTCGCATGCTAATTTTGTAATAGGCACGGGCATTTCTGGGATGAGTGCCGGACGAGGAGGAATACTCCGTTTTGTGAGGATTGCGGTAATTATGGACACCAAAGGGGGATGAGTTTTCCAAGGAATGCATCAGCAAGGCAACAGGGTAGACAGTACTACTCCAGAGAAAGCTTCGGAAATCAGCAGCAAAGTACCATTGCCCGTCAGCAGAGACCCGTGTTGCCTCGTGGAAACCCAGGGGACCGTACATTGCAGCGGAACACGGGCGGTACTAGTAATAACCATAATACCTATGGTTCGCAGCAAAACCAATCATACGATACAAGGAACGAATGGAATGGAAGTCGCCAACCGACCTGTACATGGTGTGGGCGCATTGGCCATATGACAGAGAACTGTTGCGCGAGGAACAGCAACAGGCAGAATCAGGGAAACCGGTAGGGGGCCAACCTCAGACTACAGGTTGGAAACCCCAGAAAACTGCTAATATACAGGCACCAAACTTGGTTCTCACGTCAGCGACAGTCGAGAAACCACAAACTGCGAAGACACAGGATATAGCACTCTTAGGGACAATAAATTTCTTTTGTCTATTGCTAAGCCTGTTTGGGGTAATTCGCCTGAGAGCAGTGGGGTTAGTCAGGGACTACCTCCCTGGTATATTAATATATATAGGAACAAATTTTAATAATATTAGTGAAAGATGCAGACAGGTAATTCAGCCGACCAGGGGCATGACAGCAGGTTGTAAAAACTGCATGGGGAAGATAAATGAAAGTACGGCAAATTTTAAATCGCGTTTAAGTATATTTGTTGGTGGCACCGCTAGATTTATGAGAGATATGTGTAGAGATCCTCCGCGATATAAACATTTTTTGGCTAACAATTTCAACAGTCAGTCTACCTACACGGGTGATTCTTATGTGGTCATTCCGTGCAAGGAAGCAAAAGCAGGTCATCTGGTATTATTGCTGGACACAGGTGCGTACACCAGTCTAATAAAGGCTGAGTCCATTATTTAATGGTAATGGATATGGTAATTTCCAAATGTACAAACGTGCATAATAAGCAGTTTAAGCGGGGCATTTGGGGGAAGTGTTAAAACCCTTTGCCTAGTGAAACTGAATGAAATGAATCCACATTATCCAGACCCAAGACGGTATCCCGGCAGATGGAATACTGGGAAGA
Organism: Clusia tigrina; assembly: GCA_920105625.2. Lineage (NCBI taxonomy): Eukaryota > Metazoa > Arthropoda > Insecta > Diptera > Clusiidae > Clusia > Clusia tigrina. Next base: position 156,994,466 of record OV050032.1, read on the forward strand.
GATAATTTGTGGAATTGCTTTATAATAGATATAGTGCGTAAACGCTTATCAGTATGCAATGGGAATGGGAAAACTGTAAACAATTTTAGACTTTGTGCAAGGGACAGTATAGGAAGGAACCAGAGTGGAACCCGGAGGGACAGTTTAAGCAGGGGGCAGGAAAGTCAATCAGAAGGCAAAGCGAAGGCTAGGGCAATAACTGTAAAGAAGGTAAGGGTACCTGTGAAAGAGGGTTTAACAATAGTAAACAGGCAAGAGATACAGCCTGGGGTGCATATCAGCGATACTTTGGCATACGCCACAGATTATACAGCTGAGGCACCAGTGCTGAACACTCAAGAATCGGACATAGTATGGGATCAGAATTGCGAGGCGCCATGTGCCAATATCTTGGAGTACGACATTAGAGAAGTGGGCGATGCTAGTGATTTTGTAGTGCAGGAAAAGTCTCGGGAGAACACCGAGAGAGCGGAGAAACTGAAAGACGAATTGGGAACGGGGAGTACTTGGAATGAGGAGGAAAGCCGTTCAATAGCAAGAATGTGCGCAAAGTATAACGATGTTTTCCTACTCAATGGGGACGCGCTGCCGTTCATATCTACAATTGAGCACAATATTCCCATAGCGGAGGGGCAGTTGCCCATAAATCAAAGGACATATATAACTCCAGAGGCTCATCGTGACGAAATGAATCGACAGGTGGACAAGTTGTTGGAGGAGTGCATAATAATGCCGATCAATTCTCCATGGAATTCACCTTTATTGTTGGTTCCGAAGAAGTCCCAGGACAACACCAAGAAATGGAGATTGGTGGTCGATTTCAGCAAATTAAATGAAGTCACGCTGAAGCAAGTTTTTCCGATCCCAAGAATTGACGAAATACTGGACCAGTTGGGTCATTGTAGGTATTTCTCTACGCTAGATTTGGCTAGTGGATACCATCAAGTCTTGATGGGTCCGGAAGACAGGGAGAAAACGGCATTCAGCACGTCTTTGGGTCATTTTGAGTTCAAACGAATGCCATTCGGACTTACTGGTGCTCCAGCAACTTTTCAGAGGCTCATGAATAGCATTCTAACGGGTCTGCAAGGTATTGACTGTTTTGTATACCTAGATGATATAGTGGTATATGGAAGGCAGCTGTCAGACCACAGCAGCAAGTTGAGAAAAGTTCTGGATCGACTGAGGGAACATGGTCTCAAGCTCAACACGAAGAAGTGTAACTTCCTGCGACGCGAGGTGGTCTATCTGGGACACAAGTGTACTGAGAAAGGTGCACTTCCTGATCCTGCCAAGATAGAATACGTCAAGAATATTGCTCAGCCAAGAAACAGGATGGACGTACAAGCTTTTCTTGGTCTAGCAAATTTTTTAGGAAATTCGTGAAGAATATGGCACAGTTGTCGCTGCCAATCACAAAGTTGCTACATAAGGACACAAAATTCGAATGGACGGAGTCATGCCAACAGGCGTTCGAAGGTTTGAAATTGGCTATTACGACACCGCCCATCCTGATTTCATTTTAACGACAGACGCCAGTGGTGAAGCTCTGGGAGCGGTTATTTCGCAGGAACAAGAGGGTCGCGATCATCTTATAGCTTTCGCGAGTAGAGCGCTGAGTGAGACCGAGAAGCGGTACTCTACGATAGAGAGGGAGATGCTCGCTATAGTTTGGGCCACTAGTAACTTCAGATCATACCTTTTGGGGAGGCAGTTCACGGTTTACACCGACCACCAACCGGTAAGGGGAATCGTAAATTTAAAGGATCAAACGTCTAGACTGGCTCGGTTCAAGCATAAGCTGTCCGAGTACACATTTGATATTGTATACAAGCCAGGGAGAACCAATTTGAATGCGGATGCGCTGAGTAGGGCGCCACAAAATACGAGTGTTCTGAGAATCACTGAGCATATCGCGGGATATGCGATCAATGATGGGCAAACGGAAAGGTCAAAAAGGGAACGAATAATAGTGAGGGCATGGATTGAGTTAGACAGGATAAAAGTGGAACTGGGATTTTTGGAAGCGAGAGTAGTTTCTTTTGACATCACGAAAGACTTTTTAGCATACAGGTTCATCAGTGAGGGGTTGAGACAGTGTCTCGCTAGATTGGATGATACAAACGTACAAGAACAGGAAAATTTGCGGAAAGCGCTTGATACAGCAGCGAGAGTCCAACAAGTAATAACTCGATTAAGGGAGAAAGCGAGATTTTCACCAGCCGAGAGGTGTAACACAGCACCGCGGATAGCAGCTGTCCAAACAAGAGCGCAAGTAAGGGAGCGAAGGAGTACTGTGGATGACTTCGCGAAGCAGGGGGACGCCATGGGTGACGGTACGACTCCAGAATTACCTTTTGTCACAAACGCTGTAATTGAACTGTCGGACCAGAAGGATTTGAAACGGTGTTAAAAGATTACCATAATTCTTCCTTGGGGGGTCACCAGGGTTTCATGAAGACGTATAGGCGTATACGCAAGAACTATAGGTGGCCTCAAATGATGTTGGATATACAGAAACTCATCGCTGGGTGTGAAAGTTGCCAGAAGAACAAGGTATCAAGGCTAACAAGGATGCCTATGCAACTAACTGATACTGCTAACAGACCATTCGAAAAGGTGTTCATGGATATGGTGGGACCATTGCCCGAGAGCTCGTCTGGGAATAAATACATCCTAACATGCCGGATGCGGAGGCAACCACGGTAGCTAGGATTTTCTTTGCGGAAGTTGTAGCAAAATTAGGTGTCCCATAGATACTTGTAACAGATAACGGCACTAATTTCATTTCGAGAATTTTTTCTGAAACGTGTAAACTGCTAAAGGTGAAGAAACTTCACATCACCCCGTATCACCCTCAGGCTAACGGTTCGTTAGAACGTAGCCACCGTCCACTAGCTGAATACTTGAGGCATTTTGTGAGGGATGATGGATCGAACTGGGACCAGTGGTTGGCGTCAGCAATGCATGTGCACAACAATTCGGTACACGCATCCACTAACCAGACGCCATTTTTCACGTTGTATGGTTTCCAACCTCAAATGTCATCGAATTTGAAACGAAAGTCAGCGCCTTTATATAATATAGACGACTACCCACATCTGTTACGTTATCAAGTGCAGAAAGGGCACGAGTTGGCTAGAAAGGCGCAGGAAAGGGCAAAAGAGGTATCCAAGAAGCAATATGATGCTTCCGCTAATCCCGTGCAGTTCGTTGCTGGGGACAATGTTTTACTGCGTAACAGTAACAAGAAGAACAAATTTTCCCATATTTGGCTTGGTCCATATAAAGTAGAAATGATTTTGGGGCCAGTAATGACAGAGGTTAGGATAGGAAACAAATTGAGACGTTTCCATAACAATCTGTTGAAGCCCTACAGATCGAATTAAGAATTTTAGAGTGAAACTGGTTGCAATGCTGAGTGAATTGAAGCAGAGGTGTTCTTTGCTTGACCTATCCCAAAATTCAGTTCGTGCGGAAAGTGACGGCTGAAATTAATGAAATTTTCATTAAATAATATCTTCAACCTTGAAAACGAAGAAAATTAAACGTAAGCAAGACAGCGGTATGAACGAATGAAACCATATATTATGATTCAAGGGCGAGACAGTGTACGAATGCCCGCGTGAAGTAGTAAAAGAAATAATTTTTGCGAGCTGAAAGAATGACTTCAATAAAGAATGAAGAAAAAAAAATGGGAAACAATTTAATGCATATAATTTTTGTTTGTTTGTGCGGTTTAGGCAGGCGCATTAGCAGCAGAGTCAATAACTGGGGCGTGTTTGCAATACGTTATTAAGTTTGTAGCTACTCATAACGTACACGGGTAATCTGATGAGTTGACATTTTTGGCATGCGCTATAATGACAAGCGCATGTGCCGTGTACATATGTATGTATGTCAATAAGTAAGTATGAGCGCGTGTAGCGTGTAAGTTTAATATGAGACATGGTGGTTTGTTTAGGAGTAATATTTTAATTGTTTTATCAGTGCGATATACAGTGCCGGATTAGCCACGTAGCAAGAGTAGCAAATGCTACGGGCCCCGCGAATTTGGGGGCCCCGCGCTCCAACGCCTGTCTGACCGTAATAAAAAAATATTAATTTAGATAGGAGCGTAAAATATCTTGCATGACTTAAACGCGAAGCGCTTAGGCTATGTTTCACTTCCACTTGAAAATCTAAAACTCGATTTCGTCACATTAAATTGTAAAAATATGTAGGTATTTTACGAACTTTTTAACGTTAATGTTCTAATGTTTAATTATAATCGATATATTTAGACTAGCATCTATAACACGTTTCTTCAAGCGGCCAGATTTTTATTATTTTATATAGGTATACATTTATTTTGCGAGTTTACGTAGCTGAGATTGTACTTTTTATCGATTTTAATATAATATCGACGATTATAAGTATTTCGAGAAAACAGGCGAACTATTTAAATTTTATTAACTCAGTCACGATCCAATCTACTGTGGTTGGTTGATTTATTATAAAGCTAGCTGACCCCGCAGGAGTTGCCCTGCGTGAAATTATGTGTTTTGAAAAGAAAAGAAAGTTGAATTTATATTGTGTTGAAAATCATTTATTTGTGATTTTTCTACATTTTTTTCAATGTAACGCAGCTTGATAAACAACATTTTTTGTTTTCTGTTCCGGTGCGTCAATGTACAGAGAAGATAGTTTTCCAACTCATGAACACGCCACGTATAGCTGGCCGTGTGAAAAACATGGCATTTCCAGATTTATGCCATACACTTCCAGCAATGATACACACATTAAATTTCTTATGTGCACCCTCCACACAGACCCCAATCACTTCTGAAAATTTCATTTTATGTGCACCCTCCACACAGACCCCAATCACTTCTGAAAATTTCATTTTATGTGCACCCTCCACACAGGCCCCAATCACTTCTGAAAATTTCATTTTATGTGCACCCTCCACACAGACCCCAATCACTTCTGAATATTTCATTTTATGTGCACCCTCCACACAGACCCCAATCACTTCTGAAAATTTCATTTTATGTGCACCCTCCACACAGACCCCAATCACTTCTGAATATTTCATTTTATGTGCACCCTCCACACAGACCCCAATCACTTCTGTAAATTTCATTTTATGTGCACCCTCCACACAGACCCCAATCACCCCTGAAAATTTCATTGAAATCGGGCAAGCCGTCTAGGAATGATAAAAATCCGAAAAAAACACGTAAAGCCAAACAGAATTAATGTTTTTTTTTTGTTTTTGCAAAACGTGCAAAGATACACACATGAAATTGCTTATGTGCACCCTCCACACAGACCCCTGAAAATTTCATTGAAATCGGGCAAGCCGTCTAGGAGGAGTATGCGAACAGGAAGTTTTGCCACTTAATTTTATATATATAGATATAGATTCATTTTAAGAGTGAATATTGCTGAGTTTTTTTTGAATCGATTATCATATCGATCATGTTTCGAAATTAAAGAAAGCTAGTGACGGTAGATTAAGAGCAAGGTGTTTCAGAGTCTCAAGTAAAAAGGCGGGTAATTTAAAAAAAAATTATTCAAATTATAAACAAAAAGTTATTCAATTAAAAATTACACATTTTATGTGTTCGTCGACATTTAATTTACTTGAATATCTTTACTATAAAATAAGTGCTTTACCCTACGTCTCCACGGGCAATTTTTGATGGTATGCCATTGGCAATTTCAAGCAAATTGCCAATGGAGACTCCAAATTGCTTCAAGTTGGCAATTTATGTTATGAAATATGTTATGCCATAAATTGCCAACGTGCTGTGTTGCAATCAGTTGTCATTTTGTTTGTTTGACAGACATTTTTCATTTTTTCGTGACGCTTACAGTGGAAGCATCGTCGGACAATTTCGTTTTACCGCATCTGTTAAATTAATAAAAACGCTAAAATGAATGGAGACTGTGCATTTGCATTCTTTGTAATAAAGGATTCACCCAGAATTTCGGTTTCCTTCTTTATTCCTCTTCATCGTATAAATAGAAAATTTTTTCAAGCGTGGGTACAGCGAACTAGATTGCTTGACGGCATTTTCAAAATGACAATGGTATAACATCGCAATGCCCACCATTAAAATATTGCCAACCATTGCAATCAAATTTGACAGATGTTATGCCATCAAAAATTGCCCGTGGAGACGTAGGGTAAGGTATGCACATTTGGATATTTTGGTTTTTAAACTTTTTTTCAATTACTATAGGTAAGTGTAGGCATAGAATATACCAAGAAGGTAAACGAACCAAAAATTGCTGCTTGTATGTATTAGTCTGACAGCAGCTAAGCAATTGTCAGTTTGTGTTTTTATATGCAAATATCAATTCGCCCCCATTGTCTGCCATATTGCGGCGAATTCATGTTTGTATGAGCGTTTACCTTCTTGGTGTTATTCTATGGGTGTAGGTATAATACCTACCACGAGAAACGTTCGTATCAAAATCTACAACAATAATTTTAAATTGTACCACATTTCCAAAATTGAGCGCTGGCCACACCACAAGTTATGTGTTGTACTACTTGCACTGCACTACACGCAAGTTGGCAGCACTGCAAAACTAATAGGGGAATTCCCTGACATTGTCATCGATCGAGCTAGTCGTAAATCGAATAAATAAAATAGGATTCTATTGACTATCAAACAATAAGAAATTGCTATACATTTACCTTTGGCACAACATAAAAAACTTTTAAAAGCACTTTAGATGTGAGCCATTCTTGAGAAAAGTTGTTTTGACATTGCTTCGAGTACTGTTTTCGTGCGTGACGTAGCGCTGTGTGCAACTCATTCAATTATCTTTTTTAAAACACAATAGAAGAGTTTTTGTATGTACAAAGGCAAAAATATCAACGAGAATAACTTCACTTAAGATAAGATATTTGTCTGACTATAGGTAACATGAGCAGCAGATCTAGAAATACGGGTCGGCACTACGCTTCTGGAAGTGCTAAGCGTAAAGCAAAAGATGAGAAGGAAAAAATGAACGAAGCTGTTCTATCAAAACCACGTAAGCTGATCGAGTATTTTAATGTTCAGAGTGATGTTGCTGAATCTACAGAAAGTAAATCAGAAAAGACAGAAGTTGCATCTCATTGTACATATGATAGTAGTACTACTACCATTTTTGATGAAGCTACATTTTCTATAAGTGATGCTGTAGATGAAGAGACAGCAATTCCTCCTAATTTAGCTATATCATGTTCTAACCAAAGAGAAGTTAAAAGCACAGCCAGTCCTCTCGATCTAGAGTCGTCGTATTCTAACCAAAAAGTAGTCGATGGCATATTATTAGTTGATTCTAATGTCACTACAGTTTCAAGTCAAAAACAAAAAGAAAGTAAAATATACTCCAACGATATTGGTGAATGGCCGAGCAACTTTGATAGAGATTATTGGATTGAAAAAGGAAGCAGCGAACTGCAACATATGAATAGTGATTTTTTGTCTTCAAAGAAAATTTACGAAAACGAAAATAAGCCACGATTCTGCCATAAGTCATTTTTCACCTATAAACATAACCTAACGAATAAAACTCACGTCAGAGACTGGTTGTGTTATTCGGAAACCAAAGGACGACTTTTCTATTTTGTTTGCAAAGTTACGAATTCAGATAGTTCGTCACCACGGTTTACAAAAGACGGATTAGTTGACTGGAAGAATGCGCAGAATTTGTTGACAAGACATGAAGAAAGCACTCCGCATAGATAAGCCATAATTTCGCTGTTAAACCTCAAAAACAAGAATACGCGTGTTGATTCTCAACTTGTGAGCCAAATTGAGACTGAGCAAAAGTATTGGAGGCTACTCTTAAAACGAATCATTGCAGTAATAAAGTTCTTAGCAGAACGAGGTCTTGCGTTTCGGGGTAGTGACGAAATTGTTGGTTCACCTCACAATGGAAATTATTTAGGCTTGTTAGAATTAATAGCCCAATTTGACGCTTTTATGGCTCAACATATACAAAATCATGCTAATAAAGGAAAGGGACATATTTATCAAAACAACTTGTGAGGAATTTATTCATCTAATTGCATCAAGCATACTGGATCAAATTATTTGCGAAATTAAGAAATGCAAATACTACTCAGTTTCATTGGATTCTACGACAGATATATCGCATGTATACCAACTGACTCTGATAGTGCGCTATGTTCTGCCATCTGGACCAGTGGAAAGATTTGTTAAGTTCTTGGACATGGAAGGTCATACTGCTGAACAACTCACTCAAAGTTAACTAGATTTCTTAAGTGAGAGTGGCATTGATATCAATGATTGTCGCGGGCAAAGCTACGATAATGCCAGCAACATGAGTGGGAAATACACCGGCTTACAAGCCCGAATTGAGGAAATAAATAAGAACGCCGAATACATTCCCTGTCTTGCACATTCATTAAATTTGGTTGCTCAGTGCGCTGCAGACTGCTGTACAGAAGCATTACTTTTCTTCGATTTCATTGAAAACCTCTATACATTTTTTTCCGCTTCTACCTATCGATGGGGTCGTCTTACGATCTCACTTAAAGATTCTACTTCAAAAATTCCGATTTTGAAACGCTTATCGGACACTAGGTGGTCAGCCCGAGCAGATGCTACGAAGGCACTTTTATGTGGTTTTATCACTATTAAGCAAGTTTTGGAAGACATTTTCAATAACGTGGATCAAAAAGCGGAGTGCCGTAATAAAGCTTACGGACTAGTTTCAACGATGAATAAGTTAGAAACGGGAATAATGACAATTACGTGGAACGGAATCCTAGAACGCTTGCAAGCGACTAGTGCTTCGCTGCAGTCGTCTGATCAAGGCCTTAATACGGGATACGCCCTTTATGAATCATTATATGGCTACGTCCAAGCGATCCACATTTTCAGATATTGAGGCAAGAGCCAAAGATCTGACCAACTGTGAAGAATACCAGCAACAGACATCAAGACGAATCAAGCGAAATACAAAGTACGACCATTTCAGCGGCTCTACTACACTCGACGACTTTGTTGAAAATCAAACACCTGGACAACGTTTCGAAGTTCAGGTGTTTATTGTCATTATTGATAACGTACTGTCTGCTTTAACTAAACGTATGAAAGCATATCATAAGATTACTAGTGTTTTTGAAGTATTTCGACAGCGAAAATCTCTTACAACAGAAGAGATTTTGGAAAAATCCTCAAGTATGGTCAGTGCTTACGAAGATGATTTGGAGAACAGCATAGGTGGCGAATTAGTGCAGTTCGCAGAGCTGCTGAAAACAGATGTGGCTACTGTTATTGACAGCAAGAAACAGGAGCCTCTGGAACAGCAATTTTATAAACTTTTATTAAATAATTCTTTAGAATCGTGTTTCCCAAACTTAGAAATTGCATTGCGCATTTACTTGTCTCTCATGATCACTAACTGCAGTGGCGAACGTTCTTTTTCAACATTAAAACGTATTAAAAATGAATTAAGGAACACAATGGGCCAAGAACGTCTTAATCATCTCACTTTGTTGAATATAGAGCATGATTTGCTTAGAGAAGTCGATATTGAAAGTGTTATCTCCAAATTTGCGCATATTAAATCTAGAAAAGTTTATTTGTAACAGTTTTGTGTTATTTAATACCCTAAACTTGAGACCCTAAAGCAAACCAAGTGCCCCTTGACAGAATTTGCTACAGGCCCCGTGCTGGCTTAATACAGCACTGGCGATATACATGAAGTCGTAGGGGTAGGGGCATGAAGGTATATTTGGAAGAGCAATAGGGAAGTAAGTAGAAGAGAACAGGAAAAGAATAAAATCATGGAAATTGGAAAAACACAATTTTCTAAATATCTCTTTTATTGATATGAATAATGTAATAAGCAAGATAAGTATGGAATACAATTGATTTCAATTAGTTTGAATACAACTTCCGGGTGTACGACCCTGGAAGTATCGAACGTTGGCAGCATCGGATTTTGGTCGCCTAGTATCTGGTACAATCGATACTGTAAGATGGTAAGCCGACCAAGGCAGGTTTTGACTCGTTTAACAATTACGTAGGACAATTATGAATGGGGTTGTTTTGAAGTAAGAGGTTAGAAAGGGTTTTGGTTATATATTTAGTTAATATGACAGGTTGGTCTAAGCTAAAATAAGTTAGGGAGAATAATCAGTAGGTAACAAGTTAAGAGAGCTAGTGGAGAATGGATAGTAGTAAAATCGAAATTAGGTTAGATAGACTAAAGTTTGCTTGTGTGTATTATGTTAAATGTTATTGGAGAGACAATCTGGAGCTATAGGCTAGCTGACAGCGGTTAGAAAGCTAGCGTAAAATGGGCGGGGCTTCAGCGCAGTAGTAAGTAGGGTAGTGTTAAAACCGAGGGGGTGCCTGTATGTTCGTATGCATTCATAGAGGGGTTTTTCCCACTAAAGGTGTTATGAATATATACGAAACCAGGAGATTTTTTGTTAAGAGAAGAAAAGAATTGGGTCATGCTATTGACAACGGAAATACATGGTCAAGGATATTTAGATATTCTAGATTATGGTAAGAAAAAAAAAGAGGAGAAAAGGTCGGTCGATGGTGGATGTTAGTGTAAAGTAGTGATAACGATAATGTAGCAGTAGTATAACCATAATGATTATTTAAATATTTAGAGAAATAGAAATTTTTATTAGATAAGTTTTTGTAGCGATTACTTATTTTTTTTCTACAGTATATGTGTAATGCAGCTGTGTTCTTGGTAGCCTATTTGAGCGTTCCAGCGAAATGCAGCGAAACCGCGGAAGTGCGGGTGGAACCCTTGGCGGAAACGGACCTGATTTTGGAATCACTGGATAATGTTTGGTTCTCGAAAGACGAGTGGGTGGTGATATCGGAGTTTCACGATGCTGATCTGGAGCCAGTACTGAAGAAACTAGAAGACTTGCAAAAGAAAACAATGGAGCTTTGCGAGTTAAGAGCAAATACGGCAGGATCTGACGGAAGTAAGAGAGGGTGTGAGATAACGGCAGCGGAAGCGGAATCAATAATAGCGGGGCTCAGACGAAACGAGCAAGCTATGTCATTTCGGGGTAGCAAACAACGTGCAACAAGGTCGTTAATAGATGTCGGTAGTGAGATACTGAAGTGGGGTATCGGAACCATGGACCATCGTGACGCGGACAAGATTTACGTTCATTTGCAAGGTCTGGATATTCAACAGGCTAAAACTATGTCGGTCTTAGGCAAAGAAATAGCCATTCTGGGGTCGAGCTACAAAGGGTTACACAAAGCAGTAAAGGAAATTTTTGTCGATATTGAACGGTTGCAGGCTGGCATGAAATCGATAAATGAGAAAACTGCGGAAGCCTTGAGCAATTTGGCGGAACTCGTTAATCCGGAGAATTTTGTATCAGAAGAACTTGTGAGCCTGCAAGGACGTCAGCAAATTGAAATGGCAGTCGTGGATGATTTGTTGCATGGGAAGTTACACCCTATGTTCACTTCCACCGAAGCCCTACTTAAAGCAGCTCCCAAGACTTTGGGTGGCATAAACTGGTATTTGGAGAAGCCCGAACAGCTGTACGAGTTAGCAACGGTACGAGCAGCGAAGCCGAAAGCGGGGTATCTGGTGGTCATAAAAATACCACTTCCTCTTCCTGATGCATATGCGCTATACAAGATATATCCCGTACCTAAAGCGTTAAACGGTAACTGGAGCATAGTACCGAAGACACTATATGACTACATCACAGAGAATCGAGTGCATGATAATTATATCGGACTAACGTCGGAGGACATTAAGTCTTGTAGAATGATGGATATTTCACAGCGTATGTGTCCACATCCGGGGAAAGCCCTTACAAGGGAAAGCAAATCTTGTGAAGTACAGACGTTGAAAACGAGCAAGATAAGTGCGAGCATGTAGCAGTCTCGGCTACGGGAGGATTGTTGGTAGTGACAGAGTCACCAAACCGCTGGCTATACCATTTTGATGAGACAATTTTTGTGTCTGCAGTGTGCCAAGCAAGATCAACAAGACTAGAGCTGCAGGGGACGGGATTCCTGCACATTGGCGAAGACTGTCGGTTGATTGGGAAAGAGATGGTGCTGGTGCATAGAGCGCAGAAGAACCAGCATTACGAGTTTTCACCAGCAAGTATGGGAACTAGAGAGATAGCGGCGAACGTTCAGGCCTTGTTAACAACTTTGCAGCGTTCGAAACCAATAAATAGTACATATGTACCAATGACGATACAAGCAATACCCCACGGAGATCTGCGGAAGATTCTAGCGACTAACGGCAAGTCAATTAACGAGTTAATGAGGGAAACAGAGAAAGAGCAGACGTTGTTGAACCTTAAAACATCGTACGATATAACGCACTCCTCGTTGGAAAAGGGAGGGATCGTCGCGATCACAACGATGGCAATGATCGTTGCAGTAATCTCATATATATTCTGCCAGTTAAGGAAGCGAGTCAAATACCCACAACGAGTGCCACAACCAACGCCGCAGGTAGCAGAGATTGCAGTGTAGAGTAGCGTAGGCTAAGCAAACCAGATGTTAGAGTTAAGAATGTACAAAATGTTTCAGAAAAAATAAATAAATAAAATAAATAAAAAGGAAGAGAAAACGAACCAAGAAAAAAAGAAATTAATAAATAAATAAAAAAAAGAAAAAAAAACAATATTAAAAGAATAAAAATAAATGAATGAAAAAAAATATTTTAAAAAAAAACACAATAGTTAAAAGAAGAAAAAATAAAAAATATTTGAAAAGAAAAAGATATATATATATATAATAAAAATAAAAAAAGAACATAAATAATAATATAAATATACATATAAAATATTGTATTAGGTTAGCAGAAAAAAATATATAGTAAATGTATACATATAAAATATTGTAGTAGGTTATACAATTTTAGAAGGTAGCTACACTACCGTCTTCCAGAAAGAGGGGAGGAATGTTGCGAGAGAAGATACGACTACCTACGAGTAGTTGACTCGCGACACAACCCAAGTAGCCTATCGACCGGTTGTAGCTATAATTAATATTACATATATGAATTTCACAGGTGTTACAATTACACAGTGACACAAAAACTAGGGCTAAAATGCCCCATTGGCATTTTGTATGAACTGGCCCATTGCGATTATTGTTTTGGGTCAACACTTGCGTAATTGGAACACCTAAGGTTATAAAAAAATATAAGGAAACTAGAATTAAGAATATAAAGAAGAGTGGATTAAGAATAAATCGAAGTTGTATATTTCCGAAAACGAAACGGTGTGTGTTGTGTTTACGCCGCAGTCGGCAAGTGTTTTACAGGTCTGGCAAATATTTACAGGTGACAGGCAACTGCAGGGCGCATTGCCACAGCTAACGCTCGGAGAACGCAACACAGACAACTACGCTAACTGCAGGTGGTGAACTGACTGATCAAATTCTGTTCATGTACTGTCTCATTCCACAGCTGTACACCCCGGTTCGATTCCTGGGAGGGTTCATAATTGGTGTGCTGCTGATTTCTGAGACATAATAAAAATGATTGGGGAAAAATTGCCTTTCGTTGAAAGATCTCTGATGAGGACAAGTGGCGTGTCCGAAATAGGTATAAGATCTGCCAAAAAATGTTTCAATAATTCTTCTTCTTCTTCTGAAAAATTATTACGGTGGCATAACCACATACGCAATTGCAACTACTGTTGTAACTTGTCTTGTTAATAAATTCGTTACAAAAATAATATAAATAAACTTTAAAACTTATCAAAAACGCCTAAAATACTGACTATCAATTTGAGTTTAAATAACAATTTGAATTCGAAATGATTGTAAACCTTTTTTTCTGTAAAAAATCAAATTTAACTTCAATTAATAATTCTGTTTCCGTTCCGTTTTCCATTTCTTTTCGTTACGCTTTGGAAAAAAACTGTAGGAAATATAACTTTTTTAAATTAAAAAAATTTGTAAAAATAGGAAGAAATTGTAACAATGAGCCGAAAATAATTAATTAATTAATTAGTTAATTGATTAATAACAAATTATTACACGTAAACTTTTTATTTCTTCTTAAAATTTTTTTTTTCTTTTAGAAATAAACAAAGCTGATTTAGAACTGCTGCTGTCAAATTCTGTTTCCCACTGAAGTTGACTTTTGCAAAATAAGCGTTGACAAATGTGACCTCGCAGAAAGGGAAATCGACTTTTAAATTATATTGAAAAACTATAAAAAAAAAAATATTTAAATACATTTTAAGAATATTAAAATAATCATTAAAATTATTTATAATGCATACTTACAACTTTTTTCTAGTTAAAAATGGTTTGTATATCAGCGTTGACAAATGTGCCCCCCGAAATTTTTAAAACTACGTATGTATATTAAAAAACTATAAACAAATATCAAAATTCGATATATTTTTTTTAAGAACTGATAATGTATATTTATAATTTTTTCAATATCAAAGAGTTTTATTTATAGAGTTTTGCAGATTACACAAGTACAGTATTTGAACAAACACATGCACAAATGCAGGAGAAGTTACGCATATGATAATACATGTGGTCTAGTGGTAAGCATGCTAGACTCATACCCCGAGGGTCGCAGGTTCAAATCCTGCCACGGGCTTGGTCTCCAAAATGCTTGTTTCTATAAAATCTTTTTCCCTTCGAGTCGAAAGCCTCTGTAGCTAGTACTCATTCCTCCAACACCTTGCACTTATAATTAATTATGATGTAAGGTATAATAATAATAATAATAATAATAATAATAATAATAATAATAATATTAATAATAATAATAATAATAATAACAATAATAATAATAATAATAATGATAATACATACATATATGGTCCCAAGCTTTAAATAATGAAAATTTACATATATACATACATATATATATATATATATATATATATATATATATATATATATATATATATATATATATATATATATATATATATATATATATATATATATATATATATATATATATATATATATATATATATATATATATATATATATATATATATATATATATATATATATATATATATATGTATATATATATATATATATATATATATATATATATATATATATATATATATATATACATATATATATATATATATATATATATATATATATATATATATATATATACATATATATATATATATACATATATATATATATATATATATATATATATATATATATATTGTATATATATATATATATATATATATATATATATATATATATATATAAATATATATATACATATATATATATATATATATATATATATATAAATATATATATATATATATATATATACATATATATATGTATGTATATATAAATATATATATATATATATTTATTTATATATGAATATATAAAAATATTTTAATTCGTATCCAAAATATTTCATGAAAGTAATCTAACCCATCCAAAGAAAACATAAAAAAATAATCCAGTTCCTCAAACCAAAGAGTATATAAACATACATACATAGGGATTGAATCACTCAAAATTTTCTGAAATGAAAGTGTCGACGATTTCACAAAAATCAGTGAGCGGCAGGGGGAAGCCAGATGCAATCCGGGTATTTTCGTTCGAGGGGCTTACTAGAAAACTCCTCGAACAAAATTTTTACAATAACTTTGTTCGTCGTGCGAGCTCTATATAGTATGTATTTTAAATAAGTTTTAAAAAATTATCCCGAAATTGCATAAATATATTAATTTTGTTGTTTTCATATGTTGTACGCAGACTTTTTCTAGCATGTGTATGCTCTTTGATCAAACTCTCCAACATATGTATGTACATACATATGTACATACATATATGTATGTATACACTAATATAATATACTAACTAATGTAAACAAAGTTCATTAACTATAGACATAAGCTTAAGGCCATATTAGCTCTAGCTTTAAGATATTTGCTTTAATTTTAATTATAAGCTACTATACATATATGAATAATAATAATAATATTTGCATCATGTCACGCTGTCTAGCAGTTACGAATCGTAATTCAGAATGAATCTGCAATTATTAGTATAGCAATACGAAGGTGTTTATTATCTATTTCAACCCTGCTAATAAAACCTTTAATAACAAAAATATATATTGGTAATATTATTTACTTCAAAAAATTTTACATATTTTAAGAATATATTAAATAAAACATTTGAACTACATTTGCTGTCTTAAATGCATACGACGAAAGAACTCAGTGCGAGGAAGACAGAATCGCTGTGAGATGTTACTCGGGTATGCATCAGCAATTTTTTTTTAAATTTAAATCCTTCCTGTACTGTCATTCCCGTTAATTAACTATAATTCAAAGATTTTTTAAACTTTATAATATACAGGAAATCAAAATTCAATTCAGGACCGCTAAATTACAAACCCAATTTTTAATTGGCTACTTTAATACATACATACATACAAAAAAGAAAAAACATATGTATGTACATATGTATATAGAAAGGAACTTATATAAAATCCTCTTGCCGGAAATTATATTGTATTATCTGAGATTTTGTCACAATTCTACGCCTAATAAATATTAGTCTTTGGCTTAAAGAAGTAAAATACTTCATATACAGTTTTAGAGTAACGAATAGATTAACACAATAACATTTATTGATTCTTTCATATTTAAAAGATATACTTTATTTTAGCACATCAAGAAACCGCATTGATGCTGGCAATATTCCACATACACGCAATCTCCCATCCCTCTCACGATAATAATATTTTCAATTATTCACCGAATTCGCTCCCTCTCAGTTACTCTCATGCACATGAGCTCCTCTGGATTTTTATTACCCCTTTCAAAAAGCATACTCTTGAAAATGTAAATAAATATTCAAAGAAAAAGAAATACTCGCTCCGTCTTAGTTACTCATTCACTCATATACTCACCGTGCAACCCAAGTTATATATAATAGGTACTATTATAAGAGAGAGGGAGAGAGAAAGAGAAACATTTTAAATTTTATTTAGTCCTATCTCCGCTCTTCCCCATTGTTGCACACTTAAAAAACAGGATTGATATTTGGAAACGAATTTTTATTATTGTAAACTATTTAACTTTTATCTATTAATACTATTTAAAAAAACAATTCAATATGCAATTTTTTTTAAATTATAATATTTTGTAATTAAAAAAAATAACAAAATAAATCACTAAATAAATTATTATTGACATTATTGGAAAAAATGGACTATCCAAAAAATACATAACTACCGGAAGTCACAATAAAAGCAACGCTGTTAATGTGGACCGTGAGATGCTGACTCTAAGACCGCCTTTCGACGGTCAATCATTTGACTTCAAATAATGGAGATTATTTAATGAATTGGTTTCACTGCTGGGATGTTGTCTAAAAGAGCGAATATTCGGAGAAAAAAATCAGAAGAGATCAGGGCTACGTTTAAATTAAAGTTTTAGGGGGTCACTTCATTTGTATATTAAAAAGAACTGCGAAACTTCTAAAAAGAAAAGGTGATAAGAAATCCAAAAAAATTTTATTATTTAATTTGGATTTGAAAACTCAAATGTTAACAAGTTCATTTAATAAACTATATCTATTCTTAATGTAAAATCTGATCCAATTGCTTTCCATTTCCACTTTTGTTCACTGTAAACGCACCATAGTAATCATAAGTTGTAGAATAATAATTCTTTGGTTATTTGGCATAATATTATACTACAAATTACTAAAATAATTAATACAAATTAATTTATATTAAAATGGGGTACGGCTGCCCCAGTAAGACCCCTCGCGTGTATATTTAACTATGGCCATGAACGAATGAAAGAGCATAGGGGACACTAAAGAATTCGAATTTGGAACAGAAGGAGGTCAAGATTAAGAAATTGCCGGTCAAAAGAGAATTAAACCTTTTTACAGTATTCTCACATATACCAACAGTTTCAATAATCTCAGAAAAATCTTCAAAATGAGTCAAAAATTCAGCTAAAAAAATTTAGTTAACGGCTTTATGCGTTTCATTAAACAGAGGTAGTGTTTCTTTCTTTAATAATGACGACAACTATTTTTCATTTTATCGAATTAATTTTCTTACTTAAACGCAACTGCAATATTTCGACTTGTGGTTCTTGGGGGTTCATTGACAATGAGAAATTATCAAAAAAAATTTATGTTTTCAGCTATTATGAGAAGTTAAGTGACTTGAGGAATTACGATAGTTACAGTTAAGGGGGATGCACTGTATTTTTACCACTACATACATCAATTTTAAAACCTCCTCACACTAGCAGAACTCGCACAAATCCATTCATATCAAGTGTCTATTCTATATGTTCTTTGATTATACCAAAGAACAAATGGAACAGACACTTGATATGAATGTATTATGTGAGTTCTGCTGCGTGAGAATGTTTTAAAATTGATGTATGTAGTGGTAAAAATACAGTAAACCCCATTTGATTCTAACCATCGTAATTCCTCAATTCAATTAACATCTCCAAATAACTCTAAACATAAAATATTTTTGATAATTTCTCATTGTCAATGAACTCTCAAGATCCACAAATCGAAATATTGCAGTTGTCTTTAAATAAAAAATTAATTCGACAAACAAAAAAGTTTGTTTTCATAATTATTAAAGAAAGAAACACTACCTCTGTTTAATTAATAGCATAAAGCAATTTACATATTTCGTTTAGCTGCAGTTTTCACCTATTTTGAAAATTTTTCTGAAATTATTGAAACTGTTGTGTTTTATGGCATACTGTAAAATTCCTTTATGGCCGGCAATTTCTTAACTTTTCTTTCCCTATGCTCCTAATTCTTCTAAGTTTGGTGTCCATATGCTCTTTCATTCGTTCATGGTCATAGTTAAATAGGTGTATTACTGCGGCACTCGGAGCCCATTTTAATATAAATTAATGTTTATTAATTATTTTAGTTATTAGTAGTATACTATTATGCCAAAAAATCAAACAAATATGATTCTTCAACTTATGATTACCTTTATGCGTTTACAATGAACAAAAGTGAAAATGGAAAGCAATTGGATCAGATTTTATATTAAGAATAGTTATAATATATTAAATGAACTTGTTAACATTTGAGTTTTCAACTCCAAATAAAATATTATAAATTTTTTGGATTAATGATTACCTTTTTTTTAGAAGTTTCGTAGTTCGATTTAAAATACAAATGAAATGACCCCCTAAAAGTTGAATTTAAACGTAGCCATGATTTCTTCTGATTTTTTTCTCCGAATATTTGCACATTTTCCACAAACATAGACAAAATCCCAGGAGTGAAACTAATTAGTTAAACGACTAGTAAAACTCAAAATATGTAAAATTCATACATATATTTGTATGTACATAATATGATGTGTACTCGATCATGTATAATAATTTTTGTGCATAAATGAGGAATGTATTAATTCAGCATGTTAATTCATGATGCCGCATTTCCACTTTTCTTTGCGGACACTGCGGATATTTTAAAACACGCGTTAACTTGAAAATGTTCTCTAAAATGAGGAATTACAAAAAGCGAATGAAATTATAAAAAGAATAATAACTATTTTTCTCAAATTCCAATGTTTGTTCTATTTTTAACAAATTTACAAAAAATACTCAAAATTTATTATACACGCAATGAAGTGCCGCAGAAGTCAGTAACTGGTTATCTTATAGATTAGTTTTGAACCAAAATACATTTACCAGGTATTATTAATAGAAGACCGCTCTCCAAATGTCATTTTCTCTCAGTCATAATAAGTGTCAAAATTAATAAACAATGTTGCTTCTTTTGTAAATTATGGCCGCAATTTTCGGGCTCTGCTTTTTTTTCGTAATAAGTAAAAACTCAAATGCCCTTTATTTTTTGGGTTTTTTTCATTTATTATTATTTAAAAACAAAATTATGCATACACACATATAACAAGTAATACAACCTAAAATATTATTTTTAATAATTTACTATTGCCTATTATTCTGTTTTTTTTTTAATTATTATTATTATTACTAGAAAAACAATAACTTAATTATTATTTTACATTGTAAGGGGAGCACTTGCTAATTTTTTATATAAAAATTTAATTCTAACATACATTCGACATTTAAAAAAAAATTGTTTTACCGCATTTGGTGAATTAACTTTATTGCTTAATCCCATTAACTTTTCACGCACAATTTTATTTCCGTTGAACTCTATAAAAATGATCTCTAATGATTGCGTCTTTAGGAACGCTGAAAAATCTAACTTTTTCCTTTATCCATGTATTATTGCAAATAAGGCAACGATAATGCACCATTTTTCTATTTATTATTGTTTATATATATTTTTAATTGATTTCACTACACTTTGGAAGCTGACGACAATAATTTACTTGTTTCCAATCACAATAATTTACTATTTCCTTTTTTTAGTTTCTTTTCGTATGCAACATTAGCTAAGAGAACCGATTTGACACATATTATGACTGTTTTCCTCTCACTCTCTCAATTAATAATAAATGGTAAATGTATTTTGGTTTTGAACTAGAAATATCACCGCTTGCTTTTTACTACTATATATATATATATATATATATATATATATATATATATATATATATATATATATATATATATATATATATATATATATATATATATATATATATATATATATATATATATATATATATATATATATATATATATATATTATAGGCGTGAGCAAAAAAAATCGTTGAAACAGTAAATAAACACCGCGCGAATTGAATGTCATTTCTTATTTTTCTTTGGTACTATTAACTCTGCCAAATGTCGGCCTCTCACGATCTCCAGATGTGTCAAAATTAAAAGTGTTGCTTTTTTGTAAACTTTGCCCGCTATTTTTGGGTTTGCAATTTTTTCGTAATAAGTAAAAGCTCAAGCGCCCTTTATTTAAGTTAGTTTTTTAATTTCTTATTATTTATAAACAAATTTATTTACTTATTGATAACATAGAATTTAATTTTAAGTGTTGAAATGTATACGTAAGGCTAGTATATACAGCAACTCATACAACTCAAAATACTATTTTTAATATTTATTGTTGCACATTATTTTTTGTTTCGTTTTTTGAGTTGTTAATCGTCAATTTAAATATTTAATTCGAAAATACAATCGACATTTAAAAAAAAACTTTTTACGGCATTAGGTAAATTAACTGGAATGCTGAATTCAATTAATTTATTAGAAGGCGTTTTAAGACCTTCTCTTGAGACATGGTCCCCACATGTACAAGTGCTGCCTTCGAATTCGTATTCACTAAGGTTCAGAATTCGAATAATGTAACTACATACTCCAAGGCGTCATGTTGTAAAGTGTCTTGCTTCGTTGCACCTCAGCATACACACAATATTTCATAAATTTTTTCCAATTTGTTTTCTTGAGTGTTATTAGAAACTAATGGAACTGCAAATTCAGAGAATCTTGCTCTTTTAGCCAGTGGCTCTTGTTGAATATTTCAAACATTTTTCAATGAAGAAAGCGGCTCCAAGGGGTTTTGCGATGTACCAGAAAAAACTTACAAAATGTTTTTCACACTCTCTTAATTTATCTTGTAAATTAGCGCCACAAGCCACGATTCACCGATTTTGCTTTATTGCGTGTTTACGTCAGAGAATATGAGAAATGAAACTTACTTATACATTCACAGAATACACTTGTATTGCCGGCAATTTTTTCGCCACTGGATGTAAACAAAGCAATTTTTCATTCCCCACTGGATGTAAACATTGGGGTGAGTTTCGGAAAAAACACTATTTGGGGTTGTCGTTCGTTAATATTTTAATAATATTCTCATTCCAAAAAGTACCAAATTCAATTTAGTGAATACTATTTCTGATTAATAATTTTAATCATTACTAATATTAAGTACACTACTCTATGTGTTAATCAGATGAATTTATTATAACTATTATTTAACTCTTATATTAATTTTTAATTTTTTTGGTTTGTTTATTCTTTTTAATGAACTTAATACCAATAAAAGTACAAAAAATTAAAGAAAATATTTATCTATTGTAAGAAAATATTTATCTATTATCATTAAACTATGTTGTTAAACTTACTTTAATGTTTGGTAATAAATATAAGAGAAAAAAGCAACACAATTCTGTACGTATATTTAATTATATAAATGTTATGTACTTTGTTTTTGTTTTGAAACTATTTTTGAGGGCATTTTAATTTCAATTCATAGCTAAAAATCGAATGAATACAAAATATATTCCAGGCAAATTCCAATGGATTAGTAAAATTATGAAATACCAAAGCAGAAAGCAGTATATAAATATATGAATTCTGCGGAATTTTGTAAATGAAAGCATGTCTACATTTAACAATGTATTCAGTATTATTTTAAATACTAATTTGCATCTAAATAGATTTGATAGTTTATATAATTTCGTTATTTTTTTATTATTATTGAGAATTCATTTCACAAACACCCAATTAGCTAAATTACAAATAAAAAAAAACAAATACCTTGTAGCGTACAAAATCTTATCTACATGGAATTACTCAAAACGTTGTAAAAATTCATACAATTTAATGAATCGCTCAGTGCCGTGTATGAAAGCAATACTATAATATAGAGTAATTTTATTACTATAGTCTTGCAAGAAACATTTAAATTAATACGTTGACTTCTTTTAGTTAAATACTGCTTCAGAATTCATCAAAAAACTATATAAAAATCAAACAATTGAATATCACAATAAAAATAAAAGTTCACCATTTTCGAATCTGGCGTCCAGTGCCTTAATCGGAAACTAAAGCATTTAATATTTTGTAGAGTGAAGTAGTGATTGAGAGTGATTAAATATTAATTGGTTATTAAATATTAAAAGCTTAATTAGACCGTAGAAATTTATTTCACAAAAAGGCTTTGAATATATTATGACCAGAAAACTGTGCCAAGATAAGTTGGTGAACTTTTTTGGTGATATTAGGAGAGGGGGAGGAATTCTGTTCGAATTACGCCTCAAGCATTTTTAGGCATATTTCAAAATCGTTGGGGTCTACAATATGTAGATATAGTGGTGAAGGCAATTGTGAGCCAGTTTCAGATACAAAGTTTTCACTCGAAATTTGTGTACTTTTATTACAAATTTTATAAAATATTTAATTAGCACGATACTGATATAAGAACATTAAGTTTAACACGAAATTCTATACCAACAATGCATTATATTTACTAAAATCAATGGATTTATTTTTAGATATGTAATGTATAAAAAAACTAACTTTGCATTAATATATACGAGTATATGTATCTGGACCAAACAAAAATTTAAATATTGTTGCATACAAATTTTTCTTATTATTATTATTTTGTATTATATTTTTATTCCGTTTTACTAATAAAAAATACTATAAAGTGATAAACTCTTTTATTCCGATTGTTCCTTTTTTTCTTTTCCTACTACAATTTCGAAATATGAAATTTTTAGTACAATGGCACCCGTTTTTTCGAGGTGAACTCACATATAGTGTATATGCTTTTTTTCATACGGTAAAAAATCTGACGTTTAAGTTACGGCCCTATGGTTTACGTACCCTAAAAACTGAAACTGTTTCATTCATCCATGTATTATGGCAAATAACACAACGATAATTCACTATATGCCTTTTTATTATTTTTTAATTATTTCTTTTTAAGTGATTTTCACTATACTTTGGAAGCTGACGACAATAATTAAATTGTTTCCAATCACTATTTTCCCCTTTTTAGTTTGTTCAGTATACAACATTCGTAAAGAGAGAAGATTTGACACAATTGAAAACTGTTTTCCTCTCTTTCTCTCAATTAATAGTACCTTGAAAATGAATTTTGGCTATGAATGTTTTTTATATTTACATGTTCTCCCATCTTTTCGCCACACAGCATAATGCTAAAATTACAATTTAATAAGTGTGGACATTTATATTTTATCTAAGATTAATTTAAATAAATGCCGATAGCCCTTGCAGCTATGGCTCTCTAAAATATAATTTTAATTGTAACTAATAATAATAATAAATATACATTTGATGTACTCCCTTCCTCTCAATTATTATTTCATCACGCAATGATAAAGAACTGTTCACTCACTATTACACTATTCCCTACCGCTCCTTTTTAATTGTACATGCTGTATTATGGTGAAAATATACAGCCACCATGTCCTGTATGCTCACCTAGCTCACAACATATGTATGTAGCTATATATTATTATACGCAGTCTTTGCTCTGCTGAGAAAGGAAAATAAATAGAGGGCAAAAAACATATTTAGATTGCCATGCGACGGTATTATGCCACAAACACAATAAAATTATTACCAGGTAAACTCTGTAAAAGTGCTGGGCAAATAGAGATAATGTTTTTACAATAATAAAATCGAATGAATACATTTATATGTGCATACATACATTGCACAAAGCAAAGTGATTGGAGAATTAAGATGCAGATTTCTCACGCTGTTTGATATTTTCACATGGGAAAGAAACAAATCTACAATCTAAGATACACTAAACATACATACATATCCATATGTAAGCTGAAGTGCCAATGATTAAATGGGAAGCGATTTCAAATATACATATGTCAACTAGTAGTGGCAGTCCAGTGCCATGATTATTTAAGTTCTATTCGCAACTGCTAAATAATACCGAAATTAGTGCATTTTGCTTTAAGTGGCCCACACACGCTGCGATCGGTTGCAAGCTCAACGAATTTTAGCGTGTGTGCCTCGGTTCGCAACAAATCGCAAGTGTTCAAGAAAATGTCGATAATCTGCTGAGTTGCTGCGATCGGTTGCGCGCGTGTTTGGCGAAGTTGCAAGCATTTTTGTTATTTTGTCGCGTTAACATAAGTGGGCAAATTTGAAGCTTGAGTAAAGAATTGATTGAATAAATAATTGAGTTTTTTAAGAACCACTTTAACCACTTATGCACCCAAATTTTACGGTTCATTTTTTTCTCCCTTTTCTTGTTTTTGCACACAAATAATGACCATACAGCACAATAATCTTTTTTCCACGTTCCATGTTTACTCTGCGACGAATCAACACGAAATGAAGTTCTGCAACCGATCGCAGTATGTATTGCAAAAGACCTGTAACCGAACGCAGCGTGTGTTGCAAAATACCTGCAACCGATCGCAGCGTGTGTGGGCCGCTTTAGCCATGCATTTTGCGAGACTTTCCTGGACTATAAAGTTAAGTTTAAAAAATTATGAAGTGAAATTAATTTCCTGAAGAAGAACTTAACCAATGTCTCTGAGTTAAATAACGATATGCTTAATATGCATTTGTAATGAATAATAATTTGTAATAATAAAATGCCCTTTTTGTTTCTAAATTGTTGTTTTTCAGTTGGCTGGATTGGATGAGAAAATATTAGAATTATTTAATTAAAGTATAATACCATTGCAAACGATATCCACTGGGCGCCGGAATTG
Organism: Clusia tigrina; assembly: GCA_920105625.2. Lineage (NCBI taxonomy): Eukaryota > Metazoa > Arthropoda > Insecta > Diptera > Clusiidae > Clusia > Clusia tigrina. Next base: position 157,019,933 of record OV050032.1, read on the forward strand.
ATTTCTAAGAACCCATATCTACTTTGTTTACTTGGTTATTGTATTTAGATTTATTATGCCATGAGTCTACCTGGTAATAATTATGCCATGATACAGCCACGTACATTTATATACATCCATACATATGTACATATATGTATATATTCTACGTAGAGGGTAAAATGCGCATGTTTTACTTTTTGCCGTCGCTTCTCGTCTTCTCGAATCAACTGTATAAAACGACTGAAAAATTTCCATTGTCGAGCGCCATATTTATTTTAAGTGAGTTCAGTTAACTGAGTACGAGTATTCCGTACAGAGCGGAGTTGGTTTTTATTTGTGATTGGATTGCCTCATTTTTGGGATCGTTAAAATTTTTTGTTGTGAAAATAATACAAAAATTTCTCTGCGAAACTCCTGGGTTCTTTTGCTTGGTCTCTGAGTCGGTGAGTGAAGCCACAAAAACAATTGAAACGCATTGGTGGGAAACTAGTGGTAAACTGAACTGAACCTGCATTGGCACTATCACTAGCACACAGTCAGTGTCGTCGTCACAATTTCTTTTTAATTTTCTGAAGTGAGGCAAATAGAGACATAGTTGAGTTTATCACAATGTTATTGAGAAAACGTATAATATATGTACATACATACATACATACACAAGGAAATTTATTCTGATAAATTTTCATTGAAATTTAGAACTGTTACTACGCTCCTTAACGCAGTAGAACCACAGACTCCAAACAATGCTCATTGTTTACCATATTTCATTAATCGATTAGTTATTTTTTAAACTAACTTGTGTACGCATTATGAAAATATTTCTTTGATGAGGGGTTGTGAGAATTGCTAGAACTTTATATACACAACATTGTACATACATATGTACATACATATGAATGCATATGTTTGCCAGATTGTTTAGTTTGTGTACTTCCTCTCGCTAAAATTTTTGATTCACGCAAAATCAACCAGTCTAGAAACTTCTAAACTAAAAAATAAATTGGTTTCATTCTGGCTCGTGTCGATTCGTAAATTAAATTGTTAAAAATCATGTTTAAAAAAAAGTTTATAGATTTGGCAAATTAGCGAGTGTATAAATATATTTATGTAAATATTTTCACTATTTAATAAATGTCTATAAAATTATTTTTGTGAACGACGACGAGGCCAAATTTTCTTTCATAATTTCTTCAGCGCAGCTCGTGCCAGTCATCAAAAAAAGGCATACCCGGGCGAATGAAACAAGTGAAACGTTGAATGCATACGAACATTAATGTACATATATATGTATGTCTGTATATATTTGGTTATATAGAAAAATTCCGCTGAGAGACGGTTGTCCGTCGCAGTTCGTCATCGTTGGTAGTTTCTTTGATTAGTAAAATTTGACTTTTTTTTATGTACATTTGTATGTGTAAGTATCAACACGCTCATTTGTATGTGTTGCTCTGTTGGACACAAACTTAGCTACATGGTGCGATGTTAGCGTCCAATTTGTATTTTCTCCTATTGCGCAAGTTGCGTTCTTTTCTTGGGTTTCTAACCATTTAAGAAAACAAAAAACATATTTCTAACAGAACTTTATATTTGTATACTGTAACAAATTATGTGTTAAAGACATGGGAGATTTGTATTATAGTATTTTTCATCTGGCAACACTATGACTGCGAGTATATTTACTGACTGTACCTCGGAAAGAGCGGCCATCTTGCTCCCATTTGTATTCATTTACTTGGCTACAATAAATGCGGCTAAAAACAGAAGTACCTAACAACAACGCACAAGCATTTTGCTGTATAGACTAGACGCAAATAAACTCGAAAAGTCTACGATGAGAAATGGGTTGAACGAGCGAGTGAGCGAGCAAGGAAGCGAATTAAACTCATCTCTTCAGTAGAAAATTTTCATTGTGTATGAGAGGTTGATTTAAGTGAGATTGAGATTCTGTTCTCGTGAGAATATACATATGTATATTTAAATAAAATTTTTATCAAGCGGGAAATTTTTTGAAGTGAGCATGTGAACTGATATTAAATTCCAAAAAATTATTTTATATCATAATTTGATATTATCGTAATAGCTTAGTATTTATTGAAGTGATATACATATAATCCTTTAATACTTATGCAAACCCTCGGTGAAATATGATTTCATATCAGTATAAAATAATTAACTGAAGTTGAACATTTATAAGTTTTCCAATTTCATTTTCCCTCCAAGTAATGAAAAAAAACAACGTACATACATACATCCACATATACATATGTAATCATAAAAGCGTGGCGGGATTGCAAACTGTACACACATTCAAAAAAAATATTAAATTTTTAGTGTTATATTGTCGTACTTCTCTTGTAAAATGTTTTAAACGAGTGTTATTGTTTTAAATAACGTCCTTATGATTTTGGCTAAATATGATTGAGTTAGTTACAAAAATTGAGTTAGTCATGAAAATAGAAATAAGCAAAATATATACCCCTTGTTAATATACAATAAAATGAAAATCGAAGTGCTTAGCCGCCCCGCAATGGAGATAACAGAACTATCCCATAACTCTTGAATACGCGCCACAGTCAGTGATGCCAATTAGTGTTTTCGACGTTAATTTTAGTTCTCAAAATTTCGAGTTTGTGCTTAAAAATGTGAAACGTTGGAGTTAAATAGTGTTTTTTAAAGAAATCTGTATATATTATTAACGTTTTGTAATATAAAGTACGGTTTACACTTGTAAATTTGAATGTTCTTATTTATATAACAGTTCTATAAATTTCCACATTAAAAGCACCAAATTAGATTTTTACTAGCATCATTAGAAGCTCATTTGTGTCCACAAACATTTTGGAACCATATGTGACTTATTTTTATATACTTATGGTTTCGTATTGGGCTACTCAATACTGTGTCCCTTAAGCTGGCACCCATGTTCGTTCGATCGGTGTGAAATCATTTCGACACACAAATCCATATAGTTCATTTCAAGCTTGAGCTAATAAAGTTGAAAACATGGCTAACTAGTTATTAAATTATACAGAAGAAAAATATTGAAAATAAACAAAGTGGATGGAAGGGTGGCTACATAAAAGAAGTAATCGTTCTCTTGTAAATTTGTTAAAAAATGGCTTTTTCACTTCTTATTAATTCGATAAATTGTTCTAAAAACTTTATTAACCGTTGTCCGCTGTTTTTATCCCATGTGCACGCTTGAAATATAAAAACGAAATGAGCAAATGTGCGCACACCATGCCATAAATGACGAACTTGTGCCCGAACAACTCAACAAAAATCAAAAGTTTTTATAAACTTGGATTTGTGCGCGCAGCACGATAAAGACGAGTAAAATTCACTCCAACATACACCGATCGAAGGAACAAGTTGGCTGTGGCCAACTTTATGTCCTTGCGTTTATTTTTAGCTTATTCACTGCCAAATTACCACCATTCTTGATTTTTAGTGCTCATGAGTCCAAATTGCCGCTTAAGATCTGAAACTTTCTGCTAATCGAAGAAAAAATTCGGTAACACTGGCTGAAGTGCGACGAGTTAATATACTTTTAGAGCTCGATAATATACAAAAACAATAAAAAATTTACTCAAAGTAATGTGCCTGCTTACGAGAGGGACAGAGAGAATTTGTTTAGCTCTGTAACTTTTATAAATTGAAGCATTTCCCCTTTTTCCTTTGCAGTTGGGAGTAAAGCAGAGTGCATAAGAGCGAGCGAACCATTTGCTATTTGGGAGTGAAGCACTCTACGCTTAAAAATCGAAAAGTTTCACTTCATTTTATTGAAGGGGGGCGCATGAAGGCAGGCTAGCTAGCTAGCTATCAAACCAACCAGCCAGCAAAAAAAAGTACTTGCGTCGTGACAGACAGGCACTACTTTTTTAGAGTGCGCGCAGTGAAAAGTTTTGCCTTGCCGCTGATATTTTTGGTGTTGATACGATTTTTCTGTTAAATTTCTTGCGAACGTATACAAAACGTTTTCACCATTTCCCACAACGACGGTTGCGACGTGGGAGAATTGGTGGACTCGATGATGGCATTGCCAATGAATTCGTTATATTCCCTGACATGGGGCGACTACGGTACATCGCTGGTATCGGCCATTCAACTTTTGCGCTGTCATGGCGATTTAGTTGATTGCACTTTAGCGGCTGGCGGGCGTAGCTTCCCGGCGCATAAAATTGTGTTGTGCGCTGCATCACCGTTTCTATTGGATTTGCTAAAGGTAAGTTCCCAGTGGATTTTCTAAATATGCTATCTAAGTTAAGTTGTCTTATTTGATAATTTCGTTTTGCATAAAGCATTCGAATAATAAGAGCTAAAATTAGATATACCCATTTAATTAATTCTTATATTGTTTCGTTGTAAAGCGGCACCCAATGCCCACCCACTGTTAATTCCTCTAGTAAGTGTAGTTTTGAATAAACACGCAAAGGAACATTGAAGTTCTTTAATTGGCCTGTACTCAGTCTTCCTTACAGGCCTTTACCATTATGTGCTTATAGCGGTATTATAAGTATTACGTTGATTGTAAACAATACACAAAACCAAATTGGAAGCATGATACAATAGGTTTCTCTGCGCCGCATGAACTAGCTGCACTGAACTGTTTCTCGCTGCTAGTTTACTCTTAGTTTATGGACTAGGTGCATTAAATTTTTTGTGGTTGGAGCTTGGTTCATATTTGTTTTTGCATTTCTGAACACTTGCTCGCGTCCCAATTACATTGGGAGTGTTCAAATTGGACTGCAAGTGAACTTGGCCTCTCTCAGTTAACTCGTCTCGAACAAACTTAATCAGATAGTTAATATTTAGAAGGGTGGGGGTGTTTATATATTAATCTGACAAATAAGGTGTAAAGAAGTGACAGCCATAAGGTAATTTTGCTAATGTAAAAACGTTAGAGCCTCTCTTAACGAAAAAGGCATGTTGGGAAAGAATCGTGATTAAAATAGTAAATATGTATATTAATGTGTAAGAGTATAAAAACTAGGCACTTTTTTCATTTTTACAATTAAATGTAAGATCAAAAATTAAAAGAAGTGGGCAATAAAAAATTGATATTTAAAGTTTTAAAAACTTTAGGCATAAAAAAAAACTTTTAGATATTAACTTGTAAAACCATTTTTAAATATTTATATATTTTATAAGTGAAGGAGAAAATAAAAAATACTCGTATAATAAAAGAGAGAGAGAGAGTAAGAAAAAATATGAAGCGGCAACACTGTTTGTTGTCAACAGCATTTACTATGTTTATATCAGACAACACAGAGAAGGGACACATAAACGTCAAATTTTCAAAAGCTTAAAAAAATGCTTTGTTTATCATTAGGTGGCTATCTGGATATGTTTGTTTTTATCATTAGTTCTGAAGAAAGTCAGCCACACTACTACAGATTTGCACATGTCTAAGTGCGCGCAAAACGAGAGACGTTTCTCTGTATTCTCTGGTTTATGTGCCATATTAGTCCGAACCAAAATACATTTACAAGGTACTATTAATTGAGAGAGTGAGAGGAAAACGGTCAACATATGTGTCAAATCTTCTCTCTTAACGAATGTTGTATACGTAAAAAAATTAAAAAAGGGAAATAGTGATTGGAAACGAGTAAATTATTGTTGTCAGCTTCCGAAGTGTAGTGAAAATCACTTAAAAAGAAATAATCAAGCAGTAATAAAAATAAATATGGTGCATTACCGTTATTTGCCAGAATATATGGAGAAATATTCGAAGGCTGAACCTTAATGAACACGAATTCGAAGGCAGAACGTGGACATGGGTGGGCCAAGTCTCAAAAGGAGGTCTTTAAAAGCCTTCAGAAAGATTTATGTGCGACATCAAATTATTATAAGACATTTTTTTGAGTTCAAAGGTAATAAAATTCTGCACTGCAATAATTTCCGTGATAAATTAATGGAATTAAGCACTGCAGTTAATTTACCTAATGCGGTAAAGTGATTTTTTTTTAAATGTCGAATGTATTTTCGAATTAAATATTTAAATAGACGATTAACAACTACAAAACAGAATAATGGGCAATAATAAATTATTCAAAATATTATTTTGAGTTGTATTAGTTGTTGCGTCTATAATTTTGTTTTTAAATAATAATAAATCAAAAAACCAAAAAAAGGGCACTTGAATTTTTACTTATTACGAAAAAAAGTGCAAAGCCCGAAAATAGCGGCCAAAGTTTACCAAAGAAGCAACACTGTTTATTAATTTTGACAGTTATTATGACTGTGAGAGAACGACATTTGGAGAGCGGTCTCCTCTTAATAATATAAATGTATTTTGGTCCGAACTACCTAATGCGAATTTTTGATAAAGCGCGCTTATCTGCAATAAGTGGCACAATCGTGCTTATAAAAGCGGGTTGTTGTCTTCGGTAATGCGAACTGACATTAGTTTTAGAAAAGCGAACTTAATAAATGCGAACTTATTTGACACATAAATGCTTGCCGCACTTCAATCAATTACACTTTTAATTAGATTATTAGTAAATTATTATTGTAATTTTAAATTTATAAAAAATACTTAAACCAGCTGATATAATTGCACTTAAAACTTCGACTGTAAATTGGCATATATGTACTATGTGGGGCAAGAATGATAAAATAGAAGATTGCGCCATGCGCAGGTCCGCTATTCCTCTCTCGACAAAAACTCAGCACAGCTGATTGGCTGTGACGTTAGGTAGCACTTTCAAATATTTAGTGATATGAAAAATGCATACACAAAGGCAATAATTTGTATATTAAATGCTTTTTAATTATTTTGAAATATATATCAGTTAACAAATGCACTTGCAAGTAAGCGAGTACAAATTATTGAAAAACTCGTTCAAAAAAAAAATCACTTAAGCAGCGGATTAAGCGGATTTTCATGTATCAAGAAAGAAAAAGTGAAATTGTGTACTGATTTAATATATATAAATAAAGGGTTTTTCAAAAGAAACGCTACAAAAGTATATCGATAGTGACAGCAAATGACGCCATATTTTTTCCCGCTCTTTTGACATTTCTCTTCAGTAAGGTTTGCCATTTCATCATGCAAAGATATACGAGCCAACAATGAGTCGAAATTATTAAAATTTACTACCGAAATTCGGAGTCAGTCGCCTCAACTTTTAAGAGCTCTACGTCCAATTTATGGTCGTCACAATTGTCCTAGCAGATCAACAATTGAGCGACTAGTGGAAAAATTTGAATCCACAGGCACAGTACAAAATGTTCCCGTGCCAGTGAGACAAAGAAGTGCCCGTAGTGTCGAGAATATTGCTGCCGCTGAGGCTTCAGTTCAAGAAAGCCCAAATGTATCTCTCACACGTCGTTCTCAAGCGTTGGGCATCTCTGTGACGACGTTGTGGCGAATTTTGCGAAAAGATCTTGGTCTACATCCTTACAAGATCAAATTGACGCAAGAACTGAAGCCGCTTGACCACCATAAGCGTCGTATGTTCGTGAATTGGGCTGAGCAACAACTTGAAAATGATTCGGATTTTCATCGGAAAATAATCTTCAGCGATGAGGCTCATTTCTGGCTGAATGGCTTCGTCAATAAGCAAAATATGCGTTATTGATTAGACAGCAATCCACACGTACTCCATGAGTCATCATTGCATCCCGAAAAAATTACGGTTTGGTGCGGTTTATGGGCCGGCGGCGTCATTGGGCCGTACTTCTTCCGTGATGATCAAGACCGGCACATTACTGTGAATGCGAATCGCTACCGTTCAATTATAACCGAATATTTTTGGCCCCAATTGGATAATATGGACTTGGAGGACATCTGGTTCCAACAGGACGGCGCCACAAGCCACACAGCGAATTCCACAATCAATTTACTGCAAACCAAGTTTGGTGAACATGTTATCTCACGAAATGGCCCAGTCGATTGGCCGCCTCGGTCGTGCGATTTGACGCCATTAGATTATTTCCTGTGGGGCTACGTCAAGTCTATGGTCTATGCCAACAAGCCAGCGACGATTGATGAACTTAGTACGAATATCGAACGTGAAATTGCAGCAGTATCGGCCGATTTATGCTTGAAAACCGTTGAAAATTGGGTTCAGCGTCTGGACTTCTGCATGCGTGCCCGTTGTGGCCATGCAAAAGAAATCGAGTTCCATACATAATGGCATCCAACGTACTTTCACAGGAATAAAGAATTTCATTGATATCTAAAACCGGTTTTGTTTTATTTAAAAAAACTTTTGTGGCGCTCTTATTGAAAAACCCGATATATTAATATATAAATATACATATATTTAATAAATATACACATACTAGAATTTCATTTCACATATTTTTTTCATTTTATATTCCCATTATCGCACCAAAACAGTAAATTACAACGTTCACGGCACAAATTTAATCAACAAATTTTTAAATTTGAATGCCAAATCAATTGAAATAGATTCTTTCATATTTATTTATATAAATACTATCATAAAATGCGATAAGTATTAAAATATTTAATATTAAACACAAATTTTCACATTTCTCCCACAAAATGTATGCATTTTGGCTGTTCTCTCATTTCGTATGTGCCTAGTGACGAGATGCGCAGAGAGAGGAAATTTTTATAGCAGCATTGGCGCAATATTCTATTTTATCATTCTTGTATGTGGGGTCGCATTAGTTCGGACCAGAGAAAATGAGAAATTAATCTCTGGTTGCGCTCACTTATACATATCCATACACAGAATATAATAGTATTGATGCAATTTTTTTCACACCAATCATAAACAAACCAGTTTTAAGTTCCCCACCGATCATAAATAAACACCACAATGGTCCGGCAAGGGGAAGGATAAACTGACGCTCAGCTTTTCAGAATATACACCTCCACCCACCCGATCATTAAGTTTTGAACCATCAGTAAATAAATGCTAATTTCGTTCTTATTGATCAGGATTCCATTATCCCAATCCTCCTTTGAGGGGAATATGGTGTTAAAGGATTTTCTTAAATTCCGTTCTAATGAGTTACAGTAATCTGTAGTATAGGGAATAATAGGAAATTTTTCTATCATGGTCGTATGACCTCTGCTACTTGTAGCTAAAAGGGAGAGTTCCTTGAGTTTAAGAGCCGATTTGATTCCAAGTTGCTTTCCATGCAAATCAGTTGGCAAAAGGTCTAGCATAATGTTCAATGCTGCCGTGGGGGTCGTTTTGAGAGATCCGCTTTATCCATAAACTAGCTGCTCTCTGCATACGCTCCAAGTTTTTCACAACATAGTTTTTATGAAGTGCGGCCACCCTATTAGTATGCCATACAGCGAAATCGGTCTAACCACTGCTGTGTATAACCAATGTATTATTCTGGGGGCCATACCCCATTTTAGTGCTACTGTCTTCCTACACGAATAGAGTGCTATTGATGCTTTTCTTACTCTATCCTCTACATTTAATTTCCAATTAGGCTTCCTGTCGAAAATCAGTCCCAGGTAGCGAGGTTTATCATTAAAAGACAAAGTGATTCCATTTATTTTAGGGGGCCTTACTTCTGGTCCTCTTATGTTTCCTATTAAAAAGTACCAGTTCTGTTTTGTTGCCGTTTACGGCTAAACCACAAGATTCTGACCATAGATTGAGCTCATTTAATATGCTTTGCATGGCTTCGCAAAGTATTGGGGAATTTACCTCTTACCGAAATTGCAATATCGTCCGCAAAGGCAACAACGTATATTCTGCTCCCCTCTAAGCTCTTTAACAGATTATTCATTGTCAGTGCCCAAAGGAGAGGAGACAGCACGCCGCCTGGAGCAGTACCTTTATTGACGGATCTACGCAACCTCGAGGCACACATTGTTTAATTCACAAACCTGCATATAAGCATTAGTTCGATGAAAACAACCAGCGCTCCGGTGACCCAACTCCGTCAGTGTACCGGTTATTGCCTTGGGTAGGATATTATTAAAAGCGCCCTCAATGTCTATGAAAGCTTACTTTGTCTTCTATTGATTTCTCAATTACTGTCACTAGCGAAAACAAAGCTGTTTCTGTAGATTTAACTTTACAGTAAGCGTGTTGTGAATTCGCCATTTGAGATGGGATTATTTTTTCCCCTGATATATGCGACTATTAATCTCTCTAAAGTTTTCAATAAAAAAGAAGAAAGACTGATAGGCCTGAAATCCTTTGGACTAACATGCGAGCTTTTCCCCGCCTTTGGGATAAATACCACTTTCATTTCCCTCCAAGACGAGACGGGGATATGATTTAAACGTAGCGCACTTTTGAAAATAGATATTAACCATTCCATAATGTAGTTTATTGAATACTGTAGTTGAGCTGGGAAATTCCCATCTGATCCCGGCTACATAAGGTTTTTACGGCCCACGTGATACTAGCCTCCGAAACTATATTTAGAATTTCGGACTTTGCCCTAGTGTTATGTGCAATTTCCATTATACCCGTTGTTTGGTTATCATGAAAGTGCGTATTTAATAACCGTCTTGTCGGGTTTCTGGAGGTAACCAATTGTTAGAGTGGAGCTTGAGAGAATTTTGCGTAGTCGAGGTGCGTCTGTGTGGCCCCCAATATCACCACAGAAGGACCTCCAAGATGTTCTTTTTGCTTCTCTCAATTTCTTTGTATATTTCTTTAGCTTGTCGCTATAACAGTTCCAGTCACTTTCGTTCCCAGAGGACCTCGCTTTATTGAACCTGGTCTCTTAAATTTTGTGTTTAGTAATAAATAGAAAAGCCAGCAACACAATTCTATACCAACCAATATTTAATTAAGTACAGGTTTAATAAATATTTGGTTCTGGTTCAAAACAACTATTTCTGAGCTCATCTTTATTTCAACTCAGCTAAATCTAATAATATTTACAAAATATATTGCAGACCAATTACAATGTACTAGTCAAATGATAAAATTCCAAAGCAGAAAACAGTATTCAAATAGATGAATTATATACATATATAATATATATAAAGGCAGACAGTCGATGCTTCCAATATACGCGGTTCGAAAAGAAAAACAAATGTACAGCGTTTGGTTATTTGGGTCGTTTTGGATGTATTATTTTGTGCAGATTCAGAAATTTTGATTTCTGCGTACACTGAAAGAAAACATTATTTCTAATTTTGGTTTTTTTATTATTTAGTGCGGACTGAAAAATTTTATTTGTTCTTAAAATCAACTAGGGCCAACATTCCAAATCAAAATCTAATTTTCACTTGGAACTTTGATCTTCAAGCTGCCTTGAAATTGTTTTCCGTCAATGCAAGTGGAAGCACCTCTGAGATGAGAAGCATCTGAAATTAAAAGGGGAATTGCTGGAGTTGGTATCGATGTTCTCTAGAACGTATATCTGTGAATCCGTGCTATATATTACATTAAAAAATAACAAGTCACGTTTGAAATAATTCATTTTTTTTACAGTGTACCTTTATGGCAGCCTTCATGAGGCTCTGCACAATCTCTTGAGTTTAGCGAATCGAGTTAAACCAGCCGAGGGCGATTGATGCATAAGAAAAAGTGGGGGGGGGGGAGGGAAATTTAAATCTTGTGTTTGTTGTTTGAGCTCCCAACGAACATTTTTCTGGACACCCCTGCTCTCGAGCATGTAAATAAGCCAGAATAGTTTTCGTTTAATGTTATATTTGCTGATGAGAGGAAATTTAATCTATTTGGATGCGACAGAAAAGTAATTGTGCACAGGAAGCCAAATAAATATAAATGTAGATAGGTAGGTAGGTAAAGCGGTCGCACGAAGGTCGCACTTATGCCATCTTTGACCCCTTGTGATGTCCCATTAGACACGCCCCATCCATTTCAAAGTTCCAGCCATTTGGAGCTAATGAAGCAATTGAGAGAGCTTATCGTCTTATTGGGAATATCTCCCAAAGAGTCCAGAAAAGTACGCCTCCTTCTGGACAACGTTGGACAGTGCATAACAGGTGTTCAATGGATGGACTCTTGCTTCTCCTCATCCATGCAACTCCTGCAGGAGTCGTTAGAGGCAATATTCCGCCTACTACCATGAGTACGCAGGGCCCAGTGTTCCGTTAGGACACCTACTCCGACATATTCTTAGTCTATTTGGAGATAATTTTTTTGAGCGCTTGACATTTATTTCCGGTTAGGTTTTTCTAGCTATTTGGATCCTGTCCCTTCAGACCAGCACCTACCCGCTGTGCCCAAGGATATTGTATTAATTAAAAGCTTACATGTGGCTATAGGAATACCGAGATTTGACCCATTTGGTTAAATCGGTATTGTAGTACCACCACGGGCAAGTTCATCCACAGTTCCCTGGAATATCCCTTTGATCGGGAACCCACCTCAGATGCAGACGGGTCTGCTTAGCTATCTCGTCTAAAGATTTGCGGCAGCTCTTGACGGTTTTTGAGGTGATAAAAGCCGAATCCAGGGAGCGCAAAGCTGCTTAGCTGTCAGATATAAGCAAATATCTTGTCCAGATATCTTCTTTAGCCAAGACAGTGGTGCCTCTATAGCCGCGACCCCAGCGTTAAAAACGCTGCAGTGTTCGGGAAGCCTAAAGGGCATGTTAATGTCTAAATTTGCTGAGATTAACCCACCCACAAAAAGCCTAAAAGCCAACAGATTAAGCATTACGTCTAAAGCTGCCGTTGGAGTCGTTCTGATGGCACCACTTATGGATACCTCTGGCGTTCTTTGTAACTTTGTTATCAACTTGTTGTATGTGGACTTGCTTAGGGCTGTCTACCTTAGGCTGTAATCCCCATTTTTTCCCTACAACTATTGCAAGAGTACATAGCTACCTGAGCCTTCCTAATGCATTCACTTATATTGGCCTTCCAATTCAGCTTTCTATCCAGCATCACCCCCAGATATTTAGCTTCTTCAACAAGATTAATATCTGCACCCATTAGTTTTGGAGCGATAAATTGATAAATTGTATACTTCCTAGTAAGGAGCACCAGCTTAATCGGATTAATCCCCAACCCACAATTTGTAGTCCATTTGGAGAGAATGTTTAACATACGTTGCATCAAGCCAAGTATATATTTGCCCGAGATGCTAATACCAACATCGTCCGCACACGCAACCACCTTGCACCCTTTGTGGTGACAGTACCGCACTTTTTCAATTTGTTGGCGTTCGGGTGGGTGGTCTCCTCTAGGGACCGCTGATGCTTCGAAGCCTGCTGTGAGGGAGCTTGAGACTCCACGATTTTTGTCGCCCACCAGCCTTCTGTTTCACCGTCCTCTCCTTCTCCGGAATTCGCGACAAGCGTTCTACCGTCCGGAGAGGAGACCACCTTTATTTATAGACCCTCTTGGGCCTCGGTTTTGCGACACTCCGCAGCAAGTGGCATTGCTTGTGACAGGCTCATTGTTCTTAGCATCAGCTGCTGCCGCAGAGTGCACGGGGGATTTTGGATTCACATCCGAATTAGCGTTTAAAGACCGCGCGTAATTTTTTTTGTGGTTTGTTATTATTCTGGTTCTTACGGCCACCAGCTCGACGGATCAAGCTAAGGCAGCCAAATTTGAAAGGGGAAGGGGTTGGTAAACTGCGGCAGTGTCTCGTACAACAGCAAGGCCACTGTTACTACCTGAGGAGGCCTGGTATCAGGAAGGGGAGCGCCGTTAAAATACAACCTAATTTACCTCTTGGCTGCAAAGCAACATCCAGTGGGCACGATCACAAGAACACCCTGGATTAGGCGGGAGACAGCTCTTAGTTGGATTACTCCACAGTAGTTTGTCTGGCTAGGGTCCCATAAAAGCATTAACTCCGCCATCCCAACCCATTGCGTCATGTGAATCATAAACCTTATAATATAATTTAAATATAAATTTTAATACAAATGTAAATACATATATAAATATAAATGTAAATTTAGATTATTTCTCTTCGAATTTATTGTCAAGACAAGTAACACACGGTAGTTGCAATTTTGTATGTGTGGTTATGCCACCGTAATAGTTTTCAGAAGGAGAACATTTTGGCAGATCTTATAGCTAATTCGGACACGCCACTTGTCGTCTTCAGAGATCTTTCAATGAAAGGCCATTTTTCCCCAAGCATTTGTTATATCTCAGAAATGAACAGCGCACCAACTATGAACCCTCCCAGGAATCGAACCTGGGCCCTCAGCTATTGTAATCTGTCCATCCAGGCAACTACGCTAACTGCAGGTGGTGAACTGACTGATCAAATTCTGTCCATGTACTGTCTCCATAGAAGACTAAGAAAAGACATTCAATTCCCTCCATATTTATTTACCGTTCCGACCATTTTTTTTTTGGTCACACATACAGTGTATGTGAATTTATTGTGTTTGGTGTAAAAATATTCCATATCCCTGTAGTGAAAAAAATATAGGCAGTCTTCAAAATGTACTACTAAATTTAATAGTAAAAAATCAAGTGGTTAATTTACTAGTTCAAAACGTATCTATAAGTTAACCAGTTACTGACTTTTGCGGCACTTCATTGCCGTGTATACTAAATTTTTCCTTTCTTGTCAATTTAATAAAAAAGGAAGTAAAGTCAAACATTGAAATTTGAAGAAAAACGGTTTTTTTTTATAATTTCAACCATTTTTTTGTAATTCCTCAATTTAGAGATAAATCTTCAAGTTAACACGGGTGTTAAAATATCCGCAAAGAAGAGTGGAAATGCGGCACCATGAATTAACATCCTGAATTAATGTCGAGTACACATTATTATATTACGTACATACATATACGAGTATATGAATTTTACATATAATTATGAGTTTTACTAGTATTTTACATGTCGAGTACACATTATTATATTATGTATATATGAATTTTAACTAGTTGGTTTCACTGCTGGGATCTGGCCTAAAATAGCGAATATTCGGAAAAAAAAATTTGAAGAAATCAGGCCTACGTTTAAATTAAACTTTTAGGGGGTCACTTTATTTGTATTTTAAAAAGAACTGCGATACTTCTAAAAAGCAAAGGTTATAATAAATAAAAAAAAATTGTATTATTTAATTTGTAGTTGAAAACTCAAATGTTAATAAGTTCATTTAATAAATTATAACTATTCTTAATATAAAATCTGATCCAATTGCTTTCCATTTACACTTCTGTTCACTGTAAACGCACCATAGTAATCATAAAATGTAGAATAATAATTATTTGGTTTTTTGACTTAATATTATACTACTAATAACTAAAATAATTAATAAAAATTCATTTATATTAAAATGGGGTCCGACTGCCCCAGTAATACCCCAAGCGTGGTTAAATATGCATGGCCATGAACGAATGAAAGTGCACAGGGGACAGTAAAAATATTAGAATTTGGAACAGAAGGAGACAAAAATTAAGAAATTGACGGTCAAAAGAAAATTCAACGTTTTTACAGTATTCTCACAAATAACAACAGTTTCAATAATCTCAGGAAAATCTTCAAAATAGGTAAAAAATGCAGCTAAACGAATAAAGTTAACGGCCTTGTGCTTTTAATTAAACAGAGGTAGTGTTTCTTTCTTTAATAATGAAGAAAACAATTTTTTATTTTGTCGAATTTTTTTACTTAAACGCAACTGGAATATTTCGACTTGTGGATCTTGAGGGTTCATTGACAATGAGAAATTATCAAAGAAATTGTATGTTTTCAGTTATTTTGAGAAGTTAAGTGAATTGAGGAATGACGATAGTTAAGGGGGGTGCACTGTATTTTTACCACATACATCAATTTTAAAACCGCCTCTCAGTAGCAGAACTCGCACAAATGCATTCATATCAACTGTCTATTCTTCTATGTTCTTTGCTGTCTCATTCCATCGCACTCTAAACTACTGTGTCATTATTAGCCCTTATTTGTTCCGTTAAGTCTCTCTTTCTATTTTTATTACATTTCAGTGGTGTTCACAGTACATTAATTTTTTACAAATGTAAATAATGTAAATATAAATGTAAATATAAATATAAATGTAAATATAAATATAATATATAAATAAAATGTTAATATAAATGAAAATATAAATATAAATGTAAATATAAATATAAATGTAAATATAAATATAATATTAATATATAAATAAAATGTTAATATAAATGAAAATATAAATATAAATGTAAATATAAATGTAAATTAATATGTAAATTTACAAGTAAATTAATATGGTTATTTATATGTTAATAAATATGGCAATTTATATGTAAATACTGTAAATTTGTATGTAAATTTGTATGTAAATTTATATATAAATTTATATGTAAGTTAATATGTAAATTAATATATAAATTGATATGTAAATTTATATGTAAATTAATGTAAATATAATTGTAAATATAATTGTAAATATAAATATAAATGTAAATATAAATGTAACTATAAATGTAAATAAATAAGTTTATTTATATGTCAATTGATATGTACATTTATATGTAAATCAGTATGTAAAATTAATATGTATAATTAATATGTAACTTTATATGCAAATTTATATGTACATATTTAGCATAATATATAATATAGTATAATATAAAATATATAATATAGTATTATTATATATTATTTATATATTAAATTTATTATTTTTTATTAAATTAAAAATGTGCTAAAACTTAATTGGATCAACACGCAGCATTTAACGAAATCTCCCATCGTTTAGTTGGTCCAAAACGTTCGCTCTCCATTCCGCACTTTTTGGCACACGTTGGTGTACCCCGTTCGGTTCACAACTGTTGTTAGGACTGAAGCATGGAACAATTAAAAAACGTCGTTTTCGCTGTCCTCGCTGCCATCACTGCCTAAATGAAGCAACGCATAAGCAATTGATTTAATAAGTTGGGAAAGTACACAAACTTACTTGAATCCATATAAATTAAAGCTTGAAGAATTTCGCCTCTTCTGCGTTCTTGGCATTATTTAAACACAATTCACGTAAATAAAACGCAAACAAATGGCGATAGAGTGGCATAAATAGACACAGTTGATGCAAAACCATGTTCGAAAATTTCAGATGCTCACAAAGTGGTATACTTTAAGCTCGAAAATACGCGTTCGAAAATACCAACGAAGATTGTGAATTCCCGAAGTATAATATATAAATATAGTATAATATATAAATATAGTATAATATATAAATATAGTATATTATATAAATATAGTATAATATATAAATATACCTTTTTATACCATTAAAAAGGTAAAAAAGGTATACTAACTTTGTGCTTTTGAGAGGGTTTGGAACTTCAAGAAGGAGGCTTGGTAGGTATAGACATATGTATATATGTATACAGAATCATTTTCTGAACAATTTTAATTTTGTCCGTCCGTCCGTCTGTGGCCACTTTTTTCTATAGCGTTAGAGCTATCTTTGCGAAAGTATAGTCTGGGCAAAGATTGTTATATGGGCCGATTTGGACAGCGACTACGCCTTCCTCCCATATAAGGAACTTTTTTCACCTTTGTTAAAATGACTATAACTTCGGTCTAATTGATGATAGTCCTAGTAAATACTATGCAAAAAGTGGTTGGTATATATTAACTGCCACGCCCACTAGTAACAAATATTCATAACTTTAGATCTATTAGAGATTTGTAGACGATTTTACGAGAAGCAACATATGGACATTATAAAGCTAACTGCAAAATATGAGGTTGATCAGAGAAAGGACACGCCTACTTTAAATATATTGATGTTTCGGATCTAAAATTAAAATTAGTCTACCTAGTATTGATGCTATCGGAATAAAAAGTCTCAGACATGTACATGGGGTCCATTATAGTGCGTGTGAAAAATATGCGGATCATAATACTAATGCCACACCCACAATTAATCAAAAATCATTACTAGATTCCTATTAAAGATTTATCCACGAAATTTCACAGGAATGTTGCGGGTACTAACATACAACACCATACAAAATTATTATGACAGCCACGCCCACTATTGACATTTTTAAAACTAGCGACCTAAAAAGGTACCCTACCGAAAACTACCGTAGATATACTCCTAATGATAATTTATGAAGAAAACAACCCCATTGTTGAACTCGCACGCACAATGTAAGGTAAAGGGTATTTCGAAGTCGGTCTACCCCGACTTCAGATTTCTTTTCACGTTTAATTCTTGAAATAGTCAACGTCTATTGTATTACGAGGTCTGTTCAAAACGTATGTCAATTTTGATTTTTCGCGGGCTACGGATGTTCGATTTTCGATATTTTTGTGGCGTTATGTTGGTACTCGTGACCCTCACTTATGTTGACAATCTCGGCCATTTTGAATGTTCAGTCAGTTTTTGACAGATATTGTGCAAGGACGTGTTTTAGCTTGTCTTCGATTTTTGTCTACTCGTATCTCCTCAATCGTGGCGTAGCGTCGTCCTTTCATGGGTCTTTTCAGTTTCGGGAACAAGAAAAAGTCACAGGGGGCCAGGTCTGGGTGGCTGCGGAATTATTGCAGTGTTGTTTTTGGCCAAAAATTCGCGCACAAGTAATGATGTGTGAGCAGGGGCATTATTATGATGCAAAAGCTAATTTTTGTTCTTAGCCTTATCAACATATAATCTCATCAACATGTAGCTGTACGCAACATGTCAACTTGTACAATGTGTATTGACAACACTAGGAACAAGTAGCGTGTGGCTATGCGCAAGGACAAACGACAACACTGGACATTAGTTGTATGACTAGATAATAAGTATAATGTAAATGTTGATTCCATGGTTGATGCCAGTCAGTATTGATTTGCATGCTCTATATTCTTAAAAAATTGTTTATACAAACACATATACTCGTATATTTAAACATCTTTTTAAATAAAAATCCATATTACCCTGTAGAGATTAGAAATCACGGCATATGATTGACTAATAAGTAAATATAACTGCAAATAATATGAGATATTGGCAATCACTGCATATGACGGCCAATCTATAATAAAAACAAAATTTGAATTCTGCGATTCCTACGGGACCCTCCAAGATATATAATATAAAAATATAACAAAAAATATATACAATAGTAAATACATTTAATTAAAACTATAAAACAATTAAAACTAATGAAAAGAAATCAACGAAATACCCAATTCTTCCTTCCATACTTCAAAAGACACAAAAGAGTTAATTCTATTCCTGAAAATATTGTCGAAGAGTTTGCTTTCAGAATGAGTTTACCAAAGCTCTGGTGCAATTGTTGCAAGTGTGTCCGCGGAGTCGTAAAGTTATCATTCTCTCAAAGAATTGATTAACCACTTGAGAATTCCAGATGTGATTAACGACCTGCCAAAATTCGACGCCAATCCAAATTCATTGCACGAATTTGTTAAAAATATTGAAAAAATTCTCCAACTTATTAGAGGAACGGTTGGGACACAATATGGTCTAATCTTGCTACGAGCGATTAGAAATAAAATCGAGGCTCAAGCAAATGACGTACTAAACACATATGGTATGCCATTAAATTGGGATGATATAAAGAGTAACCTAATTCTACATTATGTAGACAAACGGACGGAAACCTCCCTAATTAGAGACTTAAACGATTTAAAACAGGGTAGGAATTCAGTAAAAACATTCTATAATGAAATCATAGGTATCTGCATTAAACAATACCTTACTCTCACACAAAACCAACAATAGTGCCATCAGATCAAAGAAAGAATTGTTCAATGAAATGTGCTTCAAACAATTTCTGGTCGGTCTTAGAGAACCTTTAGGGTTCAGCATGAGAGCAATGAGGCCAGATAGTTTGGCATCAACGCTAGTAAATTGAATCAAAAAGCAAAATATTCAATACTAACAAACAGGAAACAATTACTAAGGTAGAAAACAGAATTTCAGAAGACAATACAACAACAATAACAATAATTCCTATCCATACCTTCCTTATTATAGGCAAACACACTTTAATAGCCAGGCCCTAAGTAATTGGTTTAGCAACCAAACAAATCTTAACAACCATGTGGCAATTTTTTTTAATCCAAAAAAAATCAAAGAGCTATCATATACCAAAAACCAGAACGAATGGACAAATAGTTCAAATATGTCTAGATATCCTGGCACAAATCAAGCAATGCGTAGCAATAGATTCGGCTCTCAAAGACCTAGGGAAATAAATAACATAAATTGTACACGTAATTCTTTTTCCGAACCATAAAGATTTATGCAATATTGAGGACTCGCCGAATTTATCGCTAACATGCCTCAAAAAATCTCCAGGATATGTAGAAATTAAGAAACATGGCACAACACTTCCTTTTATTAATATAAGCTCACCTAATAGACATCGGAGCATTTTCTTCTTTCCTGAATCCTAAATTCATTGATCAAAAAATTATACTTTGTAAGGAACCTTTCTTAACTTATCTAACATTGATACATACTTAATTCTATTACAATGTGTTTTCCTGAAGTACGGCCGTGGTTTACAATATATTACCAGACCGTAGCTTTTACAATGATATAATATTTCACTATATTTACGTGCGGTGGCGAGGAATCCCACGTTGCGGCGAAATGGTCCGTGGTGTTGACTTATCTCCTGTACATTAGGTCACAAGCGTATAGGTTAGCACCGAGAAAGGCAGACGAATCCCGGAATTCTCGGTGAAACTAAAGCGTCGACGTGTCCGTGAATATCACTAGGCGCTGCTTTGAACAAGAGCTGAGAAAGGCAGACGAATCCCGAAATTCTCAGTGTAACGAAAGCGTCAGTGTTCAGTGAATACTGCTTTGAACAAGAGCTGAGAAAGGCACACGAATCCCGAAATTCTCAGTCTTGCAAAAATTCAGAATCTCAAGCGAGTATCCTATGTCTAGGTTAGCACTGAGAAAAGCAGACGAATCCCGAAGTTCTCAGTGTAACTATGCATCAGTGTCCTAGGATAGTTACCTGTACTTGTGTTTGCCACTAGCCCTAATGGCCACTAGATGGCGGTGATAGTTTTTAGGTGTGGGCAACTCACATGCGCGCGCGCGTGCCCATGTTGTGAGACCAAAATACGAGGATGTTCAGCATTTTGGTTCCTCACAACTTCCAACATTCGCCGAATTTAAAAAAGAGGGTAACCTGATATTTTGGAAGTTCAAATTCCACAACTACTCCGATGGGTTAATTGGGGTGGTTATCCTAAAACAACTAAATGCAAAAGTCGATCTCGAAAACTTACAACTAGTTACTACAAATTCTGCCAATTAAATTAAAACCAAACCGAACGTCCGAAGAACACGTCATACCAGCGTTTTCTAAGATTCTGGTTAAACTCCGCGATGATAAAGTCAGTTGAACTTGCTTCTCGGTATAAGTACTTCTGAGGTGATTTATGAAGCAGCAAATTGGTTTAGTGTAGGTGAAGTATGCAATTGGTCCATTGCAGACATCGAAACACTTGTAGAACAACCGCTTAAAGTTGTTAAACGTGAAAAGATAACATGATTTCACCAAGTGTTTATTCATTTCGACCAAGTACATAGAATTACATAATCTCTACTCACAAAGTCTTCCAGGAAAGGAAAATTTACAAAGTATCATAAATACAACGCATTTAAGCGATGAGGAAAATAAATCGTCAGTGGCAAGGACAAAAGGTCTTTTAAATTGGACTAAGGGGTTATTTGCTAGCAAATTCTTACAGTGTTCGCATGTTTTAACATAGCTTTCGGTTAGTTTCATAGTTTTTCCTTTCTTTATGCATTCTGTAAGAGGTTTGGTTATGTTAGCGAAGTCTTCCATAAATTTCCTATAGTAGCCGAGGAGGCCTAAGAAACCTTTGATTTCTTTTTGTTTCTTTGGAATCTGGAAATTTTTAATGGCAGACGTAGCTATGTGTCCTAGGAAAGCAATGTTCTTTTGTAACAATTCGGATTTATTCGTTTGGACTTTGAAGTTACATTCTCTTAGGTTATTAAATACTTCTTTGATATTTAAGATGTGTTCATCTAGTGATGTTGAGAATACAATAATTTCGTCCAAATAAACCAGACAATTTTTTCCTGCCAAGTCTTTTAGTACATAATCCATCACTTTTTGGAAGGTCGATGGTGCGATTTTTAGACCAAATGGCATACGCTTATACTCATAGTGACCACCTTCCACTGTAAATGATGTTTTCCTTACGTCTCTTGGGTCCATCTCTATTTCGTGAAACCCACTAGCTAAATTAAGTGTCGTGAAATAAAGGCATTTCCCCAATTTATCGAGTATTTCAGCAATATTCGGAATTGGGTAGCGATCCGATGTGGTTTTCTTGTTTAGTTGCCTATAATCTACTACAAGTCTCCACTTCTGTCTCCCGCTAGCATCACGTTTTTTTGGAACAATCCCAACGGGAGAGCTCCAAGGGGAGCTCTGTTGGATAATCCCTTGTTTTAGCATTTCTTGAATTTGTCTATGAATTCCTTGTTTGTGGACATATGGGTAATTGGTATTTCGTCAGATGTAGGTTAGGTTAGGTTATCGTGGCAGTCAGTCTACAGACCAGCTTACTTAGACCACCATGGGTCCTATGTGATACCACCGCGTAACAACGCACCTCCAATTCACTCGGCGAACCATTTCGAAGCCCTAATAAAGCGCAGGATTTGTTTGACCTTTGCGCCAGACACTTCTGTAAGAGAGCTAACACCGTATATACCTAAAGAGCCCGCTCTGCTTCCAGCCAGAGGGGGGCACCTACAGAAGAGGTGTTCCACAGTCTCCTACTCCTCCTCATCCCCACAGCTTCTGCAGTGAGAGAATACTCCCAGCCTGAGAGCATGCCTGCTGAACAGCCAGTGACCAGTTATACAAGCCACGACCTTAGAGATATCCTCTCTCGATAAGGGAAGCAAATCTGTAGATTTCTTTCTATTAAGCTCCGGTCACATTAGCCTGGTCGTTAAGTAAGTGCCCTCGTGTGCCCAAGACCCATCGGCCTCACGCACCACGTACCCTGAAAACAGGCGTACCCTGAAAACAGTACTGATATTATTTAGGGCTGTCCGGCAGTCATGAGTGACCTTTGATTTCAGTGCCACCGAGTTCATTGACTTGATGGCCGCCTGCCTATCCGAGTAGATATTTATAATATTCTCTGTTACGGCATGTCTATTAAAGTAGACGTCTACCTCCTTTATGGCTAGGATCTCTGCTTGATAAACACTGCAATGGTCGGGGAGACGGAAAGAAAGCTCCAGTCCCAGTTCTTTTGAGAAAACTCCAGAGTGTTTGACACTCTCTTCTAGACGGAATATATGTCTGGAAGTGCCTATCGAAGTTGAGATTAGATATAGAGTGGTGAATGTGTTGGATAAAACTACTCCAGGTATGCGCGATAGTCGAGTGACCAACCTGCCGATCATTCCATAACGCCGCACATTTTAGCCGTAGTGCTGATGCAGCGGCCACTTGTTTCCCTACCAGCTCTAATGTAGGTAGGTTGAGTATCACTTCTAATGCTTTAGTTTGAGTAGTCCTTAAAGCACCACAAATGCACGGAAATTCACAGAAAAGCCGTTCTTTGGACCTTGCTCAGATGCTTCAAATAGCTTTGTTTCTGAGTGGCTGGCCACCATACCAGTATTCCATATAGCAATATAGGTCTGAAAACCGAAATGTACAGCCAGTGCATATAGTTCGTGGGGATAAGCCCCACCTGATTCCGACCGCTTTTTTACATGTGTACAAAGCAATATTAGCCTTCCTAACTTTTTCTTCAATATTGGGTTTCCAAGTAAGTTTCCTATCTAGTACTAGTGCCAAATATTTGACTGTTTCCTTCATCGGAATTTCCACACCTTTGTATGTTAGCGGGGAGACCGTAGGAGATCTATTTTTCTTAGAGAAGAGGATTAATTCCATTTTATCGGGGTTTCTTTCTAGTCCCCTTCTTTCCGTCCAACAAGTAAGCGTGGCCATTTTACAGCGAAAAATATCCATACGAGTGGTTGGATATTTCCCTCTAGTCACAATTGCCAAATCGTCAGCGCAAGCGATGACGTGGAAACCGCCCCTCTAGGGATAGCAGTAAGGCATTTGTCGCCAAATTCAAGAGCAGAGGAGAAAACTCTTCCCTGAGGAGTACCTCTGCAGACCTGTCTGCTTAAAGTACTGTTTCCGAAGCTGTCAGTTACCTTTCTTCTGACGAGTATTGTCTCAATCAATGCAACCACATTAGGATCAACGCCCAGAGCTTCTAACGCTCCCGTAATAGCGTTCGCAGTTATATTGTTAAAAGCGCCTTATATATCAATGAAGACCACCGGTGCAAAATCATTCTGTAGGATGACTTTTTCCACTATACCAATGAGTACGTGTAACTTCGTCTCCGTCGATTTCCCCTTCGTATATGCATGCTGTGCCGAGGAGATTCTACCAGTTGGTATAACTACCCGTAAGTGTGCAGACCTCTCCAATGTTTTTAGGAGGAAAGATGTGAGACTGATTGGTCTGAAGTCTTCTGGGTTTACATGTGAGGACCTACCCGCTTTAGGTATGAAGGAAACCTTCGTTTCTCTAAGCGGAATATAGCCCAGGTTAAGACAACTTCTAATTGCAGCCACAACCCAGGAGGTAATTATATCCTGTCATTTGATAGGAGAAACATCAGACTTCTGGTAGGGCTGGTGACAGGTAAATTTCCATCGGTTAAGCACAGTGCACTTTGCCAGGCCTGTGGAGAGGAAGATGAGACGGTTGATCACTTGTTGTGCGTATGCCCCGCTTTTGCTAGAATCACCTAAGGTCATTTTGGACACAGGATCTACTAAGATTTGTTTACAAATTAGATAGATTCAAAATAAAAATTCAACGTGAAATATACGAGGGCGGATTGATATTGAAGCTACTTAAGTAGGAAAAAAAATTTTTTTTTTTCAAAAACCATTTATTTCTCAACATAGTCTCCTTTTACTTCGACACACTTAGTAAGACGATATTCCAACTTTTTTATACCATCTGAATAATACGATTTCGGGAACCCCTCAAAATACGCGTTAGTTTCGGTAATCACTTCTTCGTTTGAGATGAATCTTTTTCCTGCGAGCCATTTTTTCAAGTTTGGAAACAGGAAAAGTCACTAGGAGCTAAATCTGGACTATAAGGTGGATGATTAACCAATTCGAAGTGTATTTCACGTAATTTTAGCATCGTATCTAATGCTGTGTGAACCGGTGCGTTGTCTTGAAGAAAGAGCATTTTTTTCTTCTTTAAATGTGGTCGTTTTTCCTTGATTGCATCAATCAATTGATCCAATAATGCACGATAATACTTTCCTGTGATTTGTGGATCCTTTTTCAAGATAATCGATGAGCAATATTCCGTGTGCATCCCAAAATACAGTGGCCATAACCTTGCCAGCCGATTTCACTGCCTTCGCCTTCTTCGGAGCACTTCCACCAGCTTCCACCCATTGTTTCGATTGATTTTTGGTTTCAGGTGTGTAGTGGTGGACCCACGTTTCATCAACAGTTATTAATCGACGCCAAAAATCAACAGGATTACGCTTTATCATGTCCAAACACCGCTGTGAAGTGGTCTGTCGAACTCGTTTTTGTTCAACACTGAGCAAACGCGGCACCCATATAGACGATAGCTTTTTCATATGCAAATGTTCATGCAAAATGTTGAACACACGTTCATATGATATGTTTACCATTTCAACAATCTCACGCAACTTGACTCGGCGATCATTCATAACGATATCGAGGATTTTCTTGATATTTTCTTCAGTAACCACCTCTTTTGGCCTTCCTGTTGATGGTATTGTTGCAGTGCTTGTTCGGAAATCCAATATTTTACCATGTAATCTGACGGAGCAGACTCACCGTAATGTTTATCGAGCTTTTCTTTTGTCTCTTTCGCCGTTTTCCCTTTCAAATAATAGTGTTTAATCACTGCACGAAATTCGCTTTTTTCCATTTTTCAAGAAACACAAAAGTTGCTTACTTCAAACGACTACAACAAATAAACTAATCGATGAATTTGGGTGAAATTTTAACAGCTGACGTTTGACAGATAGCAATTTCTAAAAAAAACAATTTGTTGTGTTTGTGCTGCCATCTAGCGCTAGGTAGCTTCAATATCAATCCGCCCTCATAGTATAATAGATATCTTGTGTGGTCTGAGCGACAAACAAAAAAAAATAAAAAATAATAAAACAAAACAAAGGCGTAGAACCTGGAAACCAAATATTAGTCAAATGGTACTAGTTAAACAACATAATTTGTCCAAAATAATAGATTTTGTCACTCTCATCGAAAAGTCTGAAGGTGAAAAAATAAGATTGTCCAGTGCCAAAAAAGCTCATTTTAATAGTTTGAAGAAATTCGTCACGTTTGACGGTAACTCAGACTAGACACGGTCATGAATACCACTAAATCGATCCGATTGAAAGAAGGATTTCATCAATCCCGAAGAGGGGGAGTAGATGTGAGGATGATGAATTCCTAGGAGTTTATCATTCCACATAAAACACTGTGTTCGTAAAACAATAAAGCTCTGGGTTTATTTGAATTTGAGTTTTCGAATTTATTTTATTTAAAGATAATTTTCTATGCGTATAATTCCTAACTGGTTTACGTCGGTATCACTTAAAATGTTGGAAGAGATACGACAAAGTTATCGAAACATCAAGCAGAGAGCAATAGCATTTTGAATCTTAACAAAGGACAATCGAAACGGGCAACTAAATAAAATGAACCAATTCCACCGGAGGCGAACAATCAACAAGAGCAGCAGAATTAGAAGAAAGGTCACCTCCTGTAAATTTCAGTCGTTACTTTAAGATATATTGCAATTTGAGTGTAAACTAATTTAATTTTTTTAAAATTAATTTAGTTTTAAATAATCTGTATGTGAAGGCTATCTATATCTATTGTTAAAAATAATACCTAGTATAGGGAGATTGACATTTTCTATTGTTTTGTTTTGTATTAAAATACTAACAGTGATACTGTTTTTTCTACAGCACACATGGGGTATTTTAGATTTTTCATAAGAAATTTTAGAACTTGATATATTTAGCCAGAATATTTTTTTTTATTTTGGAGAACGGAAAAGGAAGCAAATTTGGAAATAATATATAAGTCGTCTGCGTAGATTGTGTGTTTCAAAATATTGTTATAGTTTATTATTCTATTTAGTGTGTGGCTTCCACACGTTCCGAAATCCGTTCCTTTTATTAAAAAAATATTTTTCCGTTTTAGTTGAAAAAATTCACAATGTTAAGGCTGATTCTAAGATTTTCTCACAAAATTCTCATAATTTTCGATAGTATTGATGAGGACTCATAAAGGCGTATTTACTAGGTCACATCATGTTTGTAATTAAATCCGATTGTGGGTAACTTTGTCGGAGAGCATGTCGGCAGTTTTTGTTGCGTCGCAAGCTAGTATCTTAAGCCCAGTTTACATTGTATAAGCACTAATGAGCTTCTCAAATTAGACGATTGAAAGCTCATTTCAGATGGTGTGAATTGAGATAATGTGTTCAAAGAAGAGTTCGCATTTGAGCATATCAGATTAGTTTTTCGTGTTTTAGCTGTTTCTATTTTATGTGAGAAATCAAACGAGAAAAGAAGAAGAAACATGACAACAGCTGATTTGTTACTTTTGTTGTTCGTTCAATTAAAGAAAATAATAATTATGGCACTAAAATAAGACGTGTAAGTGTAAGACAGGGTTTTATTTCTACAAATTCGAAAGCAATAGAACACTAAACGAAATGTTCGTAAGGATTCGTAAGGATTGTGATCGTATTGCAAAAACAGTACGAAACGTCATGCGTTCCTGTTCTCAAGTACGAAACGATACCTTAGTAATGACAGTTGATAAAGTTTGCGGTACAATTCAATAAATGCGATAAGAAATGTTTTTTCTCCGTTTTCCGCCATGACGTCCGCGTGCGGTGAAATTCTGTTTCGAATGAATGCAGTTTCAGTCACGCACATAAATATGACGTATTGATTTAAAACTTCATGCATGCAGTTACTGCAAGCTTCAGTCATTGTATGTGAGTCGCATGCATAGCTATTTCACTAATACATCTTTAAGTCATGCAGTAAAGTGTCGGGGCCGCTTTAACAATATTGGATCATTTCCAATATTTTTATTTCGCACATCAATTACACGAAAGAGTCGTGGAAATTCCAAAATCTAATCCGCTATGTAAGGGCAAAATACATTTACAAGGTACTATTAATAGAAAACCGCTCTCCAAATGACGTTCTCTCACGGTTTACATAAGTGTCAAAATGAATAAACAGTGTTGCTTCTTTTGTAAATTTTGGCCGCTATTTTCGGGCTTTGCAATTTTTTTCGCAATAAGTAAAAACTCAAGTGCCCTTTATTTTTTTTTGTTTTTTCATTTATTATTATTTAAAAAAAAAATTATAGATACAACAACTCATACAACTCAAAATAATATTTTTAATAATTTATTATTTCCCATTATTCTGTTTGTGCATTAAGTAAATTATCTACAGTGCTTAAATCTATTGACATATCAAGGAAATTATTGCAGTGCACAATTTTATTACCATTGAACTCAATAAAAATGTCCTCTAATGATTTGATGTTGCAAACATTTTCCAATGAAGAAAGCGGCTGCAAACGGTTTTCCAATGTACCATAAATAAATGATGGCACTGAATTTGGAAAGAGTAGCAGTTTTTTAGTTGTGGCGGCTTCCGGATTATTTATAAAATCACTATTCACAAAATATTTTTCACACACTTTTGATTTTTCTTGTGACTCAACGCCACAAGCAACGATCCACCGATTTCGCTTTATTGCGTCTTTAGGTACGCTGAAAAATTTTACTTTTTAATTTCTTCATGTAATATGGCAAATAACACAACGAGGATGTACCATATTTATTTTTATTATTGTTTTATTATTTCTTTTTAAGTGATTTTCACTACACTTTGGAAGCCGACGACAATAATTTACTTTTTTCCAATCACTATTTCCCTTTTTTAGTTTGTACGCGTGTACAACATTCGTTAAGAGAGAAGATTGGATACATGTGTAGACCGTTTTCCTCTCACTCTCTCAATTTAATAGTACCTTGTGAATGTATTTTGATGTAAGCGCTGGGCTAAAACCAAAATACATTTACCAGGTATTATTAATAGAAGACCGCTCTCCAAATGTAATTTTCTCTCAGTCATAATAAGTGTCAAAATGAATAAACAATGTTGCTTCTTTTGTAAATTTTGGCCGCTGTTTTCGGGCTTTGCATTTTTTTCGTAATAAGTAAAAACTCAAATGCCCTTTATTTTTTTGGGTTTTTTTTTTTATTATTATTTAAAAACCAAATTATACATACACACATATAACAACTAATACACTTAAATTATATTTTTAATAATTTACTATTGCCTATTATTCTGTTTTTTTTTGAGTTGATAATTTTTTATTTAAAAATTTAATTCTAAAATACATTCGACATTTAAAAAAAAAATGTTTTACCGCATTTGGTAAATTAACTTTAGTGCTTAATTCCATTAACTTTTCACGGAAATTCTTGCAGTGCACAATTTTATTTCCGTTGAACTCTATGAAAATCATCTCTAATGATTTGATGAGACACAAAAACATTTCTGAAGGCTTTTTAAGACCTCCTTTTGAGACTTGGTCCACCCACTTCCAATTCCAGTTTGTTTACTTGCTTTTTCAGGTCCATGATTTGCAGAATTTCACGACTCTTCAAAAATTCACTGCTACACATAAGAAAAAGAGAATTATAGTTGTCACTTTAATATTTTTATGTGTACAGCAATTTAAATAAAAAATGTACTTACTCGGTTTGAGTGCAGCAATCTTCATTAATAACTGTAGTACACAGTTGCTGAGAATTATTTAAAACTGACGGAACTGCACATTGTGAGAGCATTGCTCAATATTGCACTCCTTTTCCAATGAAGAAAGCGACTGCAAACGGTTTTCCAATGTACCATAAAAAACTGATGGCACCGCAACGATAATGCACCATTTTTCTATTTATTATTGTTTATATATATTTTTAAGTTAATTTCACTACACTTTGGAAGCTGACGACAATAATTTACTTGTTTCCAAGCACAATAATTTATTTATTTCCCTTTTTTAGTTTGTTTTCGTATACAACATTCGTTAAGAGAGCAGATTTGACACATATTATGACTGTTTTCCTCTCACTCTCAATTAATAATACCTGGTAAATGTATTTTGGGCTAAAACATAATGGAGTGGCGAGCAAAGTGCAATGAAAGCAAAGAGAAGAGCAAAGAGTTGGTAAACATAGTGGAGCGGGAGTAAAGCAAATCTGTATAGTCAATATTTCACATTTATAATTTGTTCAAGTATCACTTGGAGTAAACATGAATTTTGCATTATTTGAAAACTCTTCATTAAATATTTTATATTTAATGAACCATGCCTCAAAAACTAAAAAAAAAAGAAAAGTGGGTATAGTATTCACGAAATTAATAAAACACGGAATATTAATGGCGAATTTCACCATTTATATAAAGAGCTTCGTGACCCAGATAAATTGTTTTCATACTTCTGGATGAAAACGACGACCTTTGATTACATTTTAGAAAAAATAATACACAGGTTTCATCGGAAGTGTTACTTTGAGGTGAGTAATAAAAACAAAAATATTTATTTTTTTTTCTTTGTTTAAATTTCATTTCGGGATTCAACGCAATTCAACGTTGGAGATGATGATTGGGGGTGGTTACGAACAGATGCTAGAGACAATGCATCTGTGTTAACTTCATGAAACATATGGGATGATAATGATGACAAATGGAATGTTAGCTGGCTATGTGGTGTCACTTGTGGTATGGGGTGTAAATTATCATTATAAACGAAATTTTGTATACCAATACTCTCAGATTATCAATCCGGATATAGAGCTGGCAATAGCTAATCCACTGCAATGCTTAAGGTTTTGGAGGACATTATGCCATCGTTTGATAGGGGTGATTGACCATTCTCGCTCTGTTGGATTGATTGGCCTGTGACACTGTTGAACACAATATTTTATTGCAAAAATTTAAATGGTATTTTGGTTTCTCTGAGGCAGCAATACTGCTACGAAAAAGTAGTATCTAAAAACACAAGTATCTAAAAACATAAGTATGCTAAGTAGTATCTAAAAACATAAGTATCTAAAAACATAAGATCTGAACTTAGAGAACTTGAGTCGGGGGTGCCAAAAGGATCTATACTTTGTCCAGTTTTATTTAGTATGTTTATAAATACCTAAGCGATCTACTTATGAGCATGCCATAATAATTTAAAATTAAATACCTCTAAAACAAAGGCCATATGTATTGCGCAATGTTCAAATGTAAAAGATTGTTTCCCACAGTTAGTCCTGGGCAATACACCAATTAAATTCGAGTTGACGGTTACCAGTCTTGGCTACAAATTGAACCATACTTTGAGCTGCTCAGACCATGTTAATTATACTGTATCAAAGATTTATTATGTCTTTAGGAAGTTGTGGTATTCACCTGACTTTGTTCCTCAAGATACGGAATTAGTTAGTGAGAACATTTATAGTACCACTTATAACATATAATGAACTAGCTGAGCCCCCGCCGCTTCGCCAGACAAAAAAAAAATTGTTCCAACAATTTGAATCAAAAATTTATTGCAATGAAATTTTTTTTTCACCATCGCTCGTGTAAATGAGTTGGCCATGCGAGAAAAGTAGATTTTTCAAATTTATTTCTAAAGATTGCCCTTGCGACTAATTGATGGTAACGGCGAACAGGGAATTAAAAACGCTTAAATACAAATGGGACATCAGATGGAAACATTGGGATGCGAGGAATCACAACAGGTTCGCCTTGGAATTTTCCATTCAAAATTATTGCTTCTATTTCATTTCTCAATATTTTTTTGACGGCAAGCCTGGTGCCATTACAAAGTTTTGGTTGGTTGATGTTTCGAAGCATAATAATCGGCGCTCCAATTTTTAACTGCAATACGTGTGGTTGTATTCCTGGCAAATCAAGTGTGTTTAAAAATTCTGTGGGATAATTCACCACCTCATCCAGATTCATGTTGGTATCCACAGATTTGCATGTGAAAATGGACATGGTATTTCTTTTAAAATAGCCTAAGATCATTGCCATCTTTGTTCTTTCTGGCCAGTATTGCTCGCTCGCTTAGCCAAGCATGATTTTTGTACTGTTCTGCTATGTTTGGGAACACGCTATGAATCAGTTTGGTAGTGTTATCATACCTGTATATTTCTATTGACTGGCATTGTACCATCCCCAATTTTCAAACAATTGCTTTGAAAATTGAGCTGCTGATGGAGAGTTTTGCAATTGAACGCGTACGTTTGTTTTTAGTGTGAGTAGTATTACATTTTTCCACAGAGTTGAAGATTTCAAGAATGCGTTAATTTCATCGCCAGTAGCAGATTTAGGAATGACTGGCAACGTTTGTCTAAAGTCTCCAGCTAACAGTATCAATGTCAAACAAATCTTGATTTCCTCGTAAATCTTTCATTATTCTATCCAATGCCATTGGATCCCAAACGATTCTCGCAAGATAACATAAGCCATCGCATCCTGTGCATACTCATACATATCATGCGAGCTACCAGTGTATGAAGATGGCAATATCGTCAATTGGCCAATGTCATTTGGATTTACCGGCTGGTATGCCATCTTTATTAATGGCCTCACGTAGATGTATGTACTCTTCAGCGCGTAGCCTTTCCTGATGGAACCTAATGTAATTCAAACGTTCAGATTCGATTTTCGCATACATGTCGACACCATACCGGTGAAAAAGTCTTTGACATTTCAGAATATGATTGTCTTGATTTTGACTCATCATCAATTTGTACGCATAACAATTCATTGCGCTGACCGTTTTATTTGCAATTTCCACACCTGTAATTGAATTTTAAACTTTTGTAAAAATTGTTGACGGATTGATCAACTTAATGTTAATTTGATAGCAGTCTTCCCCTACCGGTAACAAAATCGGATATTGCAAAGCATCATAAGAGCGATGAAGTTCAGAGACACGTTGAAGTTGATCATTTCTACGATGAAGGGCGATATCGAGTGCATTCAATTCTTCTCCAACGATTACCACTGCTACATCGTCTATTGTTGGTACATTGTGTCTTCTGGAGTGCTATCCAACGGGCGTTTTGTCAGCTCTTATGACAATTCTATTATTATCCGACGACATTCTGTCCAATGCCGTTTTAAACAAAGTCACCAATTCGTTGTGCTGATGAAAATAATCTTGTAAGACAGCAATTATGTATCTTCGTACGGTCGGAGAAATAGTACACCGTTGATCATGATTTCATCATTGGAATTTCCAAGAAAATTAATTTGCCAAAACTGATGAGAACTATCTCCAAATGGTAATAACGATCAAACTCTGTAGTAGCCGTGACCTTGAATATTGATATCAAAAGATGTCAAGTTAAAATTTTTGTAAACATTGCAATTGTCGTTTATTTCGTCGATTATCTTAAATGTTGGCATGATATTATCTCTGATAATATTTGTTGCACCAAACAAAGTCATTCGAACACATGAATTGTATGCCTGAATGTTTTTTAAGAAATACTTTGATTCTGCTGACGTTCCAGAAATCAAGGAATGCAATGGTTCTGGTGGACAATGCAATGCCGGCAATTTGTATATCCCCTTTGCACAGCACAATCCTGGTGTTTCAGTGCTGAATTTGAGTGCGTTGCAATATTCACAAAATTTGTTCTTTGAACCAATGGTCACTGATTTGTGTGTACTACTTGACTATCATAGTTGAATGCAGCACGATTAAATATTATATGTGCTCGATTATCAGTGTTCCTTCCTTCACGTAACTGAGAACGTGCCCGCGCACTGCGTTCTCGATCATCTTTTGTTCGCTGTGTGCTGTATTTCACTTCTTTCTCAAAAATACTGGTAAAATAAATAATTATATTTTCATTATGCACATACGAGGTGTGATCAAAAAAGAACCGTTATTGTGTGATCAAAAAATAAAGTATTTATTTATTCATCAACAACTATCTTGTCCCCTTTAAAGTAATTCCCCTCAGATATAATACACTTATGCCAGCATTTTTTTCAATCCTCGAAACACTTCTGAAACGCTTTTTTTTGGTATCGCCTACAGCTCCTGTTTCGATTTTTCTTTTATCTCCTCAATCGTAGCAAAACGCTTTCCTTTCATCGGTGTCTTCAGTTTTGGAAAGAGGAAAAAGTCAGCGGGGGCCAAGTCCGGTGAATACAGTGGTTGAGGCATGATAACGGTTTTGTTTTTGGCCAAAAACAGCTCCTGAGCGAAGTCCATGCGACGTTGTTTTTGCTCAAAATTTAGCAATTTTGGAACAATCTTCGCTGCCGCACGTTTCATGCCTAAAATATCCGTAAAAATTGCTTGGCATGAGCCGAACGATATGCCAACATCATCAACAACCTCTCTGATAGTGATTCGACGATTATCCAAAATCATTTTCTTCACTGCGTCAATGTTTGCATCGGTTGTTGACGTGCTCGGGCGACCAGGACGAGCATCGTCATTGACATCTTCTCGGCCTTCCTTAAACCGGTTATACCACAATTGAACTTGTGTTCTGCTCTGCTCATAGTAGACTCGCCAAAGGCCACATTCAACATTTCAAATGTCCTTGCGCATTTAATTTCATTTTTTACACAAAACTGAATACAGTTTCTTTGATCCATTTTTCGAATAGTACAAAATCGAAGAGCACACCAAAACACGACTAACCGACGTAACTCACGAAATTTGAAAATAACGGTTATATTTTTATCACACCTCGTACATATAGAACACCACACAAAATGCACCCACTTCGAATTAACTTTGAACAATTCCAAATGTAACCAAATGATTTGTTCGAATGCCTTGTCTTTTCGATGTTGAGGTAACAATCTAATCGAAAATCACAAAAAAATATTACCGCAAAATCCATTCGATGGTAACAGTATTTTTTCAACAACTTACACACATTCATACGAATGTACACATGCATACATTTAACTCCACAAAAAATGTACCCACTTAGAATTAACTTTAAACAATTTTAAACGTTGCCAAACGATTTGTTCGAAGTATTGAAAAACACAAAATGACAAAAAACGAAACTCATACATAACTATTTTTCCAATAACTTACGCACATTTATACGAATATGTGTATGAATTATTTTTTGCTCTATAGCTTTTGCTCGCGAGCTTGCATTTTCTGACTTCGCTGAGCATAAACACAAAATTAATTATATTTTACTCTATAGCTTCTGCTCGCGAGCTTGATGCAACGACACAGGTGGTGCAGATAAGTGACATTTCCTAGCCTATTCTGTTTTGTTGTTCTCTTTCGGTCTCGGTTCTGGCAAATTATGAAAACCGGTGCCGCCAAAATATTTTCCGCGCTTTATTGAAATTATCGAAACATAAAATTTTGCTGATTATAAAATTTATTATTTATTATTAAGTGAAAATAATAAAATGAGCAAATTTGGTGTAATATGCCTCAAAAGTTGGGGCAAAGAAAATGAGAAGTGTTTCAAAGTTCCAAGTGACGAGATTATCTCAGCCGTTATGAAACTAAAATTTCAGGCGTCAAAGAAATTTTTCGCCCGTTACTACAAATATTCTCATGCCTCCGGAACCCGCCTGCTGACTATTTTGACAGAACCGAGATCTGAATTCTCTCAAAATATATCTGCACCACCTGTGTCGTTGCATCAAGCTCGCGAGCTAGCATTTTCTGAGTTCGCTGATGAGCATAAACAATTAAGTCGACGGATATGTGCATACGTACATTCTCTCTTGCTCATACAAGTTAAGGTGGCGGACAAAATACATTTACCAGGTATTATTAATTGAGAGAGTGAGAGGAAAACAGTCATAATATGTGTCAAATCTGCTCTCTTAACGAATGTTGTATACCAAAACAAACTAAAAAGGGAAATAAATAAATTATTGTGCTTGGAATATTATTCGAAGACTTAAGCTTAATGAGCATGAATTTGAAGGCAGCACTTGGACATTGGTGGACCAAGTCTCAAAAGGAGGTGTTTTTTTTTTAAATGTCGAATGTATTTTAGAATTAAATTTTTAAATAAAAAATTAGCAACTCAAAAAAAAAAACAGAATAATAGGTAATAGTAAATTATTAAAAATATTATTTTAAGTTTTATTAGTTGTTATATGTGTGTATGTATAATTTTGTTTTTAAATAATAATAAATGAAAAAAACCCAAAAAAATAAAGGGCATTTGAGTTTTTACTTATTACAAAAAAAACTGCAAAGCCCAAAAATAGCGGCCAAAATTTACAAAAGAAACAACATTGTTTATTCATTTTGACACTTATTATGACTGAGAGAAAATGACATTTGGAGAGCGGTCTGCTATTAATAATACCTGGTAAATGTATTTTGGGTGGCGGACAGGGCACAAAATACATTTACCAGGTATTATTAATTGAGAGAGTGAGAGGAAAACAGTCATAATATGTGTCAAATCTGCTCTCTTAACGAATGTTGTATACGAAAACAAACTAAAAAGGGAAATAAATAAATTATTGTGCTTGGAATATTATTCGAAGACTTAAGCTTAATGAGCATGAATTTGGAGGCAGCACTTGGACATGGGTGGACCAAGTCTCAAAAGGAGGTTTTAAAAAGTCTTCAGAAATGTTTTTGTGTCTCATAAAATCATTAGGAATCATTTTTATAGAGTTCAACGGAAATAAAATTGTGCACTGCCTGAATTTCCGTGAAAAGTTAATGGAATTAAGCACTAAAGTTAATTTTCCCAATGCGGTAAAACAATTTTTTTTTAAATGTCGAATGTATTTTAGAATAAAATGTTTAAATAAAAAACAGAATAATTGGTAATAGTAAATTATTAAAAATATTATTTTAAGTTGTATTAGTATGTGTGTATGTTAAATTTTGTTTTTAAATAATAATAAAAGAAAAAAACCCAAAAAATAAAGGGCATTTGAGTTTTTACTTATTACGAAAAAAACTGCAAAGCCCAAAAATAGCTGCCAAAATTTACAGAAGAAGCAACATTGTTTATTCATTTTGACACTTATTACGACTGAGAGAAAATGCCATTTGGAGAACGGTCTTCTATTAATAATACCTGGTAAATGTATTTTGGACAGGGCACACCTAAAAGGTAGTCGCAAGGGAGAATTTTTCTTCTTCTTGTTTTGGTTTTGACGTTTCCTCATTTTGTTATTTGAGGCTTTTATTTGCGAATAAGTTTTGTAAACAAAGTTTGAAAAATACAAATAATAGCTTCTAAATAGTTGAGATATAATAATTAATAAAAATAAAATGGGAAATGCGCTTTATGTGGAAAAGTGACAAAATCAAATTATAATTTAAAGTTTTCTACAATGTTATAAAATAAAAAAATTAATACTTCATTGGAAATACTCTTATGTTGATGCGCTTCAACATAAATTCAACATAGGGAGTTTTTTCACAAGAATCTTTGCTTTAAATGATGCACCTTTGGCGACATTGGAAGTGGGTGCTGCCGTATATTTGTATGCGTATTATTTACAGGTATACAGTTTAAATGCGTTTGAACTCAGTTGTATAAAAGAACATAAACTTTGTATCTTTGGTGTATCGGCATGGGCTCTTGCGATTTCCGTAGTGTATTGTTCCGCTTCTGTGTATAATCATTATAGGTGTTAACTGTAAGCAAATAATTATCCAAAAATGAAGCTGCCTGAAAATTAGCAATTTTACCATTTAGTTGCTGCTCCTGTTGGGGGGTTGATTTCACAAATGGATATGGCGCTCGATGTATGCATCTAATACTACGTATTATTGGGATGTGGCATTGCGTTAAATTGCAAAAATTTATTATATATGGAATCCATATATTCATCCTACACAGATCAAAAGTGTCTGCCTAAATAATAAATAATTTTAAAAAATTGTTACATTTTTATAAGAAAACCATTGCTTTAGAATAATTTGCATACCTTTGCCTAACCATCTTCTAGAATTCACTGTACATGCATATTGCTATTCACTGCCGCTGGCGGCCGCCCATTGTCATTTGGTACCCCTCCCACACATAATTGTGTACAGCGGGAATAGTCGGGCCACTTGTTCGCTAGCACACACAATATTAAACATTTTTCCATTTAAACACTTTCACACTTCCACATAATTTAAACATTTTTATATTTCCGCTTAATTTAATTTTGCAGAAATATCTGTTTTTCCACATTTATTTAATTTTATTTAATGTTCCTCACTATCAAAATCGCAAAATCTAAATTCAAATTCAAATCCAGGGTACACGATTAGTGCTTGTCAAAATCGAGAACTTTTTCACTCCACTCACAAGCCAAAATCCAAAAATTGTTGTTGTTGTTGTAGAATTGTTGTAGCCTTGCGGCCACCTTCTTAGTGCACACTGGTGGCGGAGAAACAAATAAATCGGTTGTCCTCCAACACTATAATGAATGTCAATGCTCGTATGTGAGCGGCGTACTCAGAATATGCCGAAAGGCAACAACAGCAACACACAGCTCAGAGAGAGTATAGATTGACGTTGGGAAAACTACCGCTTATCTCCACGTATGGAGACAGGTTGCTAGCAACGAAATCGAGTGATAGTATAATTATTGACAAATTTGCAATAAAGCCAGTAAGATCGCAAAAAAATAAAAAGCATATTAATTAATTTACATAAGCGTGAGCGTAATTTTATTGAATTTCTCTTTCGCTTTTTTTTTAAATGTTTTTGAATGTTTTTTAAATGTTTAAATGGTTTTTGCCTATTACTTTCGTACCGTAATTATTTATAATAAAAAAAAAACAACTAAATTGGTTAATAAAAATTACGGGCGGCAGAGGGAAACAGGCGCTTTTTGCTACTTTGTTTTATATATATAGATTCGTATATGGTAGTTTGGACAATGCATCCAAACAAAATCTACAATTGGCACTAAATAACTCCGCCAGATACATATTTTCTAAACGGAGATTTGATCATAAATCTCAATTCAAATATTCGAAATAAAGTTTTCTTTCTATAAAAGTAACAGTGGTGGTGATTTTTAGATAGTATTAAATCTGAATTTGATGATGTGCCATTTATTTTTATATTTACGGATGGTACGAATTATGTTTCCGACATTAGTAAGATATTTTCAAGCAATAATTAGTCTCAATGTTTAGGTTTTTATAACTTATGTATCTGGAGAAACATCTAATATCAAATAGAATTCATTGATGCAAATACTGAAGTGGCACTATTTGAGAAAAAGGTATTGCTTTTTTCGTTGATAATGCGAAGCCAATTTTCGGTGGAGCCAAACTTGGAGGTCGTGGAAATAAATTTTTGAAACCGTATTGAATATGGCTGAAGAATATTCCACGATAATCAATACCTCTGCATACGAAAGAAAAGCCAATAACTGTAGAGAAAATGTAATAGCATGCATAATATATGTAAGTACAATAAATAAATGAGAAAATATGAGACACTATACCATATGAGCATAAATACAATAAATGAAAAAAAAACATATATTATATTGTTTAAATTTCGCCAAACTATCTTCTAATCCAATCAAGATTTTTTATTTTATTTTTTATTTGTAGCTTATCGTTTTTTGATGCTTCTTTTTGGGGAATTACAATAAATAAACAAATCTTAAATTAACATTAAAGTGTAATAAGAATTTTCGTTGTCATCAAAATAATTGACGGCTTTACGATAGTTGGTTTCATTGTTAGTTTCGTACCTTTACCATCGGTGTGACGTGAAATTCTTTAGCATATGAGTATTGTCAAATGTTTAGTGTGTTTTAATTAGGTTCTCTTAAATAGATTGGGGTTGTTTGTATTTACACTCTGTTCAGTAAGTAAATGGTCTCTGTTATTAGTGTTTATTACCTCATTTTATAATTTTTCAAGTATTTGGAATAGACTTGTGGACTGCGCTTTTTTATTATTTTTACATACCTTTCTATCCCTGGATGAGTCTTGTGTTTCAGGAACATTCAAATGTTGCAGTAGAGCTTCCGGAGCATTGTGTTGATTTTGCTTACAGAAATATGCAGCAGAATGTTTGTTGTTAGTGCTTTGTGTGTTACTGATGATTCAACCACGCTTGGAGAGAGATGCATTGTGAAATATTATTATTTATTTATTAATTACAATAGTAAATAGTAAATAAAGAATATACGGCAATGGCCTTAAAGGTCGTCTATTTTTCCATATCACGTAAATTCCTTTACAATTAATTCTCTGTACTTCAGAGCACCAGTCATGTAAGAAACCAGCTTCTCCCAAGAATCATCATTTTTTCCGTTCAACACATTCACTATATCATGATGTGTCAAAGTTGTTTTTTGGAAATTGACAACGCGGAATGTTGTTAAGTTGGGGCATCTCCCGATAAAATGTTCAAAGTTTTCTAACTCATTTAGATTGCAGAGTGTACAATTTTTATTATATATACCATTTAATTTCAAAAGATTGCATCTTGCTTTAAATATTACCGAGATTTTATACCTACCAACTTTATCACTGAAATAAGTTTGACCTATTGAGATCTAAATGTTTATATATTCTCCCCTCACTTTTTTGGGACCGTTCCCACGTACTGTCTCGAATTTTGTTATTTCTCATCATTATAAGCGTATCTCTTTTCATTTTCCAAATATTTGGGTTTAGATCTCTATCATCCCATCTTAAATTGGAATCTATTCCTATTTTATTTAGTGACTCAGCCCAGAATATGTTTTTTCGCAGAACTTTCAGTGTCAGATTGTGTGGTAGTCTTTTGTTGCTGTACTCAAATATTGTTCTTTGTATATAATTTAGATGTAACGCTAGAGTATAAATGTGTCCACTTTCCATATTCGATTCCAACATTATGGCATAAGTAGGCGAACATTCCGGTAGTCTTAATATTTTTTTAACAAAGTAAAGTTGTAGCTTATCAACGTCTTCAAAAAGAGTGTGACCCCATACTTGAGCGGCGTAACTTTGATTGGCACGGCATACAGCTTGAAACATTTGCCATTTCGAGTTGAGATTTATATCTTTTTTAGAAAAGAAGCTTGACCAAGCTGAATTTATACTAGTTTTTGCTGAAATGTTACGTTTAATAAGATGTTTTTGAAAGTTCATTTTAGGGGTCAGTACTACACCCAGATAACAATACTCATTTGTAATCGCTATATTTAAATCTTTGAATTGCCATTTTTCCCTACACGATAATTTTCCGCCCTGTCTAAAGACCAATATCGCTGATTTATCCAAATTCACCTCCATATTCCACTTATTGCAGTAAATCTCTAACTTGTGTATCATACTTTGTAACACGTCAACTTCATCTGCCATTATCACTATGTCTTCCGCATATAACAGCACTCTAATATTCATGTCATCGATATATAGACCACCTCCTATCTCTTCATTTATGTCATTTAAATACAATGCGAATAAAAGCGGCGACATCAAACACCCTTGTCTTACCCCTGATAGGGTATAAAACTCTTCCGACACTTTATCATTCTCCTTCACCACGCATTTTGTATCCATGTACACTTTCTTCAAAAAATTGACACATGCAGCTTGTAGAAAAGCAGATTTCTCGGTACCTTATCGAAGGCTGCTCTAAAGTCCACGAAGAAAGCATACACCTTATTTTTCTCACTAAATTTCAAATTTACTATTGACGCAATGTTATACACATTGTCGGCTGTAGAATACTTTTGCCTAAACCCGGCTTGAAACTCGGTCAGAATTTCATTCTCTGACACCCATCTAACAATTCTTTCATTCAAGACGCCCATCATTATTTTCGCCACACAGTTCATGAAGCTAATTCCTCGATAATTTGATACAAATTCCCTATTCCCCTTTTTAAATATCGGACAGATTATGCTGGTCTGAAAAGAACTTCCTGTTTCACCCATATTGTATAGGCGCATAAACTCTACGGCTAACGCGTCTAGCAACTCCCGCGGGCTATTTTTAAAAAATTCGTATGATACACCATCTATTCCTGGGGCTTTATTTGGCTTAGTATTTTTTAACATATTTTCAATCTCTTCCCTTGTTATTGGCTTATCCAATTCGTATATATCAATTTTATTTGGAGCATAGAGCAAGCACGTCTCTAGCATGTTGTACAGGGTTTAACAATATCTCAAAATAGTTCTTAAAGGCAGACACGCTAATACTTGATCCGAGATTTCTTTGCTGCCCTCTTATTTTGGAAGCCAAGTTCCACCACTGTTTCGAGTCTTTTACGTTATTAATTTTTCTTTCGAGATCTATGTAATGCATTGTGAAATACAAGACGAGAGTTGGGATTCAGTAAATGCTCGGTCGAGTTTAGTTGAGTGAGATCCATTTTTAAATTGGATAATGAGGGAGAGATGTTTTACATTTTCTCGAGGTACATATCAGAGAATATATATATTTCTTCTCTGGCTCATATTGAACTCTCTCTCACTCTAAATGGATATTAAAGCTCTCTCTCTCCCTCATTCTTTTTCCTTTCACTCGTATTTTAAGTTCAGTCGGTGGATTGGCTTTGTAATGAAAAGGTCATTTTTGTATTAATAAATAATAAAAATAAAATCCTGTCTAAAGACTCATTTCTATTATTTATATAGGCCGAAAACCCTATTCGTTGCTTCCGTAGTTTTAAGTTTATTCTATACTATGTTTTAAGTTTATTTTATTGTATTATGTATAATAATAATATTATTATTTTATAATAATAAATAATATTATTTATGACAATTTAATAATATTATTATTTATCTCGCGCTTGTTATATATGTTGTTGTGGGCGTTAAGGATAAGAGCGTGGGAATGCTCAATGCTTACCATTTGCTGAATCGGTTTACTTAATTGCGCAAGTGCCGTATAATCAAGAAAGAATATCTCCGTTGGGTGTGTTTGGTGGTTCCGCGTGGAAAATAATTTGCCTCGCATTTTTTTATTCGCCTTTTCGCTTGCTTTTACGAACCCTTTGGCAATATCAGGTCTTTCCTGCATTATATTTAGTAGCAGATCGCTTTGAAGTTGACTTGTATTTTCTGAAATAAAAGCAAAAAATAATTTTAATTTCCACTTTTTTGCATTAAATATGCCTGAAATAGCTGTTGCCGACAGCGAATTTTTTTCGACATGCAGAATCTTATATGCGAACTTCATGATAAGGGGAAAAGGCAAATATTACGAGCGAAATGGCATTCACGCGGAACTCCCGATAAGTCCGAATGTTCATTAATATACAAAAGGAAATTAATAAATTATAATCTATTGTTTAAAACCTTAAAACTTAATATGTTCAATTAATATTAAAATGGCTACAGTTCAAATGCTACGAAACTAGAATTTCCCAATATATCAAGAACAATACGAGGGAAAATGACTGTTGTTTTTCAAAATATTCCCATTTTTTAATGCGCTGCAACCAATCCGAAAAACATTTTTGCTACTGTGAAGATGGTACCTCAAAAACATGGGATTTAAATGCATCTGCAGCTTATTCACGCGAAAAAATTCGTTGACAACAAAGTTTATCTTTGATTTTCGGAAACAAAAAAAAATCGTTAGGTGCCAAATCCGGCTGTAAGGATGGGCCAATTCAATTTTCAAATGTTCGCTTCGACTTGAGTGAGTTCGCACTGTCGTGGTGAAGAATGAAAGGCGGCCTTGCGTTGCTATCCTGAATCCATTGATTCACTTCTGGCAAACATATGCTTGTATACGATTTAGAATTACCCTTTATAGGATCATCTAACGCCACTGTAGCCACATG
Source organism: Clusia tigrina (assembly GCA_920105625.2). Lineage (NCBI taxonomy): Eukaryota > Metazoa > Arthropoda > Insecta > Diptera > Clusiidae > Clusia > Clusia tigrina. The sequence goes on from OV050032.1 coordinate 157,063,673, forward strand.
ACCTTTTCTTTCGAAAAAACAAACGACCGTTTCCTTTGCAACGCTTCGAGTCTGAATAACTTTTTTTGGCATTGGCTCATCTTGGAAGACCGACAGAACCTATTGGAATTTTCATCCTGGTCATACGTGTATATCCAAGACTCGTCCCCTGTAATGAAGAGTTTCAACTTTTGTGAAGCACCATCATTATTTCTTTGCACCAGTCAGCAGCACTTGCCATTTTTTGAGTAGTTAAAAAATTATGTGTGATCAACGAATACATGGAGTACGAAATATTAACGCAAAATCTAATGAATGCTGGGGCAGTAATGCGTAGGCCTGCCTAAATCACACAGTATGTCGAAAGATGTGAAGATGTTTGCTGGAAAATGTTCATGAGCAAATCCAATGTTTGCGCTGAGTAATATTGTAATATTGTAACTTCTGATGTCGAAATAAATGCAATTGATTCCACTAAGTAATATATGCAGGATTGGTAGCAGAACAATATATTGAGAGTTTAAGTGTACTTTGATAATTTGGTAAGAATTATGAAAAATAATATGTACATAATGTATATAAATATAATATATATAAATGATCCCGATATAAGCCTGAATATACGGGGAAGGGAAGAGAGGAACATAATATAGAGGAGTTGTTAAAAGTTACACATTTTAACTTTGGAATATATCCTGTCCATTCTCAGTACATCTGACTCTAATCATCGCCTCCTCTGGCAAAGGCAAGGCGAAATTAGATAATATTCTCAGTACTCTTCTGTTCTACCTCCAGACAAGACAAACAGTTGATCTCTTAATGATGTCTGATAGCCACATGATGGCTCCATTCGATTAGCCTGGTCAATCACCTAATACTTTACTTTCAGTACAGCAAACACTTCCGATTGGAATACCGTTACAATACTTTTGTAGCCCACAAGCTTCTGATATTTTTATTCAGGTGCCACCCAGCCCCAATTTTATTTTGAGTTTTGAAGCCTGCAGTGAAAGAAGCCCCCTAGAAATTAGGTTTCTACTGTTATACTTTCTTCCGAAAGATAATCTAGTTATAATTTTGACTCTTGGTGGCTAAAGTAAAGAGCGTTTTGCTGCCTCTTCCTGGATTTCTTATCTTCGTGCCAATATCCATATGAATACAGCCGACACGTCGTATTCATTGCTTCCTGTTGAACATCAGTGAAACTGCCAACAAAGAGTTCAGCGTGTCAGCAGACGTGGTACTCATCGAGACGATAATGCTCAAGCTTCCGCTTCTCTGTTGTCTTTTAGATTCAAACTTGTGAACTTAATGGTGATTCTGCGTCACCAGACAACAGCAGGGTGCATAATTAGTGCTGTATATAGCCAAAGCACCGCTCTCAAACTCCGAGCTTTATTACTTGCTCTTCGTCTGCACTGCAAATATCTGGAGTGCTCAACTAACCTTCAGCTTAACATGCGAGCTGCTTTAATTTTCTTGGAAAGATTTAATTTTTTTTTTATGTGTTGGAACTGTCATATAGCATTTATACCGCAAGACTAAATACTCATTGTACTAAATTTGAAGTTCCCTTTTTACTTTTCTTTGAATATACCTGATCTGTGAACAAACCCCAGTAGATCCTATGTCGATGAGTTGTTTCTGTTCTGTCGCCAAACGCTCACTTTCTGTAGTTAAAATTATGTAGTTGCTAATATACTGGATTCTGTATCTGTTGCCGTTTCTGCTTTATATCACTCTGCACCCTAAGTAACTAAAATTTTCGCTGTATATGTTGTTAGTGCCAAATACCTCGAACCTGATTCTAGCAAAAGCGCGACACAGCCACAAAGTGACAAGGGGCAAGGCCTTAAGCGCAGCCTGACTCACTGCAGACATAAATACTTCTGCCACACCATCTGCTTTCCACCCCTTGACCATTGCCCCTAGGATTACATTAACTGTAGGCTAAAAGGCAGAAACATGACCAAGGTCGTTATGGAGCTGCACACCGTTGAGTTCCACGACTACCTCAGAACCCGATCCAATATCTATTTTGGAGCCAAAAAGCTGACTGTGCTTTCGGTACTTTTAAGTTCAAAGTGTGGTTTCCAGACAAGCTTACTATCAAGATCCACACTAAAATTTTTTACCTCCCTGGATAACTGAATTGTGGCCCCTTTAGTATTGGCTTAACAAAACCTTCGGCTTTCCTCTTTCTAGTAAAAAGAACTAAATTGATTTTAACGGGTTTACCGAAAGTCCATTTGCCTCATACCATGTTTCAATCTTTATTAAGAGTATACTGCACTTTCCTGCAGTCTCTCTGCAGGAAATTATACGAGAGATTCCTGCAAGTACGCAGGCTACATCATTTACATATGCCTGACCGTAGATATCAGAACAATTTAGGAGGACGAGCAAAGAGCCAGTGACCATGCACCAGAGTAGTGGAGAGACTACGCCAACCTGAGGGAAACCCTTCTTCGCACCACAGATCCTACTCCCCTCGCAAAACAATAATCCTATTAACTAGCAATGAACACATCCAATTAAACAGCACATTATCACAACATGACAATGAGCAGAGCTGCACATACTGCCAACTGTAGTATTATCAAATGCACCCTCTATGTCCACAAAGATACCCTCAGCGTATTCCCTCCTTTCGAATGCATGCTCATTCCTGGTAACGAGACTATGCAACGCCGACTACCACGATTTTCCGCTCTTCCTTAAGCAATTTACGCATAAGGAGCTAAACTAATTGTTCTAGACCTTTTAGCATGAAATACATCATATTATTTATTAGCATAGTCATCCTTTCCCACTTTTGAGCTAAATGAAACCCTTGCAAATCTTCAGAAATGTGGAATATAGGCCTGTGCTAAACATGAAGTGAAAATTTTTCTCAATGCATTAATCACCCACTCTATACTCTGCTTCAGCTTGCCTGGATAAAAGCCATCCAGACCGGGTGATTTGAAGTTGCCAAAAGATGTAACCGCATATCTAGTAGGATCTGCATTCACAACACACCTGGGAACAAACCAGTCGCGCCGAGAAATAATCGGTATATGCAGTTCGTGCTCAAAATTTAGTGGTTGCTGGGAATGATAACTCCGTTATCAGAGAGTCCACAACAGAACACCATAGAAGAGTAGCTAGGACCACTCCCCGAAGACATCCCCGAGCATGAAGACTACCCTAACATATTGCCAAAGAGTTTGCACGTAGCGTAGAGTAAGACAAAGTAAGACATTAAACATATTTTTTAAGGCATTCATTAAACTTGTTTCCTCCTCTCTTTAGCAGTATTGGGCAGACTTTATCAGGGCCAGGTGACAGGTGTCGAAGGAGAAAAGGAAAAAGCCCATCGACTTTGTCAAACTCCCTGATGCAGCATACCAGTTTAGTCTTGTTATTCCACCATTCGAGCTGTTAACCCCCACTCTACTTCATTCGACAATAACACTTATGTTCAAACTAACTTCATTTAACTAGTTAAAAAGGTAGCTTTTTGTTAAAAATGACCGTCTCTTCACTACATTGAAGATTAGTTTGACAGCTGATAGTTTACGAATGAAAAAAAAATTGAGAGCGATATAAATTTAATTTAAATATATAATTAATTCAAAAAGAGATATTGTTATTTTCGGAATTTTAAATAATATAGTAATTCCACGTAGATCAGCGATGCGGTTAGTTCCACACTTGCACAATAGCACTCTTTTATAGGAGAGATTATTTACATCGTTTTCACTTTTTGCATCCATTTAAAAACTGTTTATATTCAGACATCTCCTGGGCCCATTCTGTGGCCTTGAAATTACAGCATACGATCATGGAACTGCATTACCTTGCCTGCATATTCTATATAGAGACACTTCCTCATAGTATCCTATTAAATTACTCGTTGCCCGTTATGTCGTATCTCGATGGTCCCTATTCCAGTTCGCTCTACGTGGGTTATGACCTTTGACACCAACATTTTGTCAACGTGAAATGGTGATCCATTGTTTGTTTGATTTGATCTATCATTTTTTATGTTATAACTATCACCTCTTGCCTTCTGTTTGTCACAAAAATAAGTTTGTAACCGACATTTTGTATCACCAAATTTGAAGGTAAAATCTAACATCTTGTTCCCCTGGGAAATTCCACTTAGTGGATTACAATAATCAAATGGTGAGACCATAAAGCAACACACATCTGAGACTTTCAATTACATCGGCCGGTCAGCGAACATATTCGTCCAGTGACATTAGAAAGACACCTGATTTTATTGATTTTTGTGTATCCAAAGGCAATTAATTTACAAATACACTGCACAACAGATTGCGATATCAGTTCGGATCATTCTGCGGTAGTTGTGACTATAGCCAACAATTTTGAATTTTTGTGCTTCTGTACACAAAATCTACAGAATGGGACTATTTGCGATACTTATGAGAAATATAGAACTTCATATGCCACTCAAAACCGGTGTACAGACATTGACGCTGCAGTCAAGTATCTCGAAAAGCTCCAGATTATGACTTGACCACTAATAAAGTATTCAAGAGTTACCATTTTCGTGTATAAGACTTTTAAGAAGTATTCTCAATTCTGCTTTGCTAAGGAGTTAATTCGCCGTATAATGGAAAGTGGGAGAAATAGTGGTACCGGCGCTTCATCCTATTGTCCTATCAGCCTGCTTCCAATGATCTCAAAAGTTTTTAAAACTATTATCTTCAAGAAATTAATGCCCATTATTGGAGCCAAAAAAATCATCCCGAAACATCATTTTGGTATGGTTGTGAAATATTTGATGCAGCAAGTAAGCGAAAACTGTGTTATTTAACACTATACCGAGGTACATTTATGGTTTAAGGCAAAGAGATTATGTGTCTGGGGGCGCAATAGAACATTTTCATATCACATTCGATCAGCTTCTTGACACTCGAAGTATAATATTGTTGCATAAGATTATTTTGTACTCAGGAGCGTAGAGTATTTGCTTAGGCGCCTTAAATTTACTCGCTCTGGCCATTCTAATCGGCTTGTCCCAATGAGACATTCCTCATTTATGTCTGATAGTCAATTTTTCGTTAAAGCTGTCAGACTTTGGAATTCACTGCCTGTACAAATACAAGGTATTGGCAATGCTAATCTATTCAAAATTGAGCTTAAACAGTTCCAGGGGAAATTAATTTATGTGCTGAATTGAAATGAACTGTGAATTGTATGTGACTGCGTGCGTACACTGTTTATATGTATGCATCCTTTTGTGACTAATAACTAATTTAAAGCTGTACAATTTTTATTGATTCAAAGCTGTATTGTACTGATGAATTGAAAGTTGAATTGTGTTGAAATGCATATTGTAATGATTTTTTTTTTCGTTTCCTGTAAGCCTATTGTATTTTATAGTACGAAGGCGGATTGATATTGAAGCTACCTAGCGCTAGATGGCAGCACAAACACAAAAACTTTTTTTTTTTAGAAATTGCGATCTGTCAAACGTCAGCTGTTAAAATTTCACCCAAATTCATCGATTAGTTTATTTGTTGCACTTTTGTGTTTCTTGAAAAATGGAAAAAAGCGAATTTCGCGCAGTTGTTAAACACTATTATTTGTAGAAGGGAAAATGGCGAAAGAGACAAAAGAAAAGCTCGATAAACATTACGGTGAGTCTGCTCCGTCAGATTACATGGTAAAATATTGGATTGCTGAATTTAAACGCGGCCGAACAAGCACTGCAACAATACCATCAACAGGAAGGTAAAAGAGGTGATTACTGAAGAAATATCAAGAAAATCCTCGATATCGTTATGAATGATCGCCGAGTCAAGTTGCGTGAGATTGTTGAAGTGGTAAACATATCATATGAACGTGTGTTCAACATTTTGCATGAACATTTGCATATGAAAAAGCTATCGTCTATATGGGTGCCGCGTTTGCTCAGTGTCGAACAAAAACGAGTTCGACAGACCACTTCACAGCGGTGTTTGGACATGATAAAGCGTAATCCTGTTGATTTTTGGCGTCGATTAATAACTGTTGATGAAACGTGGGTCCACCACTACACACCTGAAACCAAAAATCAATCGAAACAATGGGTGGAAGCTGGTGGAAGTGCTCCGAAGAAGGCGAATGCAGTGAAATCGGCTGGCAAGGTTATGGCCACTGTATTTTGGGATGCACACGGAATATTGCTCATCGATTATCTTGAAAACGTATCCACAATCACAGGAAAGTATTATCGTGCATTATTGGATCAATTGATTGATGCAATCAAGGAAAAACGACCACATTTAAAGAAGAAAAAAATGCTCTTTCTTCAAGACAACGCACCGGTTCACACAGCATTAGATACGATGCTAAAATTACGTGAAATACACCTCGAATTGGTTAATCATCCACCTTATAGTCCAGATTTAGCTTCTAGTGACTTTTTCCTGTTTCCAAACTTGAAAAAATGGCTCGCAGGAAAAAGATTCATCTCAAACGAAGAAGTGATTACCGAAACTAACGCGTATTTTGAGGGGTTCCCGAAATCGTATTATTCAGATGGTATAAAAAAGTTGGAATATCGTCTTACTAAGTGTGTCGAAGTAAAAGGAGACTATGTTGAGAAATAAATGGTTTTTGAAAAAAAAAAATGTTTTTTTCCTACTTAGGTAGCTTCAATATCAATCCGCCCTCGTATAAGTAAAATTATGTACGGATTATTGTACTAAATTGTATCACTTCATGTTATTGGGACAATTTTAATGTCCCAAGTTGAATGTAAATTATTAATAATAATAATAATAATAATAACAATTGCAAAATTACCCAATCGGCTGATGGTATATATCTTGACCGTCGACTAACATGGAAGCCTCATATACTTGCTAAAAGAAAAGGTCTTTGAATAAAATTTCGTGCTTTATATATTCTCATTCCTACAGCGCAAGTCAGCTGTATCAATTGAAAACAAGGTGCTAATATATATAAAATTATCCTGAAAACGATTTGGACTTACCGGATTCTATTATGGGCGACTACTTCAAGTTCCAGCATTGAAATATTCCAACGCTCTGAATCCAAAATTCTTCGAACTCAAATCTCGTCATTTACAAGATTAAAGCGGAAAGCACTACGTGATTCAGTAACGCCTCAATTTGAATAGTAACCATAAAGATTTTTTTTCATTGTAATTATAAGTCATGTACCTGCCACTGGTCGCAGACCTTTCAGGTTTATATTGTAGAATAGTAGTGTGTAGTATATTTCATAGTCAAATATTTTTAGTCTAAGATATAATCCAATAATATGCAAGGTACAAAAAAAAAAAAATAAAGAATTCTGTAAGTACCGGACGACCTCTATCGCTTGATTGGAAGAAACTTATAGAATCGTCGGGCAGGTAGAGGCCCGATACTATCACTGTCTCAGTAGTGCTCTTCCCATTTTTATACCCTTTACCTTTAAAAAAGGTAAATAGGGTATACTAACTTTGTGCTTTTGAGAGGGGTTGGAATTTCAAGAAGGAGGCGTGGTAGGTATGGACATATATATACAGATATGATCAGAATCACTTTCTAAGCAATTTTTATTTTGTCCGTCCGTCTGTCCGTCTGTGGCCACTTTTTTTCTACACCGTTAGAGCTATCTTAATGAAATTTTGCAAAAGTATAGTCTGGACAAAGATACAGAACCAGATTGCTATATGGGCCGATTTGGACAAAGACCACGCCTACCTCCCATATAAGGAACTTTTTTCACCTTTTTTAAAATGACTATAACATCGGTCGCGGACAATTGACGGAATCTTGATGTTATTTGGCAGTTATGGAGATGTAGGTCCCACTAAACACTGTGCAAAAAGTGGGCGGTATATATTAACTGCCACGCCCACTGTTAACAAATATTAATAACTGAAGATCTGGTAGAGATTTACGGACGAAATTTTACGGGAGGGAACATATGGACATTACAAAGCTATCTGCAACAAATGGGGCTGATCAGAGAAAAGACACGTCCACTTTTGATATAGGGAACTTTCAGGTCAAAAATTAAAATTAGCCTACCTATGCTCGTATTGATGCCGCCGGAATAAAAATTTGCAGAAATATACATGGGGTCCATAATAGTGTGTATGCAGAATATGGAGATCATACTAGAACTGCCACGCCCACAATTAGCCAAAAATCATTACTGTGTTCCTATTAAATATTTATCAACGAAATTTCACAGGAAGGTTGCGGGTACTAACATTAAACACCCCACAAAAAATGGGCGTGTTATTTCTACAGCCACGCCCACTATTCACATATTATTATAACTTACGACCTATACAATATTTTTGGACGAAATTTTATTTTAGTACGTATATGGACCCTATAAAGCCATATACAAGAACTGGGGTCTATCAGAGAAAGGATACGCCTCTCTCCCATATAATGAACTTTGGGGATCCCACTGAAAGATAATTACCCTATCTAAGCTTTTAGTGATGATATATGAAAACAAATTGGTAGATGTATACACTGGGTCAGTACTAGCATGCAATCCAAATATGGGCAGATTATAACTACTGCCACGCCCACAATTAGCTAAAAATCATTACTCTGTTCCTATTAAAGATTTATCAACGAAATTTCACAGGAATGTTGCGGGTACTAACATTAAACACCCCACAAAATATGGGCGTGTTATTTCTACAGCCACGCCCACTATTGACATATTATTATAACTTACGACCTATACAATATTTTTGGACGAAATTTTATATTAGTACGTATATGGATCCTATAAAGCCATATACAAGAAATGGGGTCGATATAATCATTTCAAGGTACCCTACCAAAAATTACCGTAAATGCGCTCCTAATGATGATTTATGAAGAAAACATCTCCATTGTTGAACTCGCACGCACAAGAAAAGGTAAAGGGTATTTCGTAGTCGGTCTAACCCGACTTCAGACTTCTTTACTCGTTGTACTTAAATTTTGCTGAAACGACATATTGCGAATAGAATTGTTGTCGTGCTTTCAATAAACCGTGGCCGTCTCTCTCTGTCGATCCGATTTATTTTTCAAATTAAGGACGAACAAATATATTTACTAGTATAATCGTTTGCTTCGTGCTTATTAGCTGCCAATTAGTTCGTTATAAATGTATTCTTTTCTGTCTATTTTAAAGATTTTTAGAGGCGGATAGCCGTAAACCAAATATAATATTATAGCTAGTATTTAAGTAGACTTACCTTTTACTTTTGTTTGTTTTTTCATCTTATTTCTCATCTTTTACAGAACACACCATGCAAGCATCCTGTAGTGATGTTGGCCGGCGTCAATCCCAACGACCTAGAAGCTTTGTTGGAGTTTGTTTATCGTGGCGAGGTCAGTGTGGATCATGCTCAACTTCCATCATTGTTGCAGGCTGCCCAGTGTTTAAATATACAAGGATTGGCACCACAAACAGTTACAAAGGACGACTACACCACGCACTCAATCCAACTGCAGCACATGATACCACAGCATCACCATGTAATCCACAACTATAACAGAAAATGTAAATGAATGTAATTTATTAACTCTATCCGCATTAATTACAGGATCAAGACCCATTGATTGCCACCATTGCAACTGCTCCACAGCAAACTGTACACGCCCAAGTTGTCGAGGAAATTCACCCAACTGGCCAACTATTACAGGCTACTACACAAACCAACGCCGTCGGACAACAGCAAACGATTATGACTACCGATACACCTAAGGATGTTATTCAGCAATTTTTACCCGCACGCAAACGCAAGCCGCGTGTTAAGAAAATGTCTCGTAAGTCATGTAATTAATCTTTAAAAAGAAAATGCTGGTTATATTACAGTTTATTTATTATACCATAGCTACGGCACCAAAAATAACTAAAGTTGAAGGCATGGAAACAATTATTAGCACACCCGCTACTACACATACTGTTGCAACTTCTAGTATATCACAACATCAGCAACAGCAGCTCCAACAGCAAAACATTGAAAATGGCAACGACGCTCAGATAATCACATCTACACCTCATATCAAGAGCGAAGTAACCAAAGTCGAGACAATCGTTACAATGGACCCCATGATGACTCCAATACCCTCTAATGCAAGCGGTGATGTCAATAATACGCCCAGCTCAAAGAGTGGCAAGCGCACGAAAAATCCTGGTGGCCCAGAAAGTAAGTTAACCACCATCATTGTCTACAACCATCTATCTATTTTGAATATTACAATTGTTTTGTTCTTTCTGAAATGATTCCTTGAATGTTTCTAAAATGTCTTACCGTTACAGAACCACGTTCTCGTTCGCAATCAGAACAACCAGCAACCTGTCCCATCTGCTATGCTGTTATACGTCAATCGAGAAACTTGCGTCGTCACTTGGAACTTAGACATTTTGCGAAACCAGGTGTCAAAAAGGATAAGAAAAGTAAGTCTGGCATTTACACTGCTGATTCCGACGAAACTGCTGTTGTACCAGTGGCGATTGCCACCCACCCATACATTGACACAACAGGCCACTCAGATGCCCTAGAAGCAACAGTAGAAACAACGACAACAACCCCACAAGCACAAGAGATAATATACTAAAGTACAAGAAAATAAATAAATCTGTTAATGGTGCTATATAATATTAGCAAGCCTGAAAGCAGCGTATTAAGGGGGTCATAATAGCGCTTATATTGTATCACGCAACAACAAATAATCAACACGAGCTGACCTATGCTGTCCAACACAAAATTTGTGCATTCCTCATATATATATATATATATATATACATATATTATATATATATATATATATATATATATATATATATATATATATATATATATATATATATATATATATATATATATATATATATATATATATATATATATATATATATATATATATATATATATATATATATATATATATATATATATATATATATATATATATACAGTTTGTCAAGAAAGTGTTTTGACAATGTTAAAAATTCATCCATTAGAGTTTCTCCGTACATAATATAGTACTTGTTTATTGTTTTGAGTAATTTTTTTAATTCATTTCACTTAATGTATTTACTAATTGACAGTAGCAACAAAAAAACTAATATTAAAATTAAGAAACAAAAAACATAATAAAAACAAATAGTAGCCAGAAAATTTGCTTTCAAAAAAGTGTTTTTACAAATCAGAACTTATTTATAAAAATGAAAGAATAGAAAATTATCACTATAAAGGGTTTTAATATTTTGTATGGGCCCCTTTAGCATCTATAACGACTTGTAGTATTCTCCTCAAAGATTTAATCAACTTCTGCACATCCTATTCGCTTGGTGTTTTATTTCATTCCTCTAGTATTGCAGTTTTGAGCTTTGCTCCACTTTTTGGTTGCCTCTCGGGCGCCTTTTTTCTTAAAAGTTTCCACAAATTTTCAATGGAGTTGAAGTGTGGACTTTGAGCTGCTGTATCAAATCCTTTTTTGTAATTACAAAAACCCACATCCTTACCATATGCACCTTAAGTTTTGGGTTATTATCTTGTTAAAACTTGAATTACCGATTGTTATCAACATTGAACCCAAATTGATTTGCGGTGTTTATCATATAGCATTTTAAAATATCCAAATATTGTTTTGCATCCATTTTATTCTCCTTTACTGGATATGCACCCTCATACCATGACAGAAAGTTGGCGAATTTAAATATTGGATTATAGTATAATAATATTTCGATTTTACAATGCGTTTTACGGTTGTCTCCACATTCTATCAGGCCCACCAATATAGTAAAGCATGATTTTGGTCTCATCGCAAAGTATAGCGTCATCCCAATAGTTATTCTATTTGACAAAGTTCATCCTGGCGAAAGACAATCGCTTTCAATATATTGTATATATTATATATACTGGTACTTTATCAGGAGCTGCACTACTGTTTCGTAGGTAACCGCAAGATCACATTCATCTTTGAGTTGGTTTGAAAAAGTTCTCGTAAAAATCTGCGGTTTTTCGACTCCTTTCCTTACCATAATGCGTTCTATCTAATATTGTGCGCACGGAATTGCGAAAGTTTTGCTACCAGACTATCTTCCTTTATTATATATTCCTTATATTATAAATAGTTAGCTGGTCAAAGGAAACATCTCGGACACTTTTTCGGATGCGGTGGTTATAGTAAACCAACAAAGTCATATCAAATGATGTTATTTCACCAGGCATCTTAAATTCACAATAATAAATTCTGCATTCATAAGCAAAGAACAACTATGTATTTTGCGTAATTTGCATCCAAAATGCCCATAAAGCATAGTGAAGCATCTATCTCATAACTGTAAATGCATTGCACAGCTAAATTAGTTCCAAAGAGAATTGTAAAAACACTTGACAGCAAATTTTTTGACTATTTTTGTTCTTGTTATGTTTTTTGTATGTTAAGTTTAATATTTCTTTTTTTTTACTGTTCATTGGTATATACATTGATTAAATGAAATGAATCAAAAAAATTAATCAAAACAATAAAGAAGTACTATATTATGTAGGGGATCACGATTTTTTTACCTTGTCAAAACACTTTCTTGACAAACTTTATATATATAATATATATAATATATATAATGTATATAATATATATAATGTATATAATATATATAATGTATATAATATATATAATGTATATAATATATATAATGTATATAATATATATAATGTATATAATATATATAATGTATATAATATATATAATGTATATAATATATATAATGTATATAATATATATAATGTATATAATATATATAATGTATATAATATATATAATGTATATAATATATATAATGTATATAATATATATAATGTATATAATATATATAATGTATATAATATATATAATGTATATAATATATATAATGTATATAATATATATAATGTATATAATGTATATAATATATATAATGTATATAATATATATAATGTATATAATATATATAATGTATATAATATATATAATGTATATAATATATATAATGTATATAATATATATAATGTATATAATATATATAATGTATATAATATATATAATATATATAATATATATAATGTATATAATATATATAATGTATATAATATATATAATGTATATAATATATATAATGTATATAATATATATAATGTATATAATATATATAATGTATATAATATATATAATGTATATAATATATATAATGTATATAATATATATAATGTATATAATATATATAATGTATATAATATATATAATGTATATAATATATATAATGTATATAATATATATAATGTATATAATATATATAATGTATATAATATATATAATGTATATAATATATATAATGTATATAATATATATAATGTATATAATATATATAATGTATATAATATATATAATGTATATAATATATATAATGTATATAATATATATAATGTATATAATATATATAATGTATATAATGTATATAATGTATATAATATACATAATATGTATAATATATATATATATATATATATATATATATATATATATATATATATATATATATATATATATATATATATATATATATATATATATATATATATATATATATATATATATATATATATATATATATATATATATATATATATATATATATATATATATATATATATAATTGAAATATTAATATTAATATGCGTATTTTCTTGCATTTTTGAGAACGGAAAAGCAAACAAAATTTTTTTAATACCTGTAGAAAATTGTTTATTTTCTGTTTTCAATTATTTTTATTTGTTTTATTTTTTGTAAGCAGTCTCCAGCAAGTATTGTAGGCATGAAGGCGTGTATAAAGCAAACATTTTTTAGTTCTTTTATTTTAATAAAAAGCTACATAAACTAAACATTTACAACACGGTTGTTTCCATTTGTAATTTGCTGTAGTATTTTTAGTTTATTTACTTTTGTGTTCTTTGTAGTTTATTTCTTCCTGGTTTTTTATTTTCATTCCTAATTCTTTAAAAAAAAAATTTAGTTAATTTCGTTATTTGGTTTACAAGCTTCTTCCAAAAATATATTACGATAATTTGTTATACTTGCAAGAAAATACTCTTTATGAGCATATATGTACATAATGTATAAATAGGCCGCCACGACGTGATAGATTGTTACTGACTGGGACTTGCACAAAGAAATTAGTTGAATTATATCAAATGCAAATTATTCATTATTCATATACTGCAACAATGTAACTTCTCAAAATTCAATTACAATGTGGAAAAGTATACGCAGTTTGCATGCCATGTAAAACAATGCAATAGTATTTTTAATTTTCAGATGTGAAGTTGTTGCAGTAAATAAACGATATATATAGAGTTGATATTCATCCGTATTTGAGTCTTTGAACGAGAGGTATATTTTACATGAATTGTTTTACCAACTATAAGCAGTAGTTGCTATTTGTTTATTCCTTTTCCAATATTGTTTTGGAGAAATAAAATTTAATGTAGATAAATATCCGATTACGACACATTTATTTCAATATTGTTTTCTTACTTGCTAAAATATGTAGAGCATTTTGATAGCTTGCGTTTTTACATAATCTTATCTCAAAGAAAGGGCACAGCCATAATAAGACAGCGCATTCCGTTTGTGAGATTGTTTCATATTCTCTTTCCACATGCTGATGCCGATTATGCACATTTGCAAGGCTATGACTTCACACAAGTAGTCTGTACAGTTAATTATCTTTTGCAATATAAAATAGTACACCTATTGAAATCAAACTTTTAAGGTAAGGATGCCACCTACCTAAGCAACCAATGAAAAATATTTCTTGAGCTTTGTATGTTTATGGAGTGCTGTTGTCGCGATTACGCGTATATATTCATTTACATTTGTAAGTTTGTGAATGATTTCTAATTTATCTTGCAGCGCCTGGGAAGAAGACCACCACAGCATCTGGACCGGGTTCAAGTAATAATGTAGGTACATCTACAATAACGTCAGCTGTGAGTACCATACCACAAGTGCAATCAGTACAATCGTTACACACTTTGCAAACGGTACAAGTAAAGAAGGATCCTGATGCTCAAAATCAAGGGCAACAAACATTGACAGTGACAACTGGTGGCGCTGCGCAACATCAGCAGGTACAACAAGTACAAGTACAACAACAACAACAATTACAGCAACAACACCATCAGATAATCGATCAATCTGGTAATATAACAACTGCAGCTGGTGCTGGACAACAACAAGGCGGACAGCAAATTGTAACACAAACCGAAAATACAGACGGCACTACATCGCTATCTATAGCGCAAGTGCAAACACTCCAGGGCCATCAGATACTGGGAAATATCAATCAGGTGAATATGACTGAATTTCAATCACATCCACCGTTATGAGGACACGACACACCAGCCAAATTAAAAACAAAATATATATATATAATTAAAATATCCCCTTCTTCTACCAACACCATGATCCTACTTTGTACCATCCAAATTACCACCATCCTCAATCTCCAGCATACGTATACTGCAACAGTATATCGCCATCGTGTGCATTTAAAAAGGAGATAGAAACTGCCCAGCTGTCTACGTTATTTTAAGTCATGCAATAGTAATGATTTAATTTGATTTTAAAAACTATAATTTCATTTAGTAATTTTTTTAATTTAAATTTTTAATGTTGTTGCTTTTTTAAACTGCGCTTTTCTTTCTTATCACTTTAATTTAATTTTTATTAATTTTATTTAACATATTTGCTTTTGTTTTGTTTCGTTTAGTTATTATTATTATTATTTTTTTTTTTTTTGGTTTATTTGTATAGCGTTTTGTATTTATTATAATTTTTAACCTAAAACTAGTTTGTTGTAAGTAATTTAAGGTGTGGTACTAGATACATTATTTTTCTTCTACATTATTCAGTTTTACGACAGGATATGATAATTCTGTTGAAGTGTGCAAAATGTGTTTTTTGCATTCCAACATCTCATGTGTATATGTCAGTTTTGGTTTTAATTAATAATTTATAATAAAGAAAAAAATTAATTTACAATTTGACAACAACACTGAAATGAAAGGGAAACTTCGACATGCAAGCTCAACAGGTTTTCTCATCACTGCCGTTTGGTGAACTGTAAAAATTTGTTTTTCTCTTGCGGGAGTTGTATGTTATTTAGTTTAGTTTAATTTTATTCGCTTATCTTTAAATTGTAGTTAAATAGATTAAAACCTATTTTTTGTTTGTTATTTTTCTCATGAAGTGTCTGAATTCTTTGATTATGTAAACAATACTTAAATATTCTAATTAGAAAATTTTAATGTTCGAGAATATATATAAATAACAATTTAGGATAGTATGCATTATCCAGATGTATTTGGGAAACGGGTCAGAAAAGCCACCAACATATAAGGCTCCAATACTTAAATGCAAAATTAAAAAAATTAGCGGAATCCTCCTGCTGATGGAATAGTTGCTATTACGGAAACTATAATATATTGCAATTAGTTTAAAGTTAGCAGTAATGATTTATACTTATGTTTGTAGTTAGGTAGCGTATACATGCTTGCACATGAGCAACCCAAAGGGGTGCAAAATACTACAGTAAATTATCTAATATAAGAGTTGATTATTTAAAGCTAGGGAATAACACTTTCCACGATTCTTATTGAACACTGTTTGTTTGGGTGGACTATGGAAGTAGGTTTGTCGTTTTTCTTGAATTGTGGCTAGTTGAAAATTAAATTGTTTTTGTTTGTGTGGTGTATTTAGTCCTAGGACTCAGTCCCAGTGTTGTCTACTAATAAATTAAATTATTTTGTTTAAATAAAGAGATATACTCAAGGAAATCTGCATATATCTCCACGTTCATTATTGTTCTTGTATCTCCCTTATCTTATTGACCAAAATTAAAATCCGCAATAATACTAAATTAATTCTGTTCAAGTACTTCAATCCAGCTAGCTGAGAGCTCACTATATATGCTCTTTTGGTTTTACGTTATCACTTCTTTGGTGACATCTTTAAATCAGCTTAAGCACTTTCAAATTTCTATCTCTTGCTGGTCACGGAACAATGACCATAAAGGTCTTTTATCATTTTCCTTTTTTTTATTCAATTTATACAACATATTAGTAATTTAAATTTTATTGTTTCTCCAACACAAACATCCCTTACAGTTTTGCAAATAGTTTGACATTAAAAAGTAAAAACTCGCACCTAACTCATTTTTCTATCACTTCTTTTGCGGTCCACTTTAATGTGCTTATTCTAAAAATTACATGTTTCTTTCTCATCCTTATTTGTAGAAAGGTGCGACTTTAACCTTTATATAAGCGTGTATATATTGAAAATCAATAAATAAATATATGGGAATAATAATTATTTATATAAATATTTTTTAAATATTGTTAGTCGATTGTCGACCTCCTTTTGAAATTGAATTAATTTATTTTTATAGCAAGTTCAAGTCTAATTTACATTTAAGAGACAGATCTGAAAATCCTCCTGAGGATGGTTTCCGGAAGAAACCGAAATATTGGGCAAATTTAAATTATATAAAGACAAAAAAAAATTTGGTTTTTAAATATAACAAATTATTTGTCATTGGACCTTGAACTCGCTATAAAAATATATAAATAATTTATTTTTTATATTTATATAAAAAAAAATTTGTTGATCAATTGTCGACTTCCGGATGAAATTTTATTAATAGTTTTTTTAACGAGTCTACGGTCTGACACCCTTAAATAAATCTAATCTAATCCAAGGTCTGAATAATTTGTTATTTTTTAAATAAAGTTTTCAAACATGACATATATGTACTTCAAACATGTACAAGAAAGAAAAATTCCAAATAGCACATAAGACAAACAATACTTGGCAAACGACTATATACCAACACAAAAAGTCGAATCGACAAATTAGAAAAACCGAACGTGGTATACAAAATTAATTGTGGAGACGGGTCCAATTTATGCGACAAAGTATATGTTGGTACGACCAAAAATAAATTAAGGACAAGAATATGAGCCCACAAATCGGATAGTAAAACAGAAACACAACACTGGAACCAAAAACGGCGGATCACGGTGCGCTAATTGGACATTAGCCGAATTTTAAACAAGCACAGGAGACAGGATAGCTGTGCACAGATTTACAGAAAACTTGTGCGAGATAAAATAAATAACAAGAAAAATAAATACAAAAAAATAACAAATAGAAACAGCTGACCAAGAAATATTCGGACTAGCTTCTAATGTTAGGCATGCAACAGTTCGTAATTTACATTTAAATGATAGTTCCAAATTTGTAAGTGTATATAATTATTGATTTGAAATATTCTATGCGTATTTTGGAGACCCAGTAAATATTTTCCGGAGGAACCCTAAATTGAATTAAACCAAAAATTTTGTTTAGAAAATAACAAATTATTTGTCATGCAGACCAGACCTTAAACTCATTAAAAAAAAATAGTAAATAAATAATTTGTATGCTGAAAATTTGGAATTTTTTGTATCTATTGAGGATCAAACTAAAGTTCGGTGCTATTAAAAACGATTGCATGAAGCGACAGTTATGGTTGATAATATTAAAATTTTTGTTTACACAGTTCTAACGTGTATCTGCAACTATCACTAAAATAAATATTTTATCCATGATACCTTCATATCCACGATTCCTTTATATCCATGATCCCTATATATCACAATCATAGAAGACTCAAATAAACGAAGAACCAGTAAAATAAAGCTGCTATTAAACGCGTCCAATTTTGATAGTGTTATATATAAAACAAAATTAAAAATGGACTAAATGCGAATTTTTATTTCAGTGAGACAGTCGAAACATTTTTTGTTCCTAAATAAATAGGTTCATTTGAGCTTGTATAAAATGAATAAAATATAACTTTTTAACTTGGCAGTAAACTACCAAATAATATAAACCAACTTGAGAATGTTAGAGAGCTTGCTATTTGTTTTGTATCCTTGTTTAAGACACTTACAATCTTGTGATTTTACATTCGTAAAATTCGAAATGCGTATAATTTTATTCGTTGCATATTACAAAATTTTCGATAAGAAATCTAAATATTTATTTAATTTAAATCGTGTTCGCAACCTCTGCTTGTCAAATTCTGTTTCAATGTCGTAAGAAGCTGTACTGCTTGGTGCTTAAAAATGTTTGTAGTGGTAGTTGACTACAATCACAACCCTAAATTTAATTTCTATGTAATCAATTAATATAAGTTAGTTTTCGGGAACTCCGTCGAGTCGCGGTTTGAAATCACGCCCACAGAATGGTCTCCACATGTTTATTTAGAAAAGATTTTCTTGTCGACGAGAGAGAATTTAGCTGGTGGTACCATAGTATCCCAAAACTCTTGCAGACATAATTCATTATAGGCATCATAAATAAACAAATAATAATATAATAGATACGAGTACATTTAAATGGACCTCAAAAATAAAGTTGCAGTCATGGAAAAAGTCAATTGAGGAAATAATTATTTCTTAATATCAAATCAACTATGTATAGTTTGTATAGGAACTCTTGAATACACTGAAACACTATACTTTTTTTTAAGCGGGTCTCTTTGTGACGGTAATTAAAATATACGTGTAGTTCAGTCCTACAAAATAATTTATTATCAATCGCTTGCAATGCATGTAATCGTCTAACTTTAAATATTCTTCTACTTGGTATAATTTTTGGTTATATGTATTGGATTATATTGGGCTTTCTATTCAACTGACTATTCTACGATGTATTTTTGTAGCCTATTCTTATAAAAAAAACACTCAATGAATTACCGTTTTGTTAGTAGACCTTATGACCCAATACGAAACCATCAAATCAGAGCTAATTTTTACAATTTAAAACTAAAGATGTTTGAAAACTAGTAATTTGCGTGTATATAGATCATGCATCAACCTGACTTTACATTGAATCAATCAAATCCGTTAACTCTACTGATGCTCTACCTAGGCGGCCACCAATATACCGATTTATACAAATAGGTTACAAAAAGACATTTCCGCGAAATCAGTTGAGACAAAACTAAAACAAAAAGCGGCCTAGTGATGAATAGCTATTGGCACACCGAACATTTGAATTTTTAGTCAATATAATCTAATACATCTTTTGTGTTAAAAAAAAGGTTAAGGATATATAAATATATGTGCATTAGGTAGGCACACAAATGGAATTCGAAGGATTTCTCAATACACAGAGCCGCGAGTTGATCCTTAATACGAGAAAAAGAGGATGCAAACTTAGAAAATTTGGTTGTTAAAATATAAGAATTCTATGAACTCGCAGGCCGAATATTTCTCAGAAAAATGACAATCGGAGAGATATATATGTACAGAGATTCAGATAATCTAGATAAGTTCTTTTCCCACTTTAGAATTTTGAAAATATGTATTTTCACTTTTCTAGATTATTTAATTTTATTTCTTTTATAAAAAACTCCATTTTATTTTTCTTATTTCTCGTATAATTTTGTAATATTCTTTAAAAATGCAGCGTAAAATAAAAATAAATTTGATAATAAAAATGTACTACCAATCTTATTTATTTCCTAATTTTACTTTGAATCCTTCCTTTCCTTTTTACTTCTTAAATTTAGCTTGAAACACTTTTTAAAATTAAGTAGGTTTAGTAACCCGCTTCCCTTATTTTTTAAAAGTATTTTATTGCTTTTGATTTATTCCGTTTTTAGCACGCAAGTTCCCAAATTATTAAGTTGGTGATTGTGATTTTGCTTTGATAGACGACTGCGTTGGTTTTATAGTTCCGATTTTTAATTTTCTATACTATTATATTCTTTCAACTATTTCTTGCATGTGGTGAAGTTTTGTGTAGATACTTGTAAAATTATGTATGTCATATAATTTAAGCAATTTGGTAATTGGCTCTCGTGTTAAGGATTTTGATTTTTGATCATAATATTCTCGACAACGGTCAGCATTTTTATTAGCAGCTTCCATTTTATTATTTTTTAAAATGTTTTCCTTCAGATCGTACTAATTTTTGCTTACGCCTGAAATAATTCCAGAAAATATGACTTAAAGGTTGACAAAGTTTCTTCAGTTATTCTATCGGAAGCCATGCATTTTAAGTGTTCTGAATAAAAATGATGAAGTCGCAAAGTGAAAAGCCGAGAGATTAAGTTGAAGTGCGACCAATTGCAATCTTAAAGCTGTCATCATAACCTTGATTGTTAGTAATGGGATATGTGAAGGGTCATTTTCCATGCTCTTATTTTTTCGCGCTATTTGAGATTACACATTTGACAAATGGTGGCGACAATTTACTAGTAAAAAATTGTCAACAACATGGCCCCTGTGTCTTAACAACGAAATTACAATTTCCATCTCAATTCTTTTACATGAAAATAGCCATTGTGTTTATTGTCTCCAAATATGTAGCTCATAGCTGCAGAGCTTTATTTCGTCACATATTGCTGTGGTTAATAAGTATTTCGCATAATTGCTTTGATTGAATTTTTGAAACATAAACAAACATAAGTCAAATTATTCTTAATCCTGCCGGGCAGCTGATTATACAGAATTGATTTGAAGAGTATATTGAAATTAACCAAGTATAATTAAATATCATTATAAGTGTGCGTCTATGGATTTTTCTATAACCATGGTTACAGAAATTCCTTTGCTTTCATCTACAACAAGCACAATAATTAAGTAGACTGTAGTAGTATTATTATAATGACTTCTGACTTCCTAAGTATGTTTAAACATGTTAAAAATAGCATGCTCTGTAAACACTGAACAGATGAAAATGTGCTATTTCAATCCTTCATCTCATAATTCGAGTAAATTTGCCCAGCTAGAAAATTACAGCAATCCTCAATTACGAGTTAAAATATTTTTCTTTGGCATTGTTTTAAAAAATTTATTAAGAATAGTCACATTTCGTTGCTTACGACAATTACAGCATATTTCAAATATCGAAATTGTAAATTTTTTAAATTTAAATTGTTTTTAAATTTTATATAAGATACGGTCCGATTAGTCTTGATGAACGAAAACAAAAACCCGTAGCAAACAGCTGTTTTCAGACTGTATGCATAGCAGTGTGAGCTTTTAGTCTCCTACGGACAAATCGTAGAATTACGAACAGCGACAAAAATTTCAGCGGGTGCTGAATTTTCTCTCAGCGTTCGTAAACGGTCGGATCAGCCGATCTTTGCTTATGTTTTACAACAAAGACGTTTGACACTTTTAAACGCTTTTTGTTGTGACGTTGTGACACCAAATACTCTATAGAGTATTTGGTGACACTCGTTGATCATTCGAGTAGAGAACCGATGTCAGCTGATCCCATTTTTTTTTCTTAATCCGCGTGAAACAAAAACAATGCAGTGTAAATCCGTCATGCTGTGGTAAGGACTTTTTTTTGGGACTAAATTTAGGATACAATTGCGAGTTGCGTTGTGGAGAAATTAGTATTCGATATATCGAAGATTTTGATTAAATTACATAAATAAACGTCGTTATGTTGCACAAACTACTGTAACATTTAAATAATTTTCTAACGATCACTACACAATAATAATAGCATATTAATGATCTACGAGGTTTGTTCAAAAAGTAATTTCATGTTTTTTTCAAGAATTATTTGTTTATTCGTTAAAATCTATTTTGTCTCCTTCAAAGTACTTCCCATCAGACATTATACACTTGTGATAACGATTTTTCCAATCCTCGAAGCATTTTGAAAAATCATTTTGTGATCTTGTTCAGCTCCTCCTTCGATGCCGTCTTTATCTCCTCAATCGTGGCGTAGCGTCGTCCTTTCATGGGCCTTTTCAGTTTCGGGGGCCAGGTCTGGGGAATACGGTGGCTGCGGCTTTATTACAGTATTGTTTTTGGCCAAAAATTCGCGCGCAAGTAATGATGTGTGAGCAGGGGCATTATCATGATGCAAGAGCCAATTTTTGTTCTTCCACAAATCCGGGCGTTTCTGGCGGATTGCTTCTCGCAAATTGCGCATTATTTGAAGATAATATTCCTTACTGACCGTTCTACCCTGCGGCAAGAATTTATAATGCAGCACGCCCCTGCACTGCAATCAAAGAAAACTGTCAGCAAAACCTTCACATTCGACCGAACTTGGCGTGTTTTTTCGGTCTTGGCTCATGCGGCAGCTTCCATTGGGATGATTGAGCTTTGGTTTCTACGTCATAACCATAGACCCATGACTGGTCACCAGTTATGACTCTCTGCAGCAAATTTGGGTCGTCACGGACAGATTCCAACTGCTCCTGAGCAATGTTAATGCGATGCTGTTTTTGGTCGAAATTGAGTAATTTTGGTACGAATTTTGCGGCGACCGGCCAATGGAGGTCCTCAGCAACTTCTCTGACAGTGATTCGAGGATTGGCCAATACTAGTTTCTTTACTTCATCAATGTTTTCGTATGTTGTTGACGGGCTCGGGCGTTTTGTACTACCGATAAGCGTTGGTTTGTCCAAAGTAGCTTCGCCGTATGCAACAGTCAACATTCGGAATACTTCCGCGCACTTTATGTTGTTTTTCACACAAAATTTGATGGGATGTTTAATAAAGAGGAAGGTATGCCGTTAATAATGAAAAACAACATAAGCCAAATGGCCACCACGACCACGCTTACAGGACCTTATCCTTTTCATGAAATTTTCCATAACCAAATCGCAAAGTGGCTGTCCTATGTCTTCGATAGCCTCACGAATTCTATCTTTGAGGTCTTGAATCGACGCTGGGCTGTTGGCGTAGACCTTATCTTTCACTTGGCCCCAAAGGAAGACGTCGCAAGGTGTTAAATCACAAGATCTCGGTGGCCAATTGTGATCACCTCTTCGAGAGATAACACGATCCGGAAACTTTTCCTGTAAAAGAGCAATGGTTTCGTTGCTTGTGTGGCACGTAGCGCCGTCTTGTTGAAAGTAAACGTTGTCCAGATCAATACCATCCTACTCTGACCATAAAAAATCATTAATCATCTCTCGATAGCGCAATCCATTCACCGTAACTGTTGATCGAACCTCATTTTCGAAAAAGTAAGGTCCAATGACCCCGCCGCACCAAACAGTCACACGTTGAGGATGGAGAGGCTTCTCAACAATAACTCTTGGGTTTTCTGAGCCCCAGATGCGACAATTTTGCTTGTTGACATAGCCACCGAGGTGGAAATGGGCCTCATCAGTCAAGATGATTTTTCGATGGAATTCCGGATCATTTTCATGCATTTCAAGGACCCAATCAGCAAAGACACGACGCTGTTGATGATCGGCCGGCTTGAGTTCTTGTGTTAACTGAACTTTATAAGCCTTAAGACCCAAGTCTTTATGCAAAATACGGTGTAATGATGTTTGTGGAATGCCCAATTCCAAAGAACGACGAGGAATGGACAAACTTGGGTTTTCTTCAACACTTTGGGCTACAGCAGCAATATTCTCAGTTGTTCTTGAGCGACGTGCACGGGTTTTATTCTTCACATCACTAACTTGTCCCAATAGCTCCAATTTTTCCACCAATTTCTGTATTGCGGTCCGACAAGGTGCTTCACGACGACCCAAAAATGCTTTAGTTTTGCGAACTGTGACTGCAAGATTTTCACCATTTTTGTAGTGAATTTTAATAATTTCAATGCGTTGTTGAAGCGTGTATCGTTCCATTTTTAGTAATGGCATAGTTTCTACTTGTCAAATGTCAAAGAATAAAAGCTTCAAAAGTGACAGCTACCGAAATACCGGGTGATTCAAAATAACACCTCTTGTTGGAAAGCCCTTTATATACTGAGTTTGGCACGAAGGCATTTCTCTTTGAGTGTATTTGCGAAGATTTTTGCTAATTTATGATTGTTTTAAGATGGATTCGTGTAGTTTTGAAAATACACTGAAACCCATTTATCCATTTATTTTTCTCCCTCTTATGTCCCAGCATACTTTGCTTCTCACTATTATTGGATATTTTAAATCTGTTTGGTAATTTCTAAGCCACGAAACATCTTTAAATGGCACCATTCTAAGTTCATTTAAGTAAATAAATTAATTCCAGGAACATTTAAATGAAGAAGCACCACAACCAATAGGTAATTTTTGCTAGTTTATGACTGTTTTAAGATTGATTCGTGTAGGTTTGAAAACACTCTGAAACCCATTTATTCCATAGTAGGCTAGTTTGATTAATTTCATTCCTGATTTAAGCGGCCCTTAGACGGTCAATCGATTTACGTGAAATTGCGTAGATGTTTAGTGAAATATGTGTGTATGCGTCACATGGACACCGATTAAAGGAAAACCAAAATTTTTTTATTTTGATCGAGGTGAATTTACTTACATTTATTTTTTGAATTTTCTTACGTACCTCCGGAATTATCAAACATAAGCAATGTGCGATTAGATACTGTTCAAAATAAAGGAAATTTAAGAGGAATGGAGAAATACATAAGAGATGCTTAAAGTGATACAGAATTTATATAAAATATATTTAATAGTTAAATAGACTCATAATTTCTTCATAATGTACAAAATTCACAAAAATATCAATCAAAAACTCGTATTCACTCAAATCAAAACTCTATTTGCAATTGTTTGCATATTTGTTTTGATCGCATTTTTCTATATATTCCATTTTGCCAGCTACTGCGGGAAAATTGGTTCAAAAATATGTATGCTTGCAGTCACCATGTAAGTAAATTCACCCTATATGTTAATGTCATACCAAAAAAATGAAACATTATGCCAAGACAGCAGTGCTGCTAGCAACCCTGACATCAATTTGAAGTTTCACTCGATTTTAACGTTTGTCTATTTAAAAATGGTACAAGTTAAATTTAATAGAAGCGAAATAATTAATTTAATAAATAAAGGGTGTTTTTTTTAGCCGTGGGGTTTTCAAGCAGAAATAAAACGCATATAATTTAATGTTATGGCCAAGAAGTTAGCTTTATTATAAAGATAAGGGTTTGCCATTATGTTCTAAAAATGATTTCGGGCAAGTGGCCGCCGCGGCTGCCTCGAATAAATTCCAGCCGTGAGGCCCAATTTTATGGCCGGCTTCATTTTTAAAAAAATATGGACCAATGATTCCCTCTGCCCATAGAGCACACCAAACGGTGACTTTTTGAGGATGTAACGGTGTCTCAACAATGGCTTGTGGTCTATCGTCACTCCAAATGCGACAATTTTGCTTATTAACATACCCATTCAACCAAAAGTGACCTTCATCGCTGAACAAAATTTTCTTGTGAAAATCGGGATCGGTGGCCATCTCGATTTGGGCCCATTCACCGAACGTGCGACGCGCTTGATGGTCGTTCGGCTTCAATTCTTGCACGAGTTGGATTTTGTAAGCCCGCAAACCAAGATCCTTCCGCAAAATCTTCCATAAAGTGGATGAGCACAGCTCCAATTGATGCGCGCGATGGCGGATGGACTCATTTGGGTCTTCTTCGATAGTCTGCTCCACAGCAGCAATAGCGTCTTCGGTGCGCACTGTACGGCGTCTCTGAGGATGCGCATTATTCACTAGAGTAAACGTGGTGCGAAACCGATCCATGGTTGCTCGAATTACCGACTCTGCTTATTTATCGAGAATTTGAGTGTTTGAGGAATTACAAACTCTTCAATTTCTGATTGCAGTTTTTTTAACTCTCTTAAAGCATTCAACGTGAGAACGCATCTCTGTTGTTTACTGTTCAAAGCCATTGTATAAAATGAAATGCCTTAATACAATTTGCCCACTTTATATTTTGACAGCCATCAGCTGCACTGGCATAAACATGAACATTGCTATGAATAGTAGAATCGCCAACTGCCACAGTCAACATTTCAAGTGCGTTGGAGATTTAATTTTATCTTTCACACAAGATTTAAGACATTCTTTGATCCATTTTTTTCGATAACAAAATATCGCTAAGCCCACCAAAACACGCGTTGCTTTTATATCTGTCAAAAACAAACCAAAAGTGCAAAACAGCTGCTCATGTCAAAATATGCTGGGAACATTTGGACAAACCTCGTACATACCTACTTGTAAACTTTTCTACGCAGGCCATGTCATCTTATTTTTAAATTTAGGTTTTTTGACGTTTTAAACGCTACTCATTCTCATAAAAAGCGCGTTCTATTTTATATATACTCGGGAGTACTTCGGGGTATTTTCGGCATATGGTTTTCCTGACGTCCGTTTACTGTGTTTTGATACTTATTTTCCTGATCTTTTTCTTTTGGAATGTTTTTACAAGCTCTATTCGGCATTACCCATAAATTGGCCTATATTTATGTTTATGTAAGAGGGCTCGACGCCATAGGTTCGATACAATTCCCCTGGACGTTTCTCCAACTTTTAAGTGCAGTGCATACAGTAAGTTCTTTTGTACATCCGATGCTATTTAAAGTTTTACATCCAATTGCAAACTGTATTATCCTTTGTTCAAACTTACGAATTAAACATGTTAAATCACACACAATTGTTGTTGGAAATGACATATGATATAAAACTAGTTCGGCTCAGGGTTGTATCAGAATGTTTTCTGTTTTCTATAAAAAAAAGTGTTGTTAATACGCTTGAAAGTACACCTGCTACTTTCTTGTGAAAGCAAATTCTCGCATAAAGAAATAATGCAAACAAAAACAATTAAATGCAACGTTTTAAATTCTTTGAATCGTTCACCAAAATATTATTTCATTTCGATACAAACAGTTGTCAAACTAAATTTCAATTACTCAGTGTGGACGGTCGTGTTTAGCAAAAAGCTATGTTACTTTAAACTAATCAAACGCTGTTAGATGCGCCGTTAACTTTATCCAACTCTGCTTTGATCGTCTTCAGTGTTGTTGTCTTTCAAATGGAAGTATTTATTCACTGCACGAACTTCTTTTTTTCTATTGTCTGAAAATAGAAAAATATAATTTTCTTCAATCGATTGTACGAGGGGTACTATTTATATTTCGGGAATAGCAAATAATAACAAACATTTTTAAATGAAAATGGCTTTATGTGTTTTTCAAAATATTCCCCTTGATGATCAATACACTTTTGCATTCGTTCAAACCATTTGTCATAGCAGTTTTTCCATTCCTCTTCAGACACCTCCAAAACATGGTATTTGAACGCTGCAACTGCTTCTTCGGCGCTCGTAAATCCTTGACCACGCATTTTACCTTTGATATTCGGGAACAAGAAGAAGTCATTGGGTGCCAAATCAGGACTGTACGGAGGATGAGTCATCAATTCGATGGAGACTGCTCAAAATTCACTTGTTTGACGAGATGAGTGAGAGCTCGCACTGTCATGATAGAGAATGATTCGTCTTTGGCGGTTGGTTTTACGGATTTCTCCGAAGACTTCCGGCAAATAAATGGTCGTGTACCACTCAGAATTGACCGTCCTACGTTGCTCAAGCGGAACAGTGGCCACATGATCCATTCGGCCGAAGAAACAGGTGACCATTTGCTTCGCTGTGCTTCTTCCACGAACAATTTTTTTTGGATGTAGCTCGTTTCCGGCTCATCCATGACTCGTCACCTGTCACGATTTTATACACGTATTTTGAAGCACCACGGTCGAACTTTTTAATCATATCCTTACACCAATTGACACGAGCCTTTTTTTGAGCGATTGTCAGATTATGTTGTGATCCAACGCGAACAAATCTTTTTTACAGCCAAATGTTCATGCAATATTGAATGTATGGAAGTGGAAGTAAAGCCGAAGGTGTCCTCTATCTCACGATATGTCACATGACGATCTTGCATTATCAGTTCACACACTGCATCGATGTTTTGTGGCACAACAACCGATTTTGGACGACCTTCACGGAGTTCGTCGGCGACCGAACTACGACCACGATTGAATTCACTATACCAGCGATATACTGTGGTTTTTGATGGTGCTTTATCGCCATACAAAGAACTGAGTTCATCGACACATTCTTGTTGAGATAATCCACGTCGAAAGTTTTGAAAAATGATCCAACGAAAACCTTCTCTTGAAATTTCCATTTTTTGGCCAAATTGATTTTCTTAACTCACTGTAAACAAAACAAATAGCACTTGTACATCAACACGTTGTGAGAACGTTTATGCTAAAATATGTCAAACTTTATTGTGGTGTTGCCAGATTTTAGCTATTGACATTAGTGTTGCCAGTTCCCTAAATATAAATAGTACCCCTCGTAAAAGAGATGCTACGCAATGGATATGGATGAAAAGATGTTGATTAATATATAATGCTTATCACAAAAAACTTGTTTTTCTTAGATATTGTAGTAACTTATAAACGAGACCTCGTAATGATTCACTGAATCGTGTCATAAGGTTTTATTTTGGCATTAGCGTTGATGCAGATATCCACAAATATGCAGCAAAGTTCGTATAGGTGGGGTTTATATTTTAAAAATTCTGCCGGCAATAATTCAGAAAACCTTCTGCACAATAGGTATAGGCGGGCATCCAAAAAACTTGCTAAAAGCGGACGAATTCAAACTGAAGGTCCAAACATACGAGTATATAGAAGCAAACGGAGAAAACGATAAAAAAATTGAAATGCATGACATAGCGCGGAATTAACCCCACGTCTCTACGGGCAATTTTTGATGGCATAACATCTGTCAAATTTGATTGCAATGATTGGCAATATTTTAATGGTGGGCATTGCGATGTTGTCTTATCGCCATTTTGAAAATGTCGTCAAGCAATCTAGTTCGCTGTGCGCGCGCTTGAAAATTTTTTTTATTTATACGCTGAAGAGGAAAAAAGAAGGAAACCGAAATTCTGGGTGAATCCTTTATTACAAAGAATGCAAATGCACAGTCTCCATACATTTTAGCGTTTTTATTAATTTAATAGACGCGGTAAAACGAAAATGTCCTACGATGCTGCCACTGTGAGCGTCACGAAAAAATGAAAAACGACTGTCAAACAAACAAAATGACAACTGATTGCAACACAGCACGTTGGCAATTTATGGCATAAAATATTTCATAACATAAATTGCCAAGTTGAAGCAATTTGCAGTCTCCATTGGCAATTTGCTTGAAATTGCCAATGGCATGCCATCAAAAATTGCCCGTGGAGACGTAGGGTAAGATACGACACCCAAGTTTAAAACTTTTCTCAACATACGCTTAGTGACTTTTTCATAGTTGTCAACTTTTACACCAAAAATTATACTTACGCTCAAAATTTTAAAAATATGTAAATTAACAAATAAAAGAAGTAATTTTTTAATTTTTTTAAGTAAACGGAAACATATAAAAAATAATAAACTTAATTAAATTAATTTTATTTTGTTAGAAAAAGACAACATTAATATTAATTATTTAATTAAAATAAGCTATCATCTACACAAGTAAGGCATGTTCGGGAGCACGTTTTTCATGTACACAAGAGTACGAATAAATTTTATTCTGCATTGTACACAAGCACACGCATAATTGAGCCTTGAGGGTACACTGAATTTAGGAAGGCATTAGATTTCCGGTAAATTCGTTTTAATGAGTTTTAATTACATTCGGTTATTTTATAATTAAACGGATACGCTTTGACGACTTATCTTGATGAAAGCAACTATATACTCGTATAGGTTTGTGTTTGTTTCATACTAAGCTGTTTTCATTATGCCTGACGCAAGTACTCACCACTAATGCAATTTATAGTTACGCAAATATCTTATCATCACTTATATTATTTAGAATATATAAAAAATAAATATATATACAAAATAATAACATAGAATAAATTATTTCTAAATATATATAATTTTATATGTTATTATTTTTTATATATATTTGTTTTTTATATATTATAAAATAACACATTAAAGAATATCTATACTAGGTTATACACTACGTTTTCATATAAACCACTGTAAGTATTCTTTTTTTATTAATTTCACAATAATGGGATGAAATTTAAAATTATATGTAAATGCTCTAAAATGCTGATGATATCCTGGTTTTCACCAAATTTTATACAGCTCATATATATGAAAATTCGACTACTTATAAAATTTCAACCAAATATCTAATCAGTAAATCAGTGGTTTGAATTTTAGCAAAATTTACACAGCTTGGGTGTTGAAATTTTATTGCATTTTAAAATTGTATCTAAATAATTTATAATGGGCTCTTGGAAAATATATTTTTCAAATTAGATAATGCGGCCAATGTCAGGATAATAGTTTCGAATGATTCACAAACTTATGCTGTACTAATCACATGTAAAATTTCGGTTATCGAATTTCTTGTGAGCAGTATTCGTGATATTACATGATCTTTTTTTTTTGAGTGTGTCGGTGTTGAATTCATATTATCAATAATATGGTTGGATACCAATGTGTTGCACACAGCGGCCAAATGGTTCGATACGAAAATAGTGGTGTGCCCCGTTATATGTGGTATATAAATACTTTTCGAAAATTTCAATAATAATGTCGTTATAACACACACGCATCAGTTTTTATTTTCAATTGTAAATGTTCAATAACTAATAGAAAATTCGAACGCACTTAGTTGTGGTAATAACGCAATGTTTTAAGCTTCCTAAACACAAACTAAATTAGTCATTCACAAAATAATTATGCCGCCGAAAGTAAGACTAAAAGAACAAAAGAAAATAAAATTCAGAGACAATAGAGTGAAAAAAGCAAAGTGTTCTTATACATTAAAAACACGAAAGAGCAAAAATTAAATGTGTATGTACGGAATAAACAATCCTTTTCTTTTCTGATTTCGCCATTCAGTTTATACAAGTTGTAAAAATAATGTTCCATTACAATTTGTTTTCCCGAGTAGTTGAGAATTACTTGTTTCTAGGCGTAACGGCACATTTATATCATTACATTACTCGTAAGTTTTAGCATTAGCACATTGTGCTTTCAATTTTAAAGTGATTTTATAAAGAAATTTTGATTTTTGAACTCGATTTGAGACAATGAGCATGCACAAACGCACAGCTTTTCATCTCCTGCGATTATAGCCATAAAACTAATTTATTTAAATAAAGTATTTTGCTAATTTTTTTTATCAATTTCTTTTGTTAATAATGTAGTAACAGATTTAATGATATATCATGCTGTATTCATAGTTATATTATTAGCTTCTACTCAATGCAGAATTTAACAGATTTAATTTTTAGTTGTATTTGCTATCTTTGGTTTTAGGATGCAGACATTCATTACTAAACTGACTAATAAATTGCATGCAATATTTAATAGCACTTTTTTTCTAAAGAAAACCATTTGTATTTCTTCAAATAAATATTGTGACTAATTGTGCACATTTTCATAATCATTTAAATAAATCATTAACGAAGCAATTTGTTTTTGTCTTCTTTCTCTTTTTTATTATCGCTGCCTCGTCACTCACCACCTAACAAAACCAAAAACTATGCATAAACCACCCACCTAATCAAAAAAATGTAATAGGGCAACAATAAGAACATTTTGGTAAAGAAGGTTTTCATTTTAAAAGGCGGTAATAATACGTAATGATGATCCAACGATATGATCTGCGGAAGCGGAGGAGGAGGGGGAGGCGGAGGGGGTGTAGGTGGTAGTAGTGGCAGCAGAGGAGCCAGCATCAGCAATATTGGTGGCTCCAATTCAGTGACAGTGACAACTGCGACGCCAGGTGGCACACATCGACGCATTTTACGTGGACACGCAGCTCAAACCACTAGCGGCGAACGCGTATTGTTGATTAATTACGTGTCACCAAGTGCATCAGCGGCAGCGTCACCCACGCCGTCATCCACTACCGCCTCCACGGCAACAATCCCAACCACATTCCGTAAAATCCTCCATCCCAGAGCAGCGAATGCGAGTACTAATACTACCGCAACGCCCGTGTCATTTGCCGGCCTCGGTTCTGAGGTCACAGTAACACTGACACGTTCTGGCAAATCGTCCGCCGGTCATATTGTGCGCAATCACTCTGTAGCCACCGAAACAGCACGGCCCGCTGTAACAGTAGCATCCACATCCCCACCTCCACTAGTGTTTGCTCATTCCGATATACACCACCACGAAATGGTCGAGCAGCAACGCCACACTCATCAACTGTTGACAACGAGCACCAATAACACACATCACCATCACAGCCTACATCATACCAGAACGGTGCTTGAACCACTCGATCTACATGAGGAGGAGTTGGAAGAGCACGAATACCAGCCACATCCACAGCAGCACCAACATCAACAAATTGTCATTCAACATCCACATCATCTACAGCAGCATCATCAATATCAGCACCACCACCACCAGCATACACAACACGACGAAGAACTGCTGGAATATGATGATGAGGAAGAAGTTGAAGAACATCACTTGCAACAGTTACAGGAAGTACAGGAGCAACAGGAATGCATTGGTGAACAGGTTGAAGAGGTTTATCTGAATTAAGTTAAGAGATACATACGTACACAAATTTAGTAGGTGAGTTTAAATGAGTAATAAGAAAAAGTGTCATGCAAAGCATTTTTATATTTATGCTATTGTTGTTAGAGTTTCAGTTTTGAATGAACAATAGATAATAGGTTTTAAGTATATCGTATATTTCTACAGATAGATATTTGATAAAAATGTAATATTTTGAAGATAATTTGTGTGCAACTGTTGGTATTTTGGTTATAAATGATATTTACATAATTGTAAGAAGCTGCATCTGAATATATACAGACCAAATTTCGAATTACTTAGTGTTCTTTACAAAAATATTTCCACTATTTCATATGTACATGAATAGTGGCGATCAAATTTTTTTAAATGAAATTCAAATGGCACCAAATTGTAAACTGTTTCTCATAAATTTTTTAATGTTTTTTGTGACACTTTTTAATAAAGGCCCCAGATCGTATATAAATTCATATATATACATATTTTTTTCATATATATTATATAGAATTAATTATGGAAATATAATTAGAAAAAAACACAATATTTATAATTAAGAAAAAAAAGTTTATATTTAAATTATGTGAATATTTAAAACTTATTGAAAGTAGCCATAATTTTTAAAAATATTTTTTTAAAAAAATTTGCTTCATTGTAATTTAATTGTAAAACTTAATTAAAATTATTGTAAATTTTTAAAGCTTCTAGAATAAATTGTACAATATCAAAAGTTGTATAAAACACACATGCTTGTATATATAGAAATAAACACACTAAATCACAATATATATATATATATATCTATATATATATATATATATATATCTATATATATATATATATATATATATATCTATATATATATATATATATATATATCTATATATATATATATATATATATATATATATATATCTATATATATATATATATATATATATATATCTATATATATATATATATCTATATATATCTATATATATATATATATATATATATATATATATATATATATATATATATATATATATATATATATATATATATATATATATATATATATATCTATATATATATATATATATATATATATATATATATATATATATATATATATATATATATATATATATATATATATATATATATATATATCTATATATATATATATATATATATATATATATCTATATATATATATATATATATATATATATATATCTATATATATATATATATATATATATATATATATATATATCTATATATATATATATATATATATATATATATATCTATATATATATATATATATATATATATATATATATATATATATATATATATATATATATATATATATATATATATATATATATCTATATATATATATATATATATATATATATATATATCTATATATATATATATATATATATATATATATATATATATATATATATATCTACATATATATATATATATATATATATATATATATATATATATATATATATATATATATATCTATATATATATATATATATATATATATATATATATCTATATATATATATATATATATATACATATATATTTATATATATATATATATATATATATATATATATATATATATATATATATATATATAAAGTATAATGTAGTATGAATAACATAAAAATTAACTTAACCATTTACACAATATATTTTAGTTTGTACGTATATCAAATGATTGATAATTTTATATTGAAAAAAGGTGTCAATAATGTGCAACCCACAGCACTCTGCGACACAAATACTTTTATCAGAATGATTTATACACCTTTAATATAAATGATCTTGAGGTATTTATAGCAGGAAATTTAATTGTACAGTTGCTTGCTGAGATGGCGCTTGACTATACATACCCCAACATAATTTTCTGCGTTCGAGTAGGGTGAGTGAGGCCATACTTTCATATTTGCTAAGCTGTCAGCATTTACACCAGAAAGTTCAGAGTTACGCTGTTGACCCAAATTTGTACTTATGCGGGACGAAATAGACCGAAACTAAAATCAGATACTGGTAGTTGAGTAAATCTCACACACACCACATCTAATAAAAGTAGATCATTGATAATTTTTCAGTGAACTCATTTCATTTCAATGAAATCAGTACAGTTTTTGTGTGCCAATGAGTACAAAATGAGCAGAGTATCTACCGACGGGGAGTTTTGTTTTATTATTATAGTAGAAAAAGATAATATGATTTACAGAATATAAAAATACGATATGAATTACAGAATATAAAAAAAACCATATGAATTACAGAATATAACAATATAATATGAATTACAGAAAATAACATTAAATACACCATTCCGTTGTTGCAAAAGAATCGTTCCAATTTGATTAAAAGCCATTTAATAATATCAAGAAATATAATAATACAAATATACTTTCTCATTTCTGGAACCAATTTCAAATTTAACTCTTGTTCATCAATCTTCAATGCGCAGAGTTTCGTCGCAATCTTATCACCTGGAGACTAGCGTGTTGCATTGTTACGGCATAAGAACAAGTTAGAGGCTGCAAACTTGCAAGTTCAGTACATCAGAGATCGTAGAGACTCTATGTTCAGCTTGTGTGATAGTTAGTCTGCTATTTGTAATAGAAACGTCTCTACCGTCTTTTGAAATTGAACTTCTTATGTATTAAGCTAGTGAGTTCACGTGTGCGAATGGGTCGAAAAAGTCATTATTATACTATACGTTTGTGTTTGTATTTGTTTTGAATTGAAAATTGATGGGTTGTGCTGGGATACGAGTATGCGGATGAGCTGTTGAAAATTATTGGTTGAGTGAAACAACATTTAATCGTTCAGTTGACCGCAAAACAGTGAGCAGAACTTGCTGGATGATAAAAAGACTTATTTAACTGAGAAATATTCAGTACTACTCACCAGATGCATATCAAAGACAAGCTGGTATCAACACTGAAGCAACAATTGTGCACATTGCTTGTTTAATAATTCCAAAAACACAAACAACTTTTAAGTTCATATATCGTTAGCTTAGTATGGAAAGGGTATAACTCGCCTTTTCGGTACTTTACAGGAGAAGAAAAAAAAAACTTCATAAAATCTGAAACGCTACGTATATAAAAATATTTTAATGCAATTCACAATAAAAACACCGACAAATTTTTTGTTCTAAAATCCTTTTTTTTATTTTTTATGTTTTTCGTGGAGTTTTGTTATTTAGGCCATTTTGAGATGAATTTTTTTGCAAAAAATGTGAGCTAGGGCTTTTTATGTTGATTGGTTTTAAATTGAAAATAATACATACAATAAAGGTTATCCAATACAATATGTAAAAGAAAACAAGTATATAAAAAGATGAATGTTATATACAAGGAAAAAATGTTTAACGAAAATGTTCACATTTTATGAGGTAAGTTATCATAAAAACTGTGGCAGTCTACAGGTAACAAATTCTTCAGAACCTGCAAATGGTCCCACTCCTTTTTAGATATTGCAATTTTCTCTCTATATAGAGAAACAGGCTTAATATCTTTCATAACAGTCCTGGACCTCTGCGGTAAGACCATATAATCGTCAGTTATATTAGTTTTAAAATATATTAACCCTGGAAGGTCATCGTTCGTCGTTTCGACGACGCTGTTTAATGATGAACTTTGCGTTAGAAATGATGACCTTCCAGGGTTAAGTCTGAAGGGTCATATCCTAAGGCCAGCAGCATATTGACAGTCTGATCGCTAGTGCCTCTCCCAAAAATTTACGGCAAGTTGATTTGTTTTTTCTTGATTTTTCTCTCAATAAGGGAGTGGGTTGCATATGCCCACTTATGAAATATTTCGGCTCAACCTTTAAATTTGGTTCATTGCAAAATGCTAACAAGGCATTGGACAAAATAACATTTCGATTTTGGTAGAAACAGCCATACGAGTAACTTATTATGTGATGAATTTCTGGAGTTCGAGTATGTAAATTTTTCAAGTGTTTAATAATACACGTAACAAAAATAGAAGCAACAAGATTTGCAACTGTTTCATCTCAAACATAATAATCATTTAGTCATTCATGACCAGCAATCCATTTTTGTAGAAACGCGCGTCTTTGTTGGTAGTGCTGACCAGCTTCTGAAGATCGACATGCTTTTATGCACAGAATTAAGGATTTGTCTGGACTGAGTTACTCGCCATGTGTTCCGTCCTTGCTTATCCAATTTCGAAGCATTTTTTCCTTTAATCCCAATGTCAAGAGAAACATTTGCCGACACACTTGCAATCGCCCGATATTATGTTTCAAAAATATGTGATGGCACCCGCCTCAAATTTTCTGAACAATTAATTTTTTTCTCGATTGAGGTTACAAGGCACGTAGCATATAGTATCCCAAGACATATCCCAAAACAAATTAAAACTATGCTTCCTCATAGACTTCAAACGCTGAACAATTTCTGAATGCAGTACCTTTGCAATTTTGCGATGCACAAGCCTCTCCTAGTTGTGTTGGGGTCTTTTGACAAAGGCTGTTTTTTGATACACTCGAATACTATTGACCTTTCATTTCTTTTCCTTATTAAAATTTGTCATCCATTAGTATGGGTTTGCAAAACTGCTTCTCTTGCGAACCTTATCATTTTCCGTATCAGTACAATTGTTCCCAACAACAATCCATATCAGAACTTTCAATATTACAACTTAAACCCACTATAATCACGTTGTAAATCGTGCAAAATAAGAAACGAACATGTACTGAGCTGAGCAACGCGAGTGCAGCCTAGTGCAGAGCAAATTAGGGGAAGACCCTTTCTCTCTCCAGTAGTGCAAAAAATAATGTATGCGGAGAATTCCCTTTCTTTTTCGTTTAATGCGATAGTTAAAATAAAACGAAAGATTAATCAAACGGCACTTTCAGTGAGTTAAGGTTCGGTTAGTCTTGAAGAAGCTAACGCAACGAAACAAAACAGACGTGTCGTTATAAAAACTTCGTGAGTAGCGATTAGTCTTGACGTGAAGAAAAAGGAGAAGACCGCCTGCTCGAATTTTCTTTTTATAAATTATTAAACTGAAAAGATATGAAAATAAGGAGAAAATGTATTAAAAATGAAAATAAGTAGTGGTAGCGCTTTTAACATGTATAATATATATATATATATATATATATATATATATATATATATATATATATATATATATATATATATATATATATATATATATATATATATATATATATATATATATATATATATATATATATATATATATATATATATATATATATATATATATATATATATATATATATATATATATATATATATATATATATATATATATATATATATATATATATATATATCTTAGGATTAATAAATATAGAAAAAAGTCAATAATTATTTTAAAATGAAGTAAAAGAGCAATATTAAAAACACATCCGTCATGTTCGCAGTTCTCTACTCGACTGCTCATCGTGTATCACAATGAAATAGTAAAATGCGTTCAAAAGTGTCAAATGTGTTCCGAACATTTACGAACGTCGACAGAAAATTCTGCAATCTTCAGATATTTTTGCCGTCGTTCGTCAATGTACGTTTTGTCCGTAAGAGACTTATCACTCACATTGATTTACATACAGTTTGAAAGCAGCTGTTCGCTTCGGAATTTTTGTTTTGTTACGCTACGTTGTGTCGTCAAGACTAAACGGGCCTATAGGGTCTTTTCTTTTGAAATGTTTGTTTTGCGTTAGGGCTTTTTTTTTTTAAATTGACTATAACTTCGGTATGTGCTATCATAGCATATCCAATTTTTTCAGGACGGTGTATTTGAGAGTGCCCAACTAGAAAATGCAAAATACGCAACTTCGGAAAAATATTAGATACGCCTTTTCCATTTATTAGCGTATATATAAAAATAAAATAAAAGAAAACTCTTCTACGAAAAATGTTACACTTGCCTTACAGGGCATATATTTTGTGTTCTTTTCTTAAATAAGTGCAGTTCTTTTGTGAAAATGTTACACTGAGGGCGTGCGAAAATGTTACATTTTCTACCCACTCTTCAGCGACAGGGTAGGCAATGTTTCATTGTGATTGAGCTGATTCTATGAATGCAATTGCACTTTATATACGTATGGTACAAAAATTAATTAAAATTGAATTTAGTTTTAGTTTCTCCCCTTATAATATTTTTTTCACACAAAACGGAACGGAATTTTCGGTGTTCTTTTCTAAATATAAAAATTCAAGCCTCTGGCAGTGTTGAGTGCAACATTGAAAGAGTGTTACCCTTTCGCTATAAGCTAACGATAAGTACATAATGCAAATTAATTCAGAGTTTTCTTGGGTTTTCAATTCGCTAAACTATTTATCCGAAATTCTATTTTGATTTTTGAGACAATATTGCAAATTAGATTGGGATCATGGCAGCTGTTCTAATTCCACACTGTAACTTTCTTTTACTAGAAAAGAAATTTAAATTTGGAAATATTCTCTAACTTGATTATCAGTAGAAAGAGTGGAAAATTAGTTGACACCTAGCAAGTTTCTGAAACTCAAACTTTCGAAATAAATTTAGAAATTAATTTAGAAATTAATTGTGAAATTCCATTAAAAAACATTTAAATAGTTAGATAATGCAACGTCGTACATTTTACAAATTGAAAATTGCATTTTTCATTAGAGAAAAGAGTGAAGATCAATAAAATCGAAATTTTGAAAAAACTTCTTACAAAAACTGGTAGGTTGATATTGTTTCCGGTCCACCGAACATATCGCATAAAATAACGGTGAAAGATGTATTTGAAACAAAAGGATCTAACAAGAAAATACATTTCGGTGTATTGTCGTCAAATAATGTCTGCAACTTCCACTTCGACTCCCACCACTAAAATTTTCCTAACACGACTCTGAATCGAACTCCAACTCCGACTTAAATTATAATAACATCTTAAATATATCTGAGCATACCTAATTTACACGTAGATTAACTATTGCATAAAGTAAAGAAATAAAGGAATACAAATTAAATTTATTTAATTTTATTTAATTTGTGTAAGCGCGAATAATCATGCCCAAATACACAAATACGAGTTTACATATGCTACTTCTCTGTTACATTTTTTCCTACATATATTGTATAGATCATTTTATGGAGTCGGAGTCGTTAATAATAGTACGACTCCATATCTTGCGCCTTCGCAATTTCGAGTCCACAACCTGGTTTCCTTACATATTCCCAAATATTTATTCCAGGACTCCAAAGCTTTTTCCGACATCCCCCTAATGTGCTGCGGAATATTTAATAATTCCTCTTCAAATATTGAAAAATGAACACTTGCTGGATTTTAGTAACATGAATATAAATCTGGAAAAGTTTTGTTGTATCCACATCATATTTTACAAAAGATCTGTATTGAAAAGCTCCCATGGTCCTTAAAAATACATCTTAAGTTTTTTATAAACATTTCGGTAGCCCCAAATATTAAACAGCAAAAAATTTACTTTTGAAGAACCGTCTTGTGGCAATATTAACAATAATTAATAAGCACTGGCACATCCTTGTTTTCATATGTAATCTCATTTGGGTTTTTAACCCTCGGAGGTATAAGGGTTTTTTGTCGCTAAATGGTATAACCAGGTCTGTGCAGGCCTATATGGGATTTGTATGAAAATGCATAGTCACTTGTCCTAAAAGTGTCTATAAATGCATTTTTTGCTAGGAAAACCACAAAACGAATAATTAAAACACATTTTTATACATCTTAGGTAGCTATTAACGCTATTTTATTACCCATATGTAAAAAAATACATTTTATGTACGGCATTCAAGGCAGGAGTACCGGCATGTGAGTGTTGTTGGCATACCGGCTTTTTGCAATGCATGCAATGAAAGCGTGTTTTTCGCTGTTTTTTATCCAACTGGCAGAGGATGCGGCATGGGCTGGTTGGTCATCTATGGGCGGGCCTGCAGCTACCTGCAAAAAACAAAGTTGAAAAATTGATTTAGAATTTGAATTCAATGAATGAATAAATGAAATGCTTACCTCTACACCGAATAACGCCATGGACTGTTTCACATGTTGCATGCCTCTTACAATTGGGTTTGTTGCCCTTTCTTCCATGTAAGGGATCACCAGCTGTTCGGCCAATTCCGTAAGGAACATACGTCTTCTATAATTTCGTTTTACATGCCCCAATTTGTCATGTATGACAAATGCAGCCAATCCTGCAACGTCCAGCAAATTGAAAAAGATGGCCAACGGCCATCGGTTTGTGGCCCGTTTGCAGGTGTAACCACCAACCATCTGGTCCATGGTGTCCACTCCTGCTTTATATATATTATAGTCCAATATTTGGAACGGCTTCTGCGTTGGTTTTGATGAGTGGACGGTGGAATTATAGTGTTCCGTGGAGATGAGAACCACTGCTTTTTTCTTTTTGTTATATTTCTCTCTCTTTTCATCTCTACAGGTTTTGGGGTGTAATGATGACAATCCGTATTTAAAAATTTGTTTAATCAGTTACCGCACTATGCACACGGTAACTGCGATAGCACAGCAAGTTCTTCCATCTATCACGGTGAAAGAAAAACAGTCCGTTTTGAAAGTTGGTTATAGAAATATGGAATCTGAATTTCCTGATTGATTAGGGATTGATTTTTGTAAAATTATAATTTCGCTATACAAATTGCATTAAACTATTTATCATATTTATTGGGATTGTCTGTATTATACTTCTGTGTGTAATTACTTGGAAGTAGTCTCTCAGATTCCCATTGATACTAAAAACTAGTTTATACGGCAAAAATTGTTCTACGACATCTTTTTGAAATTCTTCAGTGTGGTTCATTAATAAATAGGGTCTGAAATTAATATAAAGCCACTTTCACGCTATATTATACCATCTGGTAATTAGGTGGCTGTGTATACATACAAAGTAGGAATGCTAAAACCAAGAATCTAAAATTGTATTAAAAAACGGATACTCCTCGGAGAACTATTATTGAACGATCGATAATCGGATTGTGTAACTGCTTGTGTAAAAAAAATCGTTCCAACACATTTTATGTCATAGGGGCTCATAAATGAGACCAGTAGTACCTGGAAATGCAGAAGTACATTCTTTCTTTTAATGAACACTAATTTACTACTCGCAATCACTCCGTTTGCTAGGCATACCCGTGGTTTTGCGACTACATAAGTGACAAGATCATCATACATAAAAAGTATGAAAAACTAAAACCAAATTTATTTTAGCAAAACTAATAAACCGCGCTGGTTTACACAAACGTAGGAAGTAGATGCTACTATTCGTTAGGAATTTATTTCCGAACGAATAGTAGCATCTTTTGGAATGTGGTTATGCAATTTCAGGGAGCGACGTATTCGCATATGAGGTTTTTGCCCACATACAAGCGTAGGTGTTTTGAATGTGTGTGCCTTGTCTACACTGAATTACTACTGAGAGTTTTGTTACAATATAGATCTGAAAATCAATTTTAGTGAGGATGGGTAATGAATTTGCACCACCAATAAGAGGTAATTCCACCATAGGATGCATTTAGTCTGTAGGTTCTATACCAATACAACGCTCAAGCTTATGCTGATTTTCATTGAAATATATGAAAGGAGACCTAATTGTAAATAATAAAACATTGATATTATAATATATAATTTTTTTGCTTTTTCTTATTGGATTGCAGGAAATAATACTCGTATATATCTTAAAATACACTTTTTTAACTCTTATTAATGTCTTTAAGCCTCATAAAGATCTCCAATGAAAGATTGGAAATATGGTTTTTGCCTGTTATTCTTCTTTTTAAGCCATAAATAACAGTGTTGAACTTCATAAAATAAAAAAATAATATGAGTATCTTGCGACTTGCTAAACTTTCATTCTGATAAATTTGTGGGTCACAATTCTAAGGAAACTATTGTTATATGTTTTTATTTGTGACAAAAGCTTCCATAAAAAAAATTAAATCAATTATTTATTTGAATAGTTTCCCAAATTTTTATCAATAAATGGACGATCAACTTGTTCGATTTTGAAATAACAACAACAACTTGTTCGATTTTGGAATAACAGTGTTTCTTGAACATGGTTGGTTGGTTGGTTTCAGTGGCTGATACAAGTCAGTCCTCACATGGATCACAATTATCTCCTAACGCCTTGAACATACTTTGGTTAAAACTCCTCTGTCCCTAATATTTGATTTTCA
This sequence comes from Clusia tigrina, assembly GCA_920105625.2. NCBI lineage: Eukaryota > Metazoa > Arthropoda > Insecta > Diptera > Clusiidae > Clusia > Clusia tigrina. Next base: position 157,107,290 of record OV050032.1, read on the forward strand.
ATTTGTTCAATATATCGATTATTTCTTTTCATTAGTGCCATTTTCAATAATTTTCGCTTCTGTCTCTTTTCAAAAGCGAGTTGTACAGGAAACGAAGCTAATATTTTAGTTTGTGCACATTTTGGTTTTTTGACTTCTAGTTTTTCATGTGGTTTTTCGAACAATATGCTCCTGTTGAAGTCAGATATATGTATTTAATTTTGGCTCTGCTTTAGAAAGATTTTCATGTTGCACAGTGTCGATCACTTTTTGAATTTGTAATGAATTGTCATTTATATTTGCGTCCTGATGGTTGGCTACACATTGAAAGTTTAGTATGCGAATAATACCTATTCCAAAATTGTTCCGATTTTTTGCAAAAAGTATTTCCAATTGCATTATTTACGATGTTGTGGTATGCATTCATTTAACCATGTATTGGATGTACTGATGTCAAGTCTACACATCTGGTCATAATAAATATATATGTAGTTATTAATTAGTAAAGGAAAATAAACAGATCTTTACCTCACTCATGTTATACAATTTTGCTACAGCGACTTCCAAATATTTCTATTTAAAAATGTTCCCCACAAATTTCGCTAATGTGAAATCACTTAATTTAAAAGAAACTTACTAAATATACTTTTTTTATAAATTTCAATAGAAAATAAATATATCTAAATATATATAAATATATAAAAATATATAAAAATTTATAAAAAAAAAATAATTATATATATATATATATATATATATATATATATATATATATATATATATATATATATATATATATATATATATATATATATATATATATATATATATATATATATATATATATATATATATATATATATATATATATATATATATATATATATATATATATATATATATATATATATATATATATATATATATATATATATATATATATATATATATATATATATATATATATATATATATATATATATATATATATATATATATATATATATATATATATATATATATATATATATATATATATATATATATATATATATATATATATATATATATATATATATATATATATATATATATATATATATATATATATATATATATATATATATATATATATATATATATATATATATATATATATATATATATATATATATATATATATATATATATATATATATATATATATATATATATATATATATATATATATATATATGCATGTTGCATATTGCATGCTGTTCATGTTTCAACGTTCATTTGCACTCGTCTATTCGCGTCGCACTTCACTTTTAGTAGTAGCGCAATTCATATTCTGTTTTGAATAACGAAAATTTTCCAAACTTAATTTAATTATATACTCAATTTCTGAAAAAAAATTAATAATTATCGTTTCCGTTGCTAACAGCAATTCCTCTTCTGTCAAAAGTGGGTGGTGTTTTGAGTTTGGCAGTATTATAGATGTTTTCAAATATATCGCTGGAAGAACGCTTCTTCCAGAGGATCAAAGTTTCTCTTCTTTTATTTAAAAATAGGTCATATATAAATATATTTCATATAACTATAAAATTTATATATAAATATATATATATATATAAATATATATATATATATATATATATATATATATATATATATATATATATATATATATATATATATATATATATATATATATATATATATATAAATATATATATATATATATATATATATATATATATATATATATATATATATATAAATATATATATATATATATATATATATATATATATATATATATATATATATATACATGTGTTTTCTTTATTTTAAATCTATATTATAATTGTACATAAGCCTATAATATAAACGTATATTTATATACATTTAGATATAGAAAAATTATTAATTAATGAAAAAAGTAATAATAATATAAAAATTATTCTTAGCTTGTGCAGTACTTTTATGAAATACAATTTTAAAATATAGAGATGTAAAATTTAAGATTTACGTATATTTCAAAATTGTGACGATATATTTAAAGCAGTAAAGCTTCAGATGGAGTGTAGTAGTAAATTATTCGCGTTCGTAGTTCGTGTATTGCAGTTAAATTCCACTGTCCTTAAGTCCCTGAGAATTGTGCCCAACCCCTCGTTTTACACGCCAAGTGTACTGTCAAAGATTGCACTATGCATTGTAATTCGTCCTCCCGCATGCAACTCGGAGGCATTACTGCTTTAAATTAATGGCATTTACTTTGAAATATGTTTAATGTTTTTCATGTTCAAACTTAATCGAATCTTGACTAAGGTAAAATACAGCATAAATAAAAAAAATAAAAAAACACAACACAACAATTTGATGTATATATATTTATCAAGTTAAGCTAAGCCACCATATTTTCAACATACCACAACCCATGACATAGTATTTAATTTATTTAGTTTTTAACTTTTATTATAAATATATACATGCATACATATACTGATATTGATTTTCAAATGAAAGATTTGCAATAAAGAATTGAACTGAAAGGATTCCTCATTTTTGTTTCTAATCATTGATGCGTGGTTCCAAATGGGGACCCTAAAGATTTAGAATTATTATCTGTACCTATTCTAAATGCGTAAGCCAATGTACACGAGTAACCCCAGGGCGAACATAGCAACCGTGTCGGGCTGTGTGCAAACTTTAAGATTGGTTTTATAGGTATATTCTAATATATACATAAATAAAGTTTATTACAAAATTAATATGTTTTGTAGTTTCTTGAAAAGTTTCGTGTCACGTCATTGAGTAATATCATGTTTTGACACTCTCATCGTAAAATGAGAAATGTTTAAAGGGGATCCTATTCAATAGTAATTTCCTGCGGTTATCGGCGTTGTTTAACTCAACAATAATGTTAATGGGCTTGTTTCTCGATGATGATGATTATGTGAATAGGGTGTGAGTTGTTCTCATCCTCCAGCACTGCGACCTGCATGTAGATCTTTTGTCCACACGTATATAACTTAAATGTTGTTTATTGTTTTGGCGAATGTAATAATTCCTTTTAACGATAGTCCTCCTCTTCCCATGAGTAGTTATTTGCTCTGTGTCTTGTTAGCGCTGCACAGTTGGCGAGTAGGTGTTCCATAGTTTCATCCTCTTCACTGCAGTATCTGAATGTTTCAGTATCTGATAGACCGAGTTTGACCATGTGATATCTACATATGATATGGCCAGTGAAAGCACATATTATGAGTAGATCGATTCGATTTAATTGTAGGGCTTCTGTCCCTCTTTGCGTCGAACTGTAGGAGTTTTTTGGAGTGACGAAGTCCTTCAAGGTTGTCCCAATCAGTTCAGTTTTTACTTCTTGTCTGGTGTTTTCTGAGATAATGTTTCGAATATCGTTTTTCGTGAACGCATACAACGGGCTTGGCCCTACAAAGAGCTCGTCCGCCCATTTTCTGGGTTGTACATCCCCCCGGCTCCATTATCTTTGTGCTCAGGCACCCATATAAGTTTTACCTTGTTTCGTGTTGCGAGTAGGTTTACGTTGTTGTGGCATTCAAGAATATATTTAAACATACATTTGTAGTTGTTAAGGGCATTAAGTACCGATTGGCTATCGGATAGAATATATATTTTTATTCTTTGCACATTGCGATCTAATAATTTTTGTTTTCCAGCATTTATTGCAAACAATTCGGCGTCAAATATTGTTGCATCGGGGACCGACTACACCTGCACCTACTCCCTAGTTCGTTTTAGACCCATCCGTGTAACATTTTGGGGCGTCATCCCGTACCTTGTTTGGGTTGTTTTCCATTGTAAATCTCGTAGCTTTTAGTTGGGCTAACTAACGGATCTAGTTGGTTTTTGAAACTTACAATTTGTTTTGCCTCCTTTGCCCAATTTAGTATTTCAAGGTGCCCCTTGTGCTCCCCTTCTTTAAATTTATATATTTTGTGAAGGTTTGCAGCCTCTTTAGCGGCTTTTCATTTTATAGTTAGATGTAGCGGTGTGAAGTTAAGAATCCAATCCTGCTGTTGGCGTTGTCTTCATTGCTCCAGTTATGCTAAGGCATACAGTGGATATAATAGATTTCCTTGTGGACATCCTTTGACTCCATTTACACCGATCGAATCGTTACTAAGTTCAGCTGTTATCACTCTATTTTGCAACATGTGTTGAATTCAGTATATTATCATCCATTGATTCATAGCTAGCATTGTCGAAAGCTCCTTCTATATTCATGAAGCCGCACAGGGATATTTCTTTCGACTCTATTGCTTTTTCTATATTTGTTACCAGTTCATGTATATTTGCCTCCATTGCATTAAGTAGGTATGATGATAGACTGATGGGTCTATATGATTTCGGTTCATTTGGATTCATATAAACCCTTTGGTATGAATATTACTTTTATCTCCCTCCATCTTTTAGTGATTTAGCAAAATTTCAGGCAGGCTCTGAGTACTTTTCCTATTATGCGTTTTAGGTTGATTGTTCCGTTTTTAAGTAAGGGCAGGAAATATTGAATCCGGCCAGATGATTAGTAAGGTTTGAATGTGTTTAGTACCCATTCAATCTTTTCAAATGCTATTATATCGTTCATTAAGGCGATGTATGTCTCGGAAGGATTATGAACGTTGTTGAGGTTACAGGCCGGTAAGTGAGTTCCCATTAGAAGCTCGAGTGTTTCTGCAAAAGTTGTTGTGGCTGTACTATTTGTATATTTAAGAGTTCCAATATTTGCTGCATTAGCGGTCAAGAGAGTTTTACGATCCTTGCTGTAGCCGGTACATCCATTAGATTTTCGTAAAAGGTCATCCAAGATTTCCTTTTGGACTTCCTTAATTCCTTGTTGTAGTTTGTAGAGCCAGGTGATATTGCTCCCAGGATTTTATCCTTTTTTCCTTGTCGAATTCTTTACGGGCTATTTTGCGTAACTAAATTTCTGCTAATATTTCATTTCACCAATTTACTTTATTTATTGTACGTTTCGTTTTTAGAGGACAGCTATTTTGACATGAGGTTAATATTGCAACCTCGTTAAGTAGTCTCAGTTGGTTTACTTCCGTTAGTATGGCTACTGTGTCGCCACCCATGAAAACAGAAATTTGAAGAAACTTTATATTTTTGTCTATTAATGTCGCCGCTCTGGGTCTGTCGACTTTTACACCATAGAACAACTTACCGTTTTTGTATGTCAGGCCGCACATTTTACCCAGCCTGACCCAGGGCACTTGTATTAGCCCTATTTGTGAAGTACCCAGAGCAAACCTCCTAATTCTGCGGTTGCAACTTTAGCAAGGTGGAGATTTGCCTGGATACACCTCATATTTTTGCGACGCTTGCAGTGCTGGCAGGCACCGCATCGCCTTCCTCAACACTCATTTCGGCATCACTGTTTGCCACTGCATCGTTTTCCGCATTTTTCTCCTCTCCAGATGATCCACCTCTAACCGCTTTTATTTTTGCGGCTAACTTTTGGCAAGCCGCTAGTACTAACATAGCACTAGTTCCCTTATTTGTTCGTCGCAGCGTTCTCCATATACTTACTGGGAGATCCACGTTTTGTTTTTTGACAAACGATAGGATCGTCTCAGTTTCCAACGTCGCTGCATTGGGGAAGTGGCCTACCAGAACTTTGGATGAGGCATTTTACCTTCCTCACTAGCCCATAGTGATACACCCTCTCAAAATGTTTTTGAGTCTCGAGGCAAAAAACATGTTTCTTTTTCATTCATACATATCTACATATGTAGGTTTTGGTCAACTTTTTTACGTTGATCCAAATCAATACGAGCAGTTACATCGGAAAGCAGACGCAACAGAAGTAGTTTAGTTTAAGTTAAATATATATTTATACCGGAATTTTTGCAAACATTCCGATAGGCAGTTTATATTTTTAATACATCTAAATATTATTTATATATAAGTACTGGTGAAATGTAAATTATTAATCAGAAATAAATCTTATAATGTTGTGAGCAACATATATTTTCTTCTTTTTATACTCTTTACCCTTAAAAAGGGAGGAAAGTGTGTACTAAATTTGTTCGTTTGTATTGGGGGCGCAAGGCCGCTTGTCTGTCAGATAGAATACTAATAGCGGGATCTACCTGCAAGTCACGCAATGCACCGATCATTGCGTCTGGTTTGATGTTGTTAAAAACACCCTCAATGTCAATAAAAGAAAAATCTTCTTCGATTATCAAATTCTGTGACTGCTGAATCTCAATTAGAGCTACACTATCTGGCCCACATACTTTGTATGGCATGAAGCTATGAATAGCCCATTTCAATTTAGGCTTCGTGATTATATTTGAGTTAACCTGGGTTACTCTCGCGTGGGACCTCGTGCTCGAGCAACCGGGATAGTGGTTCCTCAAAACTATTTGAAGTCCAAGATCTATCGTCCCTCCTCAGGTAACAAGGTACCATTGGAGCCGTTGATAGGATCTTCCTCAGCCTAGTCGTCTCAGAGATATCTTCTATGTCAGCGCAAAAGTATCTCCACGACTCTCTTTGTGCCTTCCTGAGCTTTCCCTTGAAGGTTCTAAGTGTGGCTTCGTATGATACCCAGTCCACACTATCTCTAGACTTTTTTGCATTGCTAAAAAGTTTCCTAGAGGTCATTTTTGTTTCCCTCAGGATCTACGGGCAACGGGCAACGGACCGATAGAGCACTATTGAGACAAGCTTCCGCAGGTTGGCTTCGGGAAGGATTTCACTGTCGTGCGCCTAATAGGCCGAGACCAGCCAATAGCGTCTTTTGCCAGTTTCTACAAATGAACAAACATTTTTTTATGAGGATGCAAGACCTCCAACAGGACATCTTCCTCACTGAGGATAGTTGTTCCCATGAGACTTTCCAAGCCACCCACACGGTGACACGGAGTCAATGCTGGAGCCCACAGAAGAAGTAGGATCACTAGCTACCCCTATGGGGTCCGATCCCTCTTGATTCGCTTCAGATGTTCAGGTTGCTCGTTCTTATAGACCTTAAGGGTAATGGACGAGAATCCATAGTCCACAAACTAATTGGATTTGGCTATAGTCCCCAGAGATTCGGTGTTCACCACAAGGTTTGCTGGACCTATAATCCCCGCTTGGCCATGCCTCGCCGCAATGCCGCCGTTACTAACTGAGGCGGCTCGGTATCAGAAAGGGGAGCTCCGTGAATATACAGCCTTCTTTACCTCCTAGCTGCAAAACGAAATCCAATAGGCACGTTGCCAAGAACACCCGGCATTGGGAGGGAGGCAGCTCTTAGTTGGATTCTCCGCAAAAAACAATCAATTTAGTTAGGGTAATCCCATAAGAAGACTGCTCATCGCGAAGGAATTCTTTAGGAATATATTACACATACATTCCTACCATATTTTGTCCATATGAGCAAAACTGGGAAAATTTGAAGTGGAGTCCTGGAGTTTTAAATGAAAAGTTTCATTTATCTAATTAGCCCAATTTCTTGCATATGACTTTACAATGTCAACATGTTTTGATAAATTATGTACAAAGAAAGGGTATCTCGGAATCAGTCTAGATTGCTTTCATGATTTGACTAGATTTTAGATTTCTTTACTGATTTTTATAAACTGGATGTACAATTCGGAGCAGTATCTAGTTTCCGTATTTCTGACTAGAACTAACAAGAAAAATCTACTCAACATCTCTCCTTTTCAAAAAAGAAGCCATCGACTCTAACTGCGGAGGAGATATTTTGACAAAGAACTCTAAGCGGCTATTTTAAATACGGAAAACAGTTTATATGGCACGAAACTGGCAACCCTAATAGCACTACTAAGCGCTAAGCAATAGACATTGAAATAGCTCCATACAAAACACTCGACAACACAAAATGCGTTATTCATTCCAAAGATCTTCGTGGTATTACTGAAGAGAAAATCGTCGCCGAACTACGTGCCCAAAACGTTGACATACTAATCTAAATACTTAAAAAAGTCGAAGGCAGCTTGATTGAGAAAGGTTCAATAATTATATAAATTTTTTAAACGTCATAACTGTAATTTAGCACTCAAACAATTAAACTTAAAACTTCGTAAAACCGTACATCATGAAAAAGAAAAAGATTTGCCATACCAAACTTACCCTCCTCAACAGCAACTAATTATTTGCTATGAAAAACGACCAAAAATTAAACTACCGATAGAGTTCGAGGCTCTCATACGTACTTATAGCGGTAATTGGGCCAAATCCGATGCAGAAATGAATTGCGCTTTTGCTGAACATTTAAATAAAGTTCTCAAGTCAAATTCAAAATAAGGGCAAAGTACCACCTCCACCATTGAATACTCAAGCTATTACATGGACCACGACTTTAAAACAAGAGATTTCATAATATTGTTACGAAATTGCCCTCCTGACAATTTATACCACTCTTAATAGTCGGATTCGTACCGCTGGATTGTGTAATAATCAAATAATCGCTTGGTTAAATAAAATTTGCTTACGATCACTGTCCAAGAGCTATTGTTACTATCAAAATGTACACTCTGCTACGATCACTATTCAACTTCTACTACTACCATCACGATGAACATACTGCTACGATCACTATTCAACTGCTACTGTTATTATCACGATGTTCACTCTGCTACGATCAGTGTTCAACTGCCTCGATGTAAACTGTGTGGTGGCTTATATAGCTCTCGTGTGTCAGAATATCCACTACATTTCGAAAGCAATTTTTCATGCCTCCGCGCATGTGTATTTAGGGGTTGAAAAAGACGAATAGAGCATACCCTAAAAGTATGCAACCATTTATGCTTCAATATGATAAATAAGCAGTTACACCCAAGAAAAGAACCTGGATATGACCGAATAAATAGCAAGATGAATATCGAACTACCAGAAATTGCCGTCAGGGAGGTAACCTATTGTTCAGAATGGGATATTACCAAACACTTGGAGGACTCAATCAGCATGATACCTAAAACTGGTAAAGAACCAACGCTTTTTTTTTCTTATTAATCTTATACCAACTCTCTCAGAGTTGTTTGAAAAACTTTTATTGTGAAAATTGCAACCATATCTTGAAACTTCCAAACACCAATTTGAGTTGAGGAGGTACACAGAATTGTATCAGATATACAGTCTGGCCTAGAGAATAAATATAATTGCACTGCAATATTTTTAGACGTAGCTCAGGCATTTAGCAGTTTTTGACTATTTGGCGAATACGAGTAAATAAGACAAATAGCTATCATGTCACCCACAGAATAAAACCTTTATATACAAGGAAGTTATAAAGCTGATCACGAATTGTCCGCACTGTAATTGGATCACCATAGTATTACAAAAAAATTCAGGTTACACACAGAGCTGGAAAAAACGTATAGTTACTAGAGATGAACGATCCAGTAGTTTTTGTAATGTCGTTTCCAGTGATTGCTATTTTCCAATCACCGTGACTTTAAACAGTGACTGCGATCGCTGCTGCCAGTGTTCAAACATATACATACATATGTATATATATATAGTATGTGTGTTTTTTTTGCATTCAATCATACTGTTATCAAATATGCAAAATAACAGCGAATAGCGCGATTTTTAACAAACAGCTGAGCAATCCAGTGATTGAAAATCGCTCCTTCTAATAAAAGCGTGAAATAACATTGAGTAATTATTGTACTACTTTGGTAATAAACAGAAAACATCAATCACTGCCTTTGCCATGTTAGTAAATATTTATGTGTGTTTGTAACGGATGTTTTTAGACATGTGGTTTTCAAGCAGAAATAAAATGCATATAATTTAATGTTATGGCCAAGAATTTAGCTTTATTATAAAGATAAGGGTTTGCCATTATGTTCTAAAAATGATTTCGGGCAAGTGGCCGCCGCGTCTGCCTCGAATAAAATCCAGCCGAGAGGCCCATTTTTCGACCACTTTTTGCAGCAATTGGGGCCGTATGTCAGCAATAACGCGCCGAATATTCTCTTCCAAGGCGTCAATCGTCTCGGTCTAATGCGCAGACAAGCGACTAAACATAACCCCACAAAAAATAGTCCAGCGGTGTTAAATCGCACGATCTTGGAAGCCACGCCACAGGCCCACGACGCGAGATAATGCGCTCACAAAAAATTTCCTTCAATAAGTTGATTGTTTCGTTGGCTGTATGGCATGTAGCGCCGTCTTGTTGGAACCAAAGGTCGTCCACATCAACATCCTCCAATTCAGGCACGAAAAAGTCATTAATCATGGCTTTATAGCGTTCCCCATTGACTGTAACAGCATGGCCGGTTTCATTTTTGAAGAAATATGGACCAATGATTCCCTCTGCAAATAGAGCACACCAAACAGTGACTTTTTGAGGATGTAACGGTGTCTCAACAATGGCTTGTGGATTATCGTCACTCCAACTGCGACAATTTTGCTTATTAACGTACCCATCCAACCAAAAGTGAGCTTCATCGCTGAAAAAAATTTCCTTGTGAAAATCGGTATCGGTGGCCATCTCGTTTTGGGCCCATTCACCGAACGTGCGACGCGTTTGATGGTCGTTCGGCTTCAATTCTGTAAAATGGCAAATGAAACTGAGCATAAATCAAGTGACAGCTGTCAAAACGACCAACTCCGACAAAAATATTGCCAGATTGAAAACCACACGTCTAAAAAAAACCCCCTTTAGTTGTTACTGTTGAATTAGCCCATTGCTAGCGAGACTGACAGAATGTACAAATTAAAAAAAATGGTTACTTATTATTTTTGATTTGTAGTGCCTTGTTATATAGGTACGGTACTGTTGTTTGGTGTTTTACAATTATACTCCGTATGACCAGAGAGAAACACAAATTATATATATCTCAATTTTAGTTAAAAATATAAGTAAATGAGACAAAAAAATTGTTACTTCACTTTCACACTTTAGAAGTTACTTACCCTAAATAATATAAAAGTTCCACAAGAGAATAGTGGAAAATATTTATACCTCCATTTATAAAAGTGTTTGACTTAGAGACAGCATTCTGCGGTCAAGAAACTCCAAATTAAACTCACAGATTATAAACTGTATTGACTCCTTCACAAACCGACAAACAGTCGCCGACTACTTTTCGCAGAGTGCACTTCGATTATTCTATTCTATCTGATTTCTAATATATATTTTATAGTTTGTAAAAAATACTAGTTTCTCTCTTTCCAAAATCTGATGCTTTCGTGTCTACAACGCGATACTAACTATAAGCAAAGAAATTAACAAAATTAGTGAATTGCGCGATGGAAGCCTTCTACTTCTAGTTAAAAATAAGCAAGTCGCAGAAAAATTCATTCGGATAAAATCAATCCCAGGTATTCACTCCGAATCCTTATGTTCAGATGACTTCCGCCTGGTACCTGGAGTGCCATGTTGTCGGCCTCTCTTTGCGTTCCATCGTTCGGTACGGTGCGAAAGCCCAAGATGTGCGGTGGAGAGCAGGAGAGCGGTCGAGGCAGGTGCATACCGTATCAGTGAGGAAGCCATCTTTAAGTGGTGGTATATTTTGGGGCGGGGTAACGGCGGAAGACGGCTTGACGCTTCGAAGCAGCGGCAGCTGCTCTTTTTGCGCCGCAATTGATTAGAGGCTTTCGTAGAGTGTCTGGAAGCGCAGATCGTCATCACATTTGGCTTGCATTTAATTCGCCAGGGAGAGGCTGTCGGCGATGTTTCTGGAGCGCGATCCAAATTCTATTAGAATAGTTTCTGTTTGCAATTGGAATTTATTAACGATTTTCGAATCTGGTTTAATTATTTGTTATTATTCTTGTAGTTAATATTTGAATGAATAATAAACTAAAGAAAACCATTCGAATAAGTTGTTGCTGATTGAAAGTGAAAATTGATCACCAGAACAGCTCGCAACTTTGGTGCAGGAGCGCCAACTAAACATTTGGTCATTCGAGCCGGATTCGGATCCGTTCTGGTAAGTTTTCAATTTTATTAATTTAATTAATGAGGCACAAAATAGGCAAGTAATAATAATAATAGGATTGAAACTTCATAAGTAAATTAAGCATACATATGTGTGCGCGTGCGTGTTTGTGCCAGTGAATTGTGAGCGTGGTGAATCTACAATTGATTATCCGTTAGTTGACGGCTATGTACATATGTTGGGATAACGCTTAACAACCCACGTCTCTTCGTGGGTAAGCGATCGTCATTCACACAGGCATAACTGCGTGTACTGTTAGGATTTTCGTTTGTGTGTCTGTTGGCTTTGCCGTGCATTCGGTTGTTTGTGCCCTGTCAGCGACTATTGAAAGCATTTCTGGTGTATTATCGCCATTTTTAGGTACTTGTCGCGAATGCAAATAGCATAAGAAAAGTAGGTCAGGGGCTAGTGTGACCAGCTGCCGTCCTTATTTCTTTTGTAATGCAGGGCCGGTTGCGGGTAGCAAGTAATTTCCTGAGCATTGTGGGCCCTTCGGTCTCAGTGGGTTGACACGATAATTATAAAGCGTTGTTTCAGTGCGGTTGAGTTCAGAGGCTACCGCCCGGTTTCTTCACTTGCGTGCTTCTAAGTATACGTCTTTTCAGGTGTAGATAAGCTAATATTGAGCTGCATTCGCAGACGTATCTGTTGAATGAATATAATATTTTATACTAAATGTATTTGCTCATAATATAAATGCAACCCTGTACATATAAATACATAAAGTGACAGTATGAATATAATGTCAAGTAATAAACCTTCTTCCGTTTTGTGCAGCTAGCAAAGAAACACGCGTTTCATTTACACGACTTTATAACCTGCGCAAATAACTATACAACAGTATCAGATCCAGCAACATGGTGAATTCGTACATTTCGACTTCTCATATTCATAGGTCGTTTCGAACGGTGTTCACTGGAGACTCACTCATTATATCTCTTCAACTTGATGAAGCAGAATTGGATGCTCGATGGCCTTCGCTTAATACGGTAAAAACTAAATGAAATGCAGCGAGAGGAAACCGTACCAACAAACACAACGCACAGAATAAGTAAATATACAACGGCTCCAGATTTTCAACAAAACTTCACACACACCAGAGGTGATTACATGACAGATAATGCTCGGCAAATACTGAAGGTAAGGAAGCCGATTTACTGCACTAGCAACAAAGTTACGAATAGACAAAACGAGCAGCAATAACAACAACAATACACCGACAGAAGACAACTCACAAAACATCCAAAGCAGAGAGATGTACAGGTCAACCGGTCGTAAATAGATAACAGAAAGAAGACAATAGAAAATCAATGTTCTAACGCGAGAGTAAATTTAAATATTTGCTAGCGCCACGACAACAGTTGCAAGGCGACAACATCAACACTCCAACCGACAGTAATTGTTTCGGGCCACGCTGACTGCAGGCAACAACACTTCTGGAGAATTGGCAGTACTACAGCAACGTGGTTTTTACCAGCAGCATTTGAAGGTGGTCCAAGGAGAACTGGATCAAAACACCAACAAGCACAGACAAAGCGGTCCAACGGAGATTAGACCATACAACGGTGCACCCACAACAATACGATGCACTGATTCCGGTGGCAGCATTCGGTTTATAAGCATAGTGGCCCGGGCAGCAAGGTCTTTTTTGATCCAGTAACACTCGGCAAGACACATCGCAGCTAGACCTACTTTCTGATAAATTTTTTAATTTTATTTCATTTGCACCTGCAGTAGTGGCTCCTATACCAAAGTTGTAGTCGTGTGTAGTTGGGCTGGTTCGACGAGACGCTGTGTAGTCCGTGGGACTGCCGTGAGGGGTGGAGGCGGCGACTCTCCCACACTCGATGTATTGGCAAATCTAAAGCTGCACCTGTCATACAGCGAGAAGCGGCCCTTGTGCATCTGTGAAAAAACCAAAAAACGAATGAATACAGAATAGCACAGGAAGGGAATGAATGCAGAATAGCACAGAAGGGAGAGTTAATAGAAAAAATAAAAAAAGGATTGAAAAAAATGAACAGTACAAGGGACATTATACCCCTCCGCTGGTAGGAGGGGTTCTTCTGCCGTTAGGATCACCACGTTCGTGATAGGTCGGGTTAGCATTTCACGTGATAGGTCGGGTTAGTATTCCACATCTACAACACACACTTTTCTACCAGGACTCGGGTGTGTATCGGTGACCCTGCCCAGACACCATTCTTGAGGCGCTAGGTTGTCTTCCCGCACCACTAACTGAACCATTTTAACATTCACTTGAGCTTACTCCGCTGTTGACACTCGAGAAGATATTCTTTTTTCCACCTGACGCTGAGTTGGTGGGCCAGCGCCTTCAGCTTTTGCCAACGGTTCAAAATCGGGAGGAAAGCTGTGGCATTCGGTGGTTCGGCTGGTGCCACCTGTGGTCCACCCACCAAGAAACGGGGTCAGCGCTTGGAGATCCATGGGGTCCTCAGACAGAGCGCTGATAGCCCTGGAATTAAGGCACGCCTCGATGCGCGAGAGTCACAAACGTGTACTTAAGTTGTCCCGCCATGCGCTTGAAATTGTGTTTGTAATTCTTGACCACTGCTTCCCAAAGATCCCCCTTATGTGGAGCGTGGGGGGACTAAAACCCACTCGATCTGACTATGAAAGTGACCCAACAAGGTTCGTACACGGATTTCGCGGAACATCTGCTGGAAATCAAGCCTCAACGCTTTTCCGCTCCCACAAAGTTCCGAGCATTATCCGAGTGCATTTTTAAAGGACCTGGCGGTGAAACGAGACAGTGCCGCAAAGAAGACAGGAGTGCGCAGATCGGTTGTCGCTGCAAGGTGAACTGCTCTCGTGGCGAAGTAGACAAAGATGCAGACGTACCCTTTCGTCACGCGGTATGCCCGCTCCTTATAGTGCTTGATGTCGATCGACCTCGCCTCAAGTATGGGTAAAAGGACGAGAAACACGTCGTACGTTCAACCGGAAGAGCTGCCATGAGCTGCTGTTGTCGACGCTTCTTCCAGAGAATTCACGTCTTACAGCGAAGGATCGTGCTTTTAATGAGCGTTTACGCTTTCGGAATCTAATATTGGGTCTGGATTAGCCTCAACATCAACTGATTCCCCTCGTGTAAAGACACTTGATGGATGAATGAATTTCACAATTAAACGAGTAATATGAGCGAAGTAGGGCAGAATGATAGGGTGTCTCTCTGCAAACGGTAGATGCGTAGTGAGGGCCGCAGGGTATCTTCGGAGTGCACGAACGGATTCAGAGCCAAAAGAGAACTGGAGGTGGATATCGGCTCCCGTGCCGCAAATGCTCAGTACTTTTTGGGGAAATACATTTTCTGCGACAGCACAATAAGGCATGTGGTCGTTTCAGCGCTTTCTCCCCGAATCAGTGGGGACCCTTTGCGAGGAGTCGTGTTCCGCTGGTCCACCGAACAGTAGCGCATAAAGCGACGCGCGAACTTAACACTCGGAGGGCTCTAGACAATCAGGAGAAGCGCAACATTGTGTCGTCCGCAGAGGACACATACACCACATGACACTTTGCAGGTCATTGCTCTTCATCCCTTGTGCGGATGGCCGTAGCAATGTCATGTGTACCCACAACGGGAACCTGCTCTCCACGTCGTCTCTTAATTGCAAAAGTGTCCTTATAGGAAGGTAAGGAGCACAATTCACCCCGAAGGTGACCGTTTTCAATTCATAATCAGAGATATCGCTGTCGGAAGATTCCCTAAACACAATTCTCTGATATGGCGATACACCTTTTGTATGTCCCCGCTAAGATCAAAGAACACTGGCCCTGTGTGCACACGTCGTTCAAGCTGACCGTATTGGAAGTCGCCTGTGGGGCGTTGAACACCACGCAAACTTAGGTGGCTGCACTCTCTGGCTTAATTACTGCATAGTGCGTCAAGTAATAATGTGGCGCAGGAGTTAACGACACGTATTCGAGTACCACCACGTCGTATTGTTGCCTATCGGTCAGGCTTTTTACCAGACGGGATTCATTGCGCTTAAATTGCCGAATAGCGCGACGCTCCTAGAGACTTCTCCGGAAAAAACCATTGTTTGAACGGGAGAGAGACTATATATCGCCCCGCAGCATCCCGACGAGTACTCTGGGAGTACAGATTAAGGCAGTCTTGATCAGTTTGGGAGAGCTTCCGATCTTGTGGAGGCTGTTCAATTTCCCAGAACTGCCGTAGGCGGTGGTCGAGCGAAGCAGCTTCAGACACTTGCACGAGAGTTGTGATAGTGGATGTCCGGTCATCCGGCATAGGCCCTGTAAGGATCCAGCCGAAGATAGCCTCTTGGGCAATTAGTGACCCCACCAGGTTGCGGCGCAACCCATCAAGCAAGACCTGAGGCTAAAGATCCCCTCCGATCAACAAATCGACTGGAGTGGAGTATGAGGTGCTGGAAGCGGCTAACCTGTGTCAGTTTGTGTTGCTCTCTCTTACTCAATAGGAGTGATGGCAGTTCACCTGTCAGTGTAGGCAACACCAGTGACGACACTTGGAGACGAACAGTGGCGTCGAACCGCAACACGATGGTGATGTGACATGCTTTGGTAACGGTGCCATCAAGGGTATTGCTGATCCCCGGTACCTGGGAATGTACTGAGTGCGCCGGCAGCTTAAGGTGCTTTTGGAGGTGGTGCGAAACAAAGGACCTCTCAGATCCAGAGTCTATCAGACCCGTGTACCAAACTACCTGGTGTTCTATAGTGTAACGAACTTACTTACACTGGGGTATTTAGTTTTTATATAGTTTTTACTTAAATTCTATTTCACTTAAATATCTAGCATTAAGTTCCTATAGCAATTAATAATCCTAGTATAGATAGCTAACGTAGTGCCTAGCCGAGTGTCACGATGTCCTAGTGGAGTCGGTAAAAACCCTAAACCACTGATCTGTCTTTGTACTCTAGTGTCCTAAGTATTTGTCGCAGGACTCAACAAGAGTTGGCTCTTGTGTGCTGTAGTGCTATTGTGAGTCAGAATCAACCAACAAAACCAACTCCTAATAAACAAGAACATATATTTAGGGTGCAAATACTATAAATAAATAGTTATTATTAATAATCATTATGTGAACTTTTAGGGTGTCACAGTTCCGCAATCGAGTTGACGACGGGCGTCGGCCTATAGAATGCACCGTCGACATTCTCATATTCAGTAGATAAGTTGTTTAACCAACTGACACACATCAACAATTGAGTAACTGGAACACCAGAAACTGTAAGTATTCATTGTAAAATTTTGGCGCAACCGATAGGATGTGTTTCCAGTTGTGACCGCAAGAGCGCCCAACGTTTTGGTGCAGCCGGTCATCACGACCTACACGGAAACCCAGGGCAAGGAACCCTGAAGCAAAGGAAGCATCCAGCAACAATTCTGGAGAAAACCCAGGGCAAGGAACCCTGAAGCAGGCAAAACATCCTGCATCCGACCAAAACTAGATGTCACCAAAAAGAATAATGGTGAGTATAAGTAAGCTAGCGTAATATAAGTAGATACTTCTGCGATCCTGAAAACGCCGTAGCGCTGGCCAAAGAAGTTGCAACACTAGGCGCTATTGTGCTGTTGCACGCGACTCTGTCTTGGCAACCATAGAACCGCCAGTATCATCGGACGGTATATGTACGAGTATGTCAGCATAGTTATGAGGATTTTTTTTTGGAGGGGTTTGTGTTTGTTTGTCGTTAGGGATATTTTAGATACATATTTTGTTTTATTACACATTTAAACACACATTTAAGCTTAGGGTATTAGGCAAGAATATATCAAGAGGTGCATACAACACGGGTTGTTGCATCAAAGTTTGTGTAGTTCCGAAACTACAATTGGCCCATAAATGCTTATTTAATATTTTGCATATTTTGCAATATTCAATTTTCACGATTTTGATGGGGAAAAACGGTGGAGAAGTTCGTAAGAATGATCGCCTTCTTCGGCCAAAAATTATTGCAAAACAGTAATTAAACGAAGGAAAATGAGATAAAATAAATAATTTGTATTCGGAGTTGGCATCTAATTAAGTATAATTTGTATACTTGAGCAATTGAAATTATTATGTTTTCTCTTCATTACATATACGAATCATTACAAGACACACCGTCATCGTCAGCGTCAACGTCAATACAAGTTAAATTTCTTCGCTCCTACCACAGTGGTTTAAATATACATAATAAATATAGGAAAAGAAAATATACTCGCAGCATAAAATGAAATATAAAATAAACCAGTTATGTTGAAATGTAACTTAAAGTGGTACAATACTTTGGCCTCTTTTACAAGAATCAGAATCATGTAGAAATATGTATTGTAAGAAAGAAAACTGCTTAGTCATAAGTAGATAATGGTTTTATTAAGTGGCATTCGATGCAATATGAAGTAAGGTTAAAGAATCATGGGAGGCTCAGGAAGCTGTGGATAAGGAAATCCAGATGTAGGAAAAGAATCACAAACGGGGAGTATAAAAAAATTAAAATAGGCATTCTGGCGGTTGCTCATGCGGTGGAAAAGTTGGTGTCCATGTTCTCAGGAGTCGAGATATATGATTTGAGAACTGAGATCAGGCACTTCAAAGAATTTTGTGAGCTAGCTCAACAGAGTATCCCGAAAGCAGACGGGGAACACTTAATAAAATGTATTAGGCAAAGGACCACAGGTTTGATATACTACCGCATAGCTCAGTAAGCACCCTGTCAGATTTATATGCACTTTTGGATAGAACATATTTAAAACAAAAGTCGTACGACTGTCTCATACGGGAAATTCAGAACCCTGGGGAGGAGTTGAGAGCCTGGGGACGAAGGCTTCAGTCGGACGTTAGCAGACAATTTCCCGAAATCATTTCAGTTTATAACACACAAACAGAAAGCGTTATGATTGGTGTGTTCAAGGCAGTCTTGATATATTGGGATTTAGCTAATTATACACTAAATCTCACGCAGAGAAGCATGGCAGAGTTAGTTGAAGCGGTCTCTTCCGCTGAAGCAGCAATCCAACAGCGAGCGACGACAGGTGGAATTTGCTGGACTAATACGCCTGCAGAAGTAGGTCTGGTACAACCACGGAACACATGGGAAGTCGGTAGGTTTGTGGGCCATTTTTCGCAACAGAAGAACCACGGATTCCCGGACGAGAAATTCCAACAAAGAAAACCCATTTGCTCATTTTGCCACAAACCTGGAAACCTAGGGAAACTTCCAGCGGCCCAGTTGAGGCCTGTATACTGGCAAGCTAAAAGAAAGGAAGAAATAATTAGGCCAAAAGTACGCGTGGCCAGTATTGTAAGAACGACATTCCAGGAGAAGCAGGAGCAAGAGGCTCTCCAATATCACGTACCAAGTAATGTGAGAACTATGGTTCAATATACGGAGGAGCAAGAGTCTGTCCGGGAAGAAATTTTTGATTGCATTTTGGTTTGGGTACCTGCTATGATTCTAGTACTTAGGTTAAGTTTTAATAAGGTTAGAAAGTATAGGCCGATCGCCGCGAACGCGGTACGAGAGTTTATACCTAAGATAGTCATGATAATTTTTACGGAGGAGGAACAAACTTGAAGAGTTCGGACGTAGATACGCGTCCATATTTGGAACAAAAGGACGTTGCTTCGTTGTAAGCAAGGATAGGTGACGCATTTGTTGATATACCCTGCAAAGAGGCAGCTAGGGGCAAACTATTGCTACTAGGGGATTCAGGTGCGGACACTAGCCTCGTGAAGTCTAGTGTACTCCGAAAAGGATTGGCAATTAACAAGGCGGTCGTAAGGACTCTGATTAGTGCATTTGGTGAGATCATAGGGATGCTGGGTTCGATAATAGTGAATCACAGCAAAGCGAACAGCATAATATTTAAGATGCACGTAGTAGAGCTGGATAAGGAGGGTACCCCAGCTGATGGAATTCTTGGCAGGGATAACCTTTGGAACCTCACCATCCTGGATGCGCTGACAAAGAAAACACTATTCTTTGATAAAGACAAGCATAGGGTTCTAACATTTCCACTAAAATCGTAGTGGGGAGAGACTGTGAACAGAATTAGTATTAGCAGTCCGCAAGCGGTTAGTGGAAGATCGACAAGAGTGGCTACGTTCCATGTAAACTCGAAATTTCCGACGGTTGTTGTGCACAAACCACATCTGGCGGAGGGGGTATACATGGCAGAGACCATAACACACGTCGACAGAGGTATGGTATATGATTGTGTACTGAACGCCTCAGAGAGGGACTATATTGTAGATAAAAACTCCAGGCCTAGGTTTACGAATTATGATAAGTTTAAAAAGTTGAGTCTGGGATCGGTTAATCAGGTTAAGCAGTTAGACGTAAGAAAAAGAATGGAGAAAAAAATAGAGTCACTAAAGTTAGATCCAAACATGAATTTGGAGGAGAAGAACTCAATAGAGACAATTTGTGCGTCATATCATGACATATTTTTGATGGAAGGAGACCGGCTGATGTACACACCAGACGTTGAACATGAAATACCTACTAGAGTGGATCAAACACCAATAAACCAAAAGCAGTATAGACTGCCACAAGCACATAAAAAAGAAGTAAACAGACAAGTCCAAGGAATGTTATAGGACAAATTATCTCGCCGAATACCTCGCCATGGAATTCTCCAATTATTTTGATACCGAAGAAGTGAGGCACTCAAAGGCAAAAGGAATGGAGGATTGTTGGAAATTGAACGACGCCACTATTAAACAAGTGTTTCCAATCCCACGGATTGAAGAAATCCTGGATCAATTGGGACATAGTAGATATTTTTCTACACTTGATTCAGCGAGTGGCTACCACTAAGTTCTGGTGGTTACCCAAGATAAGTAAAAGACCGCGTTTAGCACCGGTTTAGGGCAAGTGCAAGCATTCCTGGGGCTAGTGAACTATTATGGAAAGTTCGTGGTGGGCCTAGCTGGAATATCTTTGCCGATAAATTAACTATTGCGAAAGGAAGCAAAGTTTGAATGGACAGACAATTGCCAGAAGATGTTCGAACAACTAAAAGAAATAATTAGTTCACCACCAATTTTGGAATATCCAGATTTCGAGGAAACTTTTCTGCTAACAACGGATGGTAGCAACGAAGCGCTGGGAGCAGTGTTGTCTCAGGGTAGTGTCGGGGAAGATAGGCCAATTGCATTCGCTAGCAGGACGCTGAGTGATACTGAGAAGCGTTACTGAACCATAGAAAAGGAGTTCTAAGCCATAGTTTGGGCTACGAAGAAGTTCCGAGCGTCCCTAATAGGAAGGCCATTCAAAATTTACACAGATCGCCATCCGTTACGCGGAATCGCGACTTCCCGATTGGCACAATTCAGGCTTAAGTTGCCTGAGTATGATTTTGAAATCTAATACAAACCTGGGAAAAAGAACCTAAATGCGGTTGCGCTCAGCAGAGAAAGAAAATACCGGGTGCGGTCGCCAGGAGGAGACGACAAGTGTAATAGAAAAATAAATAGAACATGACAAAACAGACAAGCGACCAACCAGTGGAGTGGAATGGCTAGAAAACGATAGAGACATTCAGTACGTGTTAAGAGGATTTCATGATTCACCTCTCGGTGGGCATCAGGGATCCTGGAAAACGTACGAAAGGATTAGGAGAGTATAAGGCTGGAAAGGTATGCTCAAAGATATTAAACGCTATATGAGGAACTGTCTGAAGTGTCAGGTCAATAAAAGTTCGAGGCTGAGAAGGATGCCAATGGTGTTAACCGATACCCGGAAGCATTGTAGGGATATTGCCAGAGACAGTTTCGGAAATAAGTACATCTTAACATTTTAGGATGACTTCTTGAAGTACAGGGTGGCTGATGAATATTGCTACATTAAGAAACTCAAATAACTTTTTTTCAGTGTATGGAATTCATTTTTCTTTTATTAATGTTAAAGCTCATTCAATTTTATTAAATATAGCTTAATTAGTTTTAAAAATAATGGAATTTAAATGCCCCCCCTGCTCGTTGATGCATGTGCGGCATCTTACCAAAAAGTTATTCATTACTGCTTGGAGAGTTGAGACAGGAATAGCCGCATATGTTTCTCGAATGGATTGCTTTAGTTCGTTCAAATTTGTTGGTTTTGCTTTGTTGTTGGTTTTGTTTGCAATAGCCCCACAAGAAAAAGTCAGGTGGAGTAAGGTCCGGCGACCTGGGGGGCCAACGGAATGTGGAGTTTCTGGATATCAGCTTATTGGGAACATGGCCAAGTAACGGTCTCCAGTAACCGTAACGGTGTGACCGTTTTCTTCGAAGAAGTAGGGCCCGACAATGCAGCGTGATGAAACTGCACACCACACTGTAACACGAAGTGGATGTAATTCCGTCTCATGGAGTATGTGTGGGTTGGAAGCACTCCATATTCGAAAATTTTGTTTATTTATGTTGCTGTTTAATCGAAATGGGCCTCGTCAGACATAAAAAGACAGTTGATCATGTTTCCGTCCTCTTCCACCATTTGAAGCATCTTCTGGCAAAATTCCAAGCGAATCGGGAAGTCTGCTGCGTTCAATTTGTTGGCCATTTGAATTTTATATGGGAATGAGTCCAAATCTTTATGCATAATTGACTGCAATGACTGTCTGCTTATACCCATTTGAGCAGATAAGCTTCTTGTCGAAACTCTTGGATTATTTTGTATGGCAGCAGCTATTGCAGCGATTGTTTCCTCCGTCCGAACTGAAGGGTTTCGATGGTAAGGTCTTCTGTTGACTGTCCCATGCTCGGTAAAATTGTTTACAAGTCTTATTATGGTCCATCTGCTCGGTGGATTGCCGCCAAACGTGCGCCTATACTCCCTTTGAACCGCATCTACGGATTCCAGTGCGTGATAGCGGCGGACAATCCAAATTCTTGTTTCAGTGTCCCAGCTATCCATTTTTGATAAATCTAACAATCAATCTGCAAAATTAAAAAAAAAAAACAGATTCATTAAATAGAAAAAAAGTTATTACATTTTTTTTTGGTAGCGGCTTTCATCAGCCACCCTGTATATGTCGTGCGTGGATATACCAGATGCTGAAGCAAGCACGGTAGCCGAAGCACTTTTTGATGAGATAATAGCACGTTATAATATACCGAAAGTGTTGGTGATTGACATCGGGTAAAATTTCGTATCCAAATTGTTTTCTGAAATATGTAAAATTGTTGACGTCAAAAAGTTGCACATTTCGCCATACCATCCGCAAGCGAACGGTTCGCTGGAGCGAAGCCATAGACTTCTGGCAGAATAGCTAAATAGTTTTGCTAAAGATGATGACTCTAATTGGGATCAGTGGCTAACAAAGGCCATGAATGTACACAATAATGCTGTGCATGCATCAACAAGGCAAACACCGGTTAGGATGCTTTACGGATTTGACTTTAACATGCCAGCAAATTTGAAGCGTAAATGTGCGTCAGTTTGCAATGCTGATGACCCGAATAAGGTGCGGAGAAAGATCGCGTTAAACGGGTGGCTAGAGAAGCCTAGAATAAGGTAGTAAATCCTGTAGTTTTTCATATAGGCAACCAGGTACTACTGAATAATTATGCTAGGAAAAACATATTCTCACCTGTTTGGATAGGCCCAAATACAGCAGCAGAGATCCGCAGTCCAGTTACCACAGTCGTAAAAATTAAGGGCAAGCCCAAAAAGCTACATACTAATTTATTAAAATTATTCCATACAAAACCACACAATTAGAGACATCTGTTCATTATGTTTTACAAGTGTAAACACGACGAGAACAACCAAAACCAATTGTTATCATGTACTCAATGTCCGCGTGTGCCAATTTAAATGGGTCATTGAAAAGTGACAATATAAATATGCCCAACAGGCAATGGATAGGATTGAAAAACCAGTAAAGAAAATACAAAAATATTTTTTAAATATTAAATGTGAGTAAATCGATCAATTCTGTGAATATGAAGATTATTTTTGTAACGAATTTATTGACAAGACAAGTTGCAACAGTAGTTGCAATTGCGTATGTGTGGTTATGTCACCGTAATAATTTTTCAGAAGAAGAAGAGGAATTATTGAAACATTTTTTTCCAGATCTTTTAGCTATTTCGGACAAGCCACTTGATATATTATATATTGAAAAAAGGTTCACTGAAAATAATTCAACAAAAAATTATAAATCTGTCATGGGTAAGAAATATGAAACTAAGCGTAAAGTATAGGCACATGCATGCGGCAGTTATTGCATGAAAATATGACGCGCAAACATTATTTCAGGCATGAATTTGAAGGCGCAAGCTACGGAAACATTTGTGGAAGTAAGTATATATATGCGTAAATGATACAAAACGAATGTACGAACGTGCATTTAAATAAGTAAGTATTCGGGAAAAAAGGAATGAGTATGTACCTATAAGTAAGTATATAGGGTACATATTAATATGTTTTAATATTTTTACTGACTGATACCCATACATATGTATACATATATACATACTTCAGTTTTAAGCAGAGTACATGTATGTATGTATGTGTTTTAATATTTTTGGTTCTTTAAGAAATTAGAGTATAGCGTGTGGGAAATTGCAAAATTTTGTTTAGGCAGAAGAGTATATTTAATTGGCGTGAGAAAAGAGTTTAGGAAACAAATAAAGTATGTAGATACGGCTATGGGAAGTTTGAGAATATGATCTATCTGTAAATATAGTGGAAGAAGAGAACATCATATGGGAAAATTAAAGAGGACATAGCTGGTAGGAGTACTAGTACTAGTTGTAGGTTAGACTAGTTGAGAAGGGGTGCCTGGAAGGTATGTATGTAGTTAAATACGAGAAAGTTACAGCGTGTAGGAGAATACACTCGTTTATGGATATACTCGTACATACCAGGCTATAAGTAAATTTATATAATGTAAAGTAATTAGATGTAATGAAAGACATAGTCATTCAATGGACAATGTTTTCACATGAACGGGCTTATCTTTTATATTCTCGCTTATGTCAGAAGGGCGAATAGTTTTGCCCAGAATTGAGAGAAAACCAATTTCATTTATAAAATAACCAGTTGTCGGCACATAAATTATAATAGTAAATATTTTGTTTTCTATAATTCGATTTATTGTTAAATGTATATGAGGGGGATTTCAAATTTCAATCCAAATGCCGCTAGTGATGTAAAAAAATTGTATAATAGTTAATTAATAATATTTGTAAAGGCAAAAAATGTATTACTTAATGTATAGAGAGTTGTAAAATGAATGTAACCATATATACAATATATGAGGGAAAAAAAATGTGCATGATTAATAATTTTTATGATTTTATGCTATTAAAAGAATGTTGGTTGTTAAAACGTATTAAGTATGCGCTGTATATAGATTAAAATAAAAAATAAAAATTAATGTTTATGTCAAGAAAAATTAAAAAATTAAATAAATGTAAAGTATAAAGAAAAAAATTTGGAATAAAATAAATGTAATAGCCAAGAAAAATAATTAAAATACGGTAGGGCCGATATATGTAGAGACTTATGGGACTTGTTTGGGTATTAAGGCGTTAGTGCACAGACAAGGACATCCTGGTGGCTTAACGTTATACAACATGAACCTGAAAGGAACTTACTCCAGTGTCGAAGCGAGAGTGTGAGGTTAACCGACGTCCATGGGAACGGTGAACAGTAGATGAAATGCAAAAGAAGCGAACAAAAAAGTTGACTGAAGAAGTCGACGAAGTAAGTTAAGAAGACGTAGAAGGAGAATATCAATAAGCAACAAAGAGACAAGCAATTAGATTTGAAACGATCTTGTCCCGAAAAAATTTTCTGTTAAAAGAAGAGAAACACAAATTTTGTGGAAAGTAATTTTTATATAAATGAGTGGAAGAGCCTCTAACTTTCCATGCGCGAGGTAAATGCGATCTGAGACCTGTGTGAAAATGAAAACATTAACATTTATATTTTCAGTATGGAAAATTCAACGTTTCTGCCGTTATTACATATGTCAGATTGTATATTTTCTGAAGAGGAAGAGATAATTATAGCCAAAATCCGAGGTTAGTCCGTAGTTTTAGCGAAAGACCGTTACAATAACAATAACAGCCCAAACTTCTATCGTTCATTTATCATCATTCGCAAATAGAATAATCTCTTGCCGCAAAAATCATTCAAAACCACGAAAAGATCCAGCTCTACAGAGCAGAGTTCGCCGAGGGACTTCAACCCAACAACGCATCCAGAATCAACAGTTGCAGAGGACGGGGTTTATAATAGCGTAGCATAAGCTTAACTTGTAATTAGTTTGTTAGTTTGATTGTATATACGCCAATGAGAAAAGAGTCAATAAAGGACCAAAAGATATAAAATAGGGTAAAGGAAAAAAATACAAATACAAAAAAAGGAAATATACAAAAAACATATACAAAAAAAATAAAATGAAAAAATAAAAAATATAGAACCCAAATTTGGTGATTTAAAAAAAATATATGTATTATAAAATCAATAAAATGCACAAAATTGTTTACGGTGCAAGAAGAAGGTTGTAAATATTCACTGGAAGGTGGTTGCACTAGCTTCTTCTAGAAAGATGGGAGGGATGTTGTGAGTCAGAATCAAGCTACCTGCACGTAGCTGACTCACAGCACCAACTCCTAATAGACACTACACATTTGGTGTAGTTAGCATTTAGAAGTATTATAATTATTACCTAATTAAGCAAGCACATATTTTTCGGGTGCAAATACTATAAATAAATAGTTATGAATAATCATTATGTGAACTTTTAAAGTGTCACAGTTCCGCAATCGAGCTGACGACGGGAATTGGCCTATAGAATGCACCGTCGAGAATATCGAAGGTGGATTCTATAGGCTAATATTCAGTAGCTCAGTTGTTTAACCAACTGACACCAATCAACAATTGAGTAACTGGAACACCAGAAAGGTGCTTGCCTAGACTGTAAGTATGCATTGTAAAATTGCATATAAGCCTTAGGATTTTAACCAATAAAACTCTCTCTTGTATTTTACAATCAGAAGACACACGGTGTTTTACTTTGGCAGCTACGAGCGATTTAGGAACCACCAGTTATTCGCCCACGCCCGCGCCTACTACCGGCAGCAAAACAGCGCTCGCTACAACCGGCGACGACAACACGCAGGACCCCAACATTTTGGCGCAGCCGGTAGGATGTGTTTTAAAACACAGGGATTTCTAAAACTTGGGAATGCAGTTGTGACCGCAAGAGCGCCGAACAGTGCGTCGGTGCTCAGAGAGTAGGTCTAGCTTTGCTAAGTCTTGCCGAGTGTTGCTGGATCAAAAAAACCTTACTGCCCGGGCCACTATGCTTATAAACCGAATGCTGCCACCGGAATCAGTGCATCGTATTGTTGTGGGTGCACCGTTGTATGGTCTAATCTCCGTTGGACCGCTTTGTCTGTGCTTGTTGGTGTTTTGGTCCAGTTCTCCTTGCACCACCTTCAAATGCTGCTGGTCAAAACCATGTTGCTGTAGTACTGCCAATTCTCCAGAAGTGTTGTTGCCTGCAGTCAGCGTGGCCCGAAACAATTACTGTCGGTTGGAGTGTTGATGTTGTCGCCTTGCAACTGTTGTTGTGGCGCTAGCAAATATTTAAATTTACTCTCGCGTTAGAACATTGATTTTCTATTGTCTTCTTTCTGTTATCTATTTACGGCCGGTTGACCTGTACATCTCTCTGCTTTGGATGTTTTGTGAGTTGTCTTCTGTCGGTGTATTGTTGTTGTTATTGCTGCTCGTTTTGTCTATTCGTAACTTTGTTGTTAGTGCAGTAAATCGGCTTCCTTACCTTCAATATTTGCCGAGCATTATCTGTCATGTAATCACCTCTGGTGTATGTGAAGTTTTGTTGAAAATCTGGAGCCGTTGTATATTTACTTATTCTGTGCGTTGTGTTTGATGGTACGGTTTCCTCTCGCTGCATTTCATTAAGTTTTTACCGTATTAAGCGAAGGCCATCGAGCATCCAATTCTGCTTCATCAAGTTGAAGAGATATAATGAGTGAGTCTCCAGTGAACACCGTTCGAAACGACCTATGAATATGAGAAGTCGAAATGTACGAATTCGCCATGTTGCTGGATCTGATACGGTTGTATAGTTATTTGCGCAGGTTATAAAGTCGTGTAAATGAAACGCGTGTTTCTTTGCTAGCTGCACAAAACGGAAGAAGGTTTATTACTTGACATTATATTCATACTGTCACTTTATGTATTTATATGTACAGGGTTGCATTTATATTATGAGCAAATACATTTAGTATAAAATATTATATTCATTCAACAGATACGTCTGCGAATGCAGCTCAATATTAGCTTATCTACACCTGAAAAGACGTATACTTAGAAGCACGCAAGTGAAGAAACCGGGCGGTAGCCTCTGAACTCAACCGCACTGAAACAACGCTTTATAATTATCGTGTCAACCCACTAAGACCGAAGGGCCCACAATGCTCAGGAATTACTTGCTACCCGCAACCGGCCCTGCATTACAAAAGAAATAAGGACGGCAGCTGGTCACACTAGCCCCTGACCTACTTTTCTTATGCTATTTGCATTCGCGACAAGTACCTAAAAATGGCGATAATACACCAGAAATGCTTTCAATAGTCGCCGACAGGGCACAAACAACCGAATGCACGGCAAAGCCAACAGACACACAAAAGAAAATCCTAACAGTACACGCAGTTATGCCTGAGTGAATGACGATTGCTTACCCACGAAGAAACGTGGGTTGTTAAGCGTTATCCCAACATATGTACATAGCCGTCAACTAACGGATAATCAATTGTAGATTCACCACGCTCACAATTCACTGGCACAAACACGCACACGCACACATATGTATGCTTAATTTACTTATGAAGTTTCAATCTTATTATTATATTACTTGGTTATTTTGTGCCTCATTAATTAAATTAATAAAACTGAAAACTTACCAGAGCGGAACCGAATCCAGCTCGAATGACCAAATGTTTAGTTGGCGCTCCTGCACCAAAGTTGCGAGCTGTTCTGGTGATCAATTTTCACTTTCAATCAGCAACGATTTATTCGAATGGTTTTGTTTAGTTTATTATTCACTCAATATTAACTACAGAAATAATAAATAATTTTAACAGATCCGAAAATCATTAAAATATTCCAATTACAAACAGAAACTATTCTAATAGAATTTGGACCGCGCTCCAGAACAATTCCCGAAAGACTGAAATCAATTACGGCGCAAAAAGCAGCTTCGAAGCGTCGAACCGTCTTCCGCTGTTACCCCCCGTCAAAATATACCACCACATAAAGATTGCTTCCGCACTGATACGGTTGGCACCTGCCTCGACCGTCTCTCGCTCTCCATCGCACATCATGGGTTTTCGCACCGAACCGAACGATGGAACGCAGAGAGAGGCCGACAACATGGCGTTCCAGATACCAGTCGGAAGTCATCTGAACATTCGAATTCGGAGTGAACTTCAGCCCGACTAGCTCAGGCGGTATAGCAGGATGCTCTTAATCTCGGGATCGTGGGTTAGAGCCCCACATTCGGTGCCACAAAATGTTTTGTGAATTTTGTTATATTTTTTTGATGTATGTTAATTTCGTTGATAAATCAGCGGATTTATTGTTTATAAATTTCAATTCAATAAACTCAATAGCAAATGTTTCGGTGATTTTAGATAATACAAGCACAATGATATTTGGAAATTTATTCTGGACGCGCACAGTTTGATTCAGATCGGTGTGGTTCCCCCGCTGTTCTGGCTTCAAGCGAACGAGCTTTCAGTTGTTGGCGCATCCGTAGAGGCCAAAAGAAAGATGACTGTGCCTAGTGCGAAGACTATCCTCGGTTGCCGCTCTCGGCCTCAAGCTACGTAGCATCGGGAATTCCCTCGACGCCATGCTACCTCTAGCCGAGAGAGACATGGTGTTAATATAGCGGGTAACAGCCATCAGGAGGGCTCTGCACGAACCTGCCGCCCCGTTGCAATATTGCAAGAGAAACGATATGACCCATCCGAGCCCCCCTAGACTACCCTTCACACCGGCATATGACGCACGGCGGCTTCAGGCAATAGGATATCATATATTTGGCTCCAATGGCATTTGAAGCTCAGGACCTTTGCTCACCAACTGACCCCGTCTCTTCAGTTGATGCGGTCCCTTGGGATGGTTGAGCTGATGGTGTTGGGCATGCTGCAGCGACCTGCCCTGGTCAACTCTTGCCGCAATGCCGGCGGGGCTAGATGTAGGGTTGGCATTGGAATTCGCCGCAGTGGCGACGACATTGGATGTGGTGCCGATATAACACCCAATCCGGGCATCGGTGGACACCGCGGTGGCGACGTCTTTGGGTGTGGTGCTGGTGGTACATCCAATCCCGGCATCGGAGCTCGCTTGCTATGTGGTACGTTCGGCGGAATGAAGTGCCACTCTAACTTATGATACAGATGATACAGATCGCCTCCCAACGATCTGTTCCGTAACTTCCCGGAGTACTCGCGCAAAATGAAGACGTATTGCTTTTTCCGCCCCTACAAAATTCTTACCATTATCGGAATGAATGTGGGCTGGACACTCCCGGCGCCCTATGAATCGAGCGCCGCTAAAAGGCAAACTTAAAGGAAGTTGTAGGCACAGCCACTGCGGACCGCTCCACTATAAGGAGCTTTGACGGAATGCAGCAGGTGGCACTCCTCGAATGGCTTGGTGTGTGAGGTTATCTTCCGATTTCACGTGCCTCCAGTAGGCCATTCCCACATTTTCAGAAACAGAGGTGACACGATTAGGAACGAACGTCTTCCACGCGTACGGGGATTCACGGAGCCAAATCAACATAATGGTCGAATCCGTCCAACAGAATAGGTAGTCAGAGGAGATACCCAGCATTGTCATTAGCGGGGTCACCAGTTTCGCCAAAAGCACAGCTCCACAAAGTTCCAATCGTGGTAATGATTAAGTTTTCAAGGAAGCTACTCGTGATTTTGCCATTAATAGATGCGATGAAATCCGGCTCCCTTTCTGGCATCGGACGTAGATTGCCGCGGCGTATGCTACTTATGATAGGTTGCAAAATGCATGAAATTGCACGGTAGCCTCAATCGATGGTCCCACCCAATGAAATGCAATGGCGTCGAATGCTGCTATTAACTTTTCCCACCTCCTTGAGGAAGCTTTAGTTAACGGGTCGTCACAATCTATCTGATCAACCGAAATCTGCTGCATCAATATTTTAGCCGTAATCACGACCGGAGCTAACCACCCAACAGGGTCAAAAAGCTGAGCTATTATGGACAACACCTTTCGTTTGGTTGTCCGGGGTTCGAAGTAGATGGGGTGAGTATGAAAATAAAATTCGACGGACCTTGCATTCCAACGGATCCCCAAAGTTTTTGTTACACTGGCTTCATCTAGCTCTAAAAAATCCTCCTGCAAAAAGGGGTAAAGGTTCTATAATGGCAGTCTATTTTCTCATGGAGAAACCGGCGGAAGCGAATGCATGGATAAGCTCATCACGAGTTCATATCGCAGTGTCGACATTATGAGTGCTAACCAGCGTGTCATCCACATACATGCAGTCTCGTAACACCTGGGCGGCTACGGGTAGGTCCTGTTCTACGTCAATAGCCAATTGTCAGAGCGTTCGAATTGCGAAGTAGGGTGAGAAATTTACACCAAAGGTGCCTGTTTGCAGTTCGTAGTCAAACACCGGGGTAGGCGGCGAGTGCCGGAATAAACGTTGATAAGAAGTGTGATGAGGGGCTACCTTGGTCTGTCTGTAAATCTCCATTGACCATGAATTTAAACATTCGGCATCGTGCAATCAACTGTGTCAAGTCAGCTTCCAACGTTGGTCCAGTATGCAGCACGTCGTTTAGACGCTGGGTGTTGGTCGTGAGCCGAGATGAATTGACCACCTCCCGCAACTTGGTGGACGTACTTTCCGATTTGAGCACTGCGTGGTGTGGCAGATAATAATGTCCTGCTGCGGAATTATGAAGGTTTGGTACTTGGATCATTTGTTTTAGCTTCATTCCGTTCAAATTGTTTGGGCACTATATCACGAGATGACCCGAGTGCCTCCTCGGGGCGGTATGCCGACTTGAATTCCAAAGAACGACGAGGAATGGACAAACCTGGGTTTTCTTCAACACTTTGGGCTACAGCAGCAATATTCTCAGCTGTTCTTTAGCAACGTGCACGGGTTTTATTCTTCACATCTCTAAATTGTCCCAACAGCTCCAATTTATCCACCAATTTCTGTATTGCGGTCCGACAAGGTGCTTCACGACGACCCAAAAATGCTTTAGTTTTGCGAACTGTGACTGGAAGATTTTCACCATTTTTGTAGTGAATTTTAATCATTTCAATGCGTTGTTGAAGCGTGTATCGTTCCATTTTTAGTAATGGCGTAGTTTCTACTTGTCAAATGTCAAAGAATAAAAGCTTCAAAAGTGACAGCTACCAAAATACCGGGTGAATCAAAATAACACCTCTTGTTGGAAAACCCTTTACGAGTATGTGTGTGTAGTCCAGTATGTGCAGACCTTTTTTAGATTAATGTGAAATTACCATCAAAATTTAAACTCAAATATAGGCACTATTTATGCGCCTGAGGAACGCTAACTAATTTCGGTTATCTTTCGACAGGTGCTACTCATCCATGCTGACTACTCATTCTGGTTGTAAGCGCTCTCCTTTCCCTTTTTTTAGTTTTCTCACTCACTAGTCTCTCACTTATAGATTTAAGAAATACTTTTCTGATATGGTAACAATACTTCATTGAAATATAAATGGCTTCATAAACAATTACAATGATCTTCAATTCTGAATGAAGTCTCCCAATCAGTACGTAGGCCTCTTTCACAGTCTACCGATTATTAACTCCTATAAATAAGATATTGCCATAACAAGCAAAAGGCATATAAAATATCTAGTTAGTCCAGTTTCCTTCTAATGTAATAACTTCCAACTCTCCTTCTGTTTAATTTTATATATACCACTTCACTTCTTCTTTTCATAGTCTCTTTATATTATATTAGTTGTTATGCTTAACATTTAACAGTGGAATATAATATGTTTTTATACAAACTATTCAGAACTACTACTTATTAAAAAATATTCTAATGATATTTCTCCTATCGCGAAAAGCTCCTCTGGTTATTTCTATAACCATGATTGAAATAAGTATTGTAAACAATAAGGTGTGGTTATCAAAAGCAACATCCAACACAAACAGACAGCAATTTAAATTCAAGTAGGAATTAAGTTTACTATCTGATCCATGTACTAGTACATTCCTCCAAATCAATTTTTTTCGTCTAGGGATATTAACAAAATTATTTCTCTCATCAATACTCCCATCATACTCCTTAGGGACTTAAATGCCTGGAGTCCCTTATGGGGCTCTATAACCGTTAATCAAAATGATCAGCAAATAGACGACATTGTTCTTTCCCACAATTTGGTAGTTTTAAATGAGAGTTCACCGACACATTTTTCAATGCACAGCACCTTCACAAACATTTATCTCAGCTTTTCTTCAGCATAAATTGCTCCAAAACTAAATTCAAAAACTTTGGGCGACCTACACAGAAGTGATCATTTCCCTGTATTAACGCAATTAAATTTGAAAGGCTGTCCAAATAAATCGGTAAGCAAAGCGAAATTCATACTTAAAGAAGCAGAGTGGCAAATATTTGCCAATGCGGTCACCAAAATTTGCGAAAAACGGCTTATCTCAGCCAATATCAGCAAATAAACAGCCAATATACCAAGCATTTTTAGAACAGCTGCCCATATGGCAATCACACAAACAAATGGTAGAATATCGAGTTATTAAAAAGGAAATTAAAAAATTTTAAAATTGCAAATGTTAGATTTAGGAAAAACGTAAAAGCGGTCAAGCTAGAAATTCTATAAAACCTCCTCTATAAAACCAATTAACCCTACCACCTCCCCTAAAAGGCTATGGTCAGATATTAGGATGTTAGTTGGATTCAATTTGCGACTCTCGATTGACTTCATTATCAAGGATGGCAACGTACTATTAAACGATTGCAAATAAATTTCTAATAATTTTGTCCTATTTTGGTCTATCTATGCGAGGGATTCTAATTCCCATCCAAATTTTGTTGCTGAAAAAATATAATTATTAATCGTGAATTATACAAACACTTCTTTAACACTTCAAACCCATTCGGCCTTATTGAGAGTTCTGCATAGAAAATAATTCACCTCGAATTTTTTATTCGCCCGAAATATAAATATAAGTGAAAACTTTCACGATTAAAACATTTCGCCCGAAATAACTGTTGCCGAAAAGCGAATTTTTCGAACATGCGAAATCTTACAGGCGAAACTCATGATAAGGAGAAAAGTGAAATAGTTCGGGCGAAATGGGATTCACGCGGACCTCCCGATAAGGCCGATTGGTTAGATTCGCAAATAACTTGCACAGAATATTTATGTACTGTAGCGTCCTTGCTGGGCAAAACAGCAAACCATGATAGAATCTCCTATGACATGTGAAATCACCTATCCTCCCCCTAGTACAACAATATTTTCGAAGCTGTGGTCCAAACCCTCAGGTTTGGAAAACTGACATGATCCAATTCCAAAGGCAAACAAAAAGTAGTGAAGATATATCTGGTTTTCGCTCCATTTCTCTACTTCCCTGCCCAGGGATAGTACTAGAAAAGATATGGCAAAAATAATTGTGGGGTTTCCTCTTAAAAATAAACTAACGAGTATAAGTTCTCACCAAATTGTCTTAAAAAATCCAACGGAACTGCGGACGCTTTATTACACATTGAATATTTTTTTATCTACAGCCTTATCGAGTAGAAACCGTAGTATTATTTTAATGAAATAAGCGATATTATAACGAAGTATAAACTAACCGATCAAGTTATTTTTACGCAGACGACGTTATTGTCTTTACCAAAACATCCGACCTAGATGCTATCAGATCCAAATTCTGGCATATATTATTTGATATTACCGAATGTTCATATAACATAATTCTTATGATAAATGTAAAAAACTTCATTGTTGCAATAAAAGAATGGGTCCTAATTTAAACTTAATTTTTAATAATATTAAAATCCAATTTATTAACAATATGAAAATATTTGGTATTATTTTTGACAATAAATTCACTTTCAAACCACATTGTACCTATATACCTATATAAGATGTAATTTAATTAGTAGATTTAATATTATCAAATACTTATCCTCCAAATACTGCTATATACACAAATCCACTTTAATCAGCATAACCAGTGCATTACAGAGCATTACTACTCTCCAGGATTGACTACGGTTTGCAAATATGTGGCTATTGCGCAATAAGCAACCTCAAGCTAATTTGTGCACCATACCACACAGCTGCAGAATTAATATCAATTCCCTTCCCAATTAATATCAATTCAATTTATTCTAATAGAATCAGGCTAGCTATCAATTGTAAATCGCGTTGCTGAAAGTACCATGAGGTTAATAGCTAAGCTTTATGAATTGTTATACTCGTACAACATCACCAAACGCTGTACAAACCACAACCGTAGTTACCGTCGAGAGTCGACAATAGAAAAATGTATAAAATACACTAAAGTGCTGAACATGTCGATCAAGCCTAAATTAAATCCGCTCATGAAATATCCTCCTTGAATTTCCTATGACTCATTATTAATTTTTAAACTTTATGAGTACTCGAAGTTAGTACACCCACTCTTTGCTACCGCCAACTTTTCAAAGAACTGATAGCGCCATACAGTCGCAGCAATTAGAATTTTGTTTTCTCTGATGGATCCAAAACACAACACGCCACTTATTTTGCTGTGGTAAATATTGATGGGAATACAATCAGTTCATGTTTGCACGGCTGAGCCTACAGTCATACTTAAAGCAGTTTACTTCGTCACGAAGTCCAAAGTGAAATAAATTGTATGCTCTACAGTGCCATCTACCGCATGATTTAATGACTCAAATCATTCGAGAAAGCTTTTACAACACAATATTTGAATTTGAAGTAATGAAATTGAAACGATTGAATTGAAAAAGTGAACTAAACTAATAATTGAATTTGACATAATAAAATTGAAATTGTGAACTGAACTAAATAATTGAATTTGAAATAATAAAATTAAAATTGTGAACTAAACTAAATAAATTGAAATTGTGAACTCCAACTAGTTATTTAAGTGCAAAAACCAAAATTGTGAACTATTTAAATACACTAGATATTAGTGAATAAAAATCTATTTGCTATCACAATAAACTGTATGATTAACGATCGCCACTGTCGCAGTAACACCTTCATTCGCCGTCAGACCGCACGCCTTAGCGTTCGCAGGACTGTCGCGTCTGGCCTAGCCAGCAGCAGGATTTGGTGAAGCATTTCACCGCAGTCGCAGTACTACCTTCCTTCGCCCTCGGACCGCACGCTTTAGCGTTCGCAGGACAGACGCGTCTGGCCTAGCCAGCAGCAGAATAGGTAACGTATTAATTGTCGCCCGAGCAAGGATCGCGAAAAAGTCGTGGTCTCAAAGAACCAACCCTTGAAGAGGTTCGAGTGCAGCCAAATAAAGGCGGTGCACCGATTACCTTGACCGGTAGAACCATCTGACCAGGGTCTTCAGTGCAGCAGAAAGGTAATCTGGTCGTAGCATTCGGTGCCTGGTACATCAGTACACCAAACCGAATAGACTGCCAGGTTTGCCTTTAGAGGTAAGTGATCTGAAATCTGCGACTCCTACGGGACCCTCCAGGTTAGAAGATCGTACCATAAATAAAAATCTGAAATCTGCAACTCCTACGGGACCCTCCAGGTTAAAAGATAATAAAACAAAAAAGGGTCGGAGATCTGCGATTCCTACGGGATCCTCCAGGTCAGTAAGACTACATATAATTTGAATTAAAGATAAGCGAATACGCCGTCGTAAAAGTCGACGTGCAGCCTAATCTACCATTGGCTAGGTAGCTCTCACTAAAATCTCTACAATAATTAATCGGAGCAGTCCTACCCCTGATACGGGAACCAGCAGCAGCTATCAGCAGACCAATGAAGACATCATCGGCACCTGTATTAATCCTGTAAGCTATTGTTGAATTATTAATTAGCTTTACATTATTTGTTATATTTAGGTTGAAAAATAGTTATAAGATTTTTTTGTAATTAATAGCATAACCCGTGACCTATTAGAATTTAAATTAGAAAATGCATAGTGGGGATGGACCATTTTCTGATGCGGGAGCACCAGAGTTTGAGGGTACTTCACATTGGGTCTCCCTCTATCAGGCACTCTTGAACACTGCCCTTACTGCCGCGGCAAGAGATGGAGAGTGTCGCTCCAATGAGAGCTTGAAGCTCATTGAGGAACTCCGCCTAGAGATCCATTCCCTGAAGCAGACTGCCCCCATTATTGAGCCGTACAGAGTCGTGGTGTGCAACGCCGACACGGGAATGACGAATCGTTCGCTCTAATACACGCCCTAAGAGAATTCGGGGTAGCCGGGCGCAATACGCCTCCTGGCGACGGGCTGCTGAAAGCGCGTATGACCCGTTTGACCGCTTGGAAGGTACCACCAAACATTACCAGGCGGTGCACTTAATTCGTGGCAAAATAGTGGGGGAAGCCGATATACTCTTGACCTCTTTTAACACGCCTAGCAACTTCAGAGCCATTATGGCTAGGTCAGACTTCAGAAGAGAACCAAGCACAGTGGTCAAACCAAAGGCAGTAGGAGGGGTCGTTTCGTTCACCCTACTATGATACGCATCCAATCCGGGAACCACGGTCACCACGAGATGGGCGTCAATGGGGGAGCCAAAGGCAAGCGTTACCCGGATATGGAGCGCCATTGGGGATAGAAGGACCTTCCACTTCTCGAGCAGCCTACCCAACATCCCAGGGTACGCAGCAGAGACCACCTTTCGGTAGACCCGCCCTCAGCAGTGAGCCGAATAACCCTAGGAAGTCATTCGATACCTTCCATCCGTCCAATTCATCCGGTCAGCACCAGCAAGAAGGGCATTCGGCGTCAAATAACGCGTTCAAGAAATTCAAGAGACCCCTGAATAGCCCTGATGCGACGCAGACGAAGGGTAAATCACGTGATGGTTCCAGAAGAACAGGACCCAGAGGCCGAGGTGACGGCAAGGCAAGGGCTCTTGCGTCATCGCAATAGGCGAAAGGGGCCTCATCCACCACAAGTCAAAATGGATGACTCTAGATTAGGGGAAGTTATCGATGAGGTTAATTTTTTAGGCTTGGGCGATCCTCCCAACCATACCTCTCAATTATACTGTACGACCGCCCCCTTAAGTTCCTGATTGTCACCGGGTCTGCCAAGAACTACATTAAGACTCTAGCTTCATACCAGAGGTGGTTAACCCGGTGAAGTGCTTCAGAAACCAGATTGTTATCGTGGAGGGAGCAAAAACTGGAAGAATGCAGTCAATCCTGTTCCGGAAGCAACCAAGGCACAAGCTGATGAATGAAGCAGTCCACATCGGGGTGACGAACGGGATCCTCTGCAATGAAAGGGTTATAGAGCGTATCCGCGATATCCTGCCAGACATGTTCCCCATGGTAAAATTTCGGTACTGCAAACACGAAGTCAAGAATATAGTGGACCCTAGTGAGCAGGTCGAAGCCATAACAAAGGAGCACAACCGCGCACACCGTTCGGTACAGGAGAACACCTTGCAGATCCTCAGAATCGGCTACTTCCCAAGCATTCGGCGACGTTTGAAGGAGATGGTGACGAACTGGAAAGCAAAAATTGGGCTTACGCCTATCCCCACCTATCCAGGACAAATACTCCGCATCGATATCTACTCGACAGCAGGGAGTCATTTCCTAACATGCATGGACAAATTCCCGAAGTTTGCCGCCGTTAAACAGATTAGATCCCGAGCCATAGTCGATCTCAAAGGGCCCTTGCTAGAAACCTTGAATCTCTTTGAAGGTACACGCACGGTCGTGTGCGACAACGAAAAGTCTCTGAACTTCAAATCACTACTGCTGGATCAATTGGGAGCGAAAATCCATGCGGTTCCAACCCTGCACAGTACCTCGAATGGGCAAGTGGAGCGCTTCCACAGTACGTTGACAGAGATTGCGAGATGTCTAAAACTGGCTGATCACTCTTCCTTGCTGTGTCTAGATGCAACCGAACGATTCATTCGGTCACAGACCAGAAGCCAGTTGCCATACTTCGCTCCATTCCGGACGAGCTAAGTAAAGCGGTGGTTGAAAAGTTGAAGGCCGCCCAGGAATCGGAATTGAGAAATCGCAATAGGGGAAAGCGAAAGCAGGTATTCCAACCCTTGATAGCGTCTTCATAAAATCAAATAGGAGGCTAGGTAACAAACTTACTCTGCAGGTTTGCATAGTATCGGGGTTTTTATTCAAATAAATTATTAGATATTTGCGAAGGTTTGTTTTTGTAAAATGAAATGCTTTATTTTATTTAATTATTACACTAATGAAATGTACACTAATACTTGTGGAGAGAACAGTGACTTGCAGACAACTTAGCTCGGCTCTTTCTTGTTTGCCATCGCTGCGCTGTCATTTTGCTCTCTTT
This sequence comes from Clusia tigrina, assembly GCA_920105625.2. Taxonomy (NCBI): domain Eukaryota; kingdom Metazoa; phylum Arthropoda; class Insecta; order Diptera; family Clusiidae; genus Clusia; species Clusia tigrina. The sequence continues at coordinate 157,146,771 of OV050032.1, forward strand.
TCTCTCTCTCTCTTCTTTGATCGAGTTCAAACATGCCGACCCCATGCTGGGACCAGCATAGATTTCCATTAGCGTCGGCATGGTGTAACGCTGGCCTTGAAGGGAGTGTGTGCAAAATTATATTTGGTTGCTAAAGAAACGAACGATTAAATTTGAGTATAAGTAGGTATCGGTAGTGGACACAGCTTAGATATCGAGCTCTAGTAAGTCCCGGTTTGAGTGCGTACGGTGACTACGCGTACCAGGTTGTCTGATCCAGGATGGAGTTCGACAACGCGAGCCATGACCCAGTCATTTGGCGGTAGACGACCGTCTTTGACTATAACCAAGTCATGCAGCTGTAGATTTGGACGCTGTTGACACCATTTTGGTCGTGTTTGAAGCTGAGCAAACCAATCCGAAGTCCATTTCTGCCAAAAGTGTTGAAGCATCCGTTGAGTTTGAAGATAGTGTTGGCTAAGTGAAACGTTCGATGCTGCTGAATCAACAGGCGGTGAAAGAAGTGGGCTCTCGATCAGGAAATGCCAGGGGGTAAGCACCATCAAATCATCCGGGTCCGAGGTAAATGGACACAATGGCCACGAATTGAGACATGATTCAATGCGTACAAGTAGAATTGAGAGTATCTTGAATGTAAGGCGCGTACCATTCAGAACTCGCTTTAAGTGGTACTTGACAGTCTTCACATTGGCCTCCCACAGACCCCCAAAATTAGGGGAGTGAGGGGGGTTCAAATGCCATTGGATGCCGTGGCTAGCGATATGCGGTACGACATATTGATTGATGTCTTCGACGAGTTTACGTTTGCTTGCTTGCAAAACCTTATCGGCACCTATGAAGTTGGTTCCGCAGTCGCTGTATATATCCTTGCACAGCCCTCGCCGGCCGATGAATCTTTTTAGCGCTAACAGAAAAGCTTCGGAAGACATTCCAGTAACTGCCTCCCAGTGAACCGCTTTCGTTGCTAAACAAATGAAAATTGCGATATAGATCTTGTACGTAGTGTTGCCACGGTATCGTGACGATTTGATATCGATAGCACCAGTATAATCGATACCTGTGACCAGAAATGGGCGTTTTGGTGGATTGACGCGATGAAATGGCAAGTTACCTATTAGCTGGGTGGCTATGGATAGCTTGTTGCGAAAACAGGTAACACATTTGCGCAATTGCTCTTTAACCACTCGCTTGGCGTTTATGAGCCAAAATTGCTGTCGTATATGCGAAATAGTTAATTGCGGGTGAAGTGAGGTACTAGGTAATATAATTGGATGCCTCTGCCCATAGGGCAATATACCGTGTTGGATTCGCCCACGTAAACGAAGCACGTTTTGTTCATCCAGAAATGGTGCTAAGCTGGTAAGATTGCTGTTGCTTGGCAGCGAGCTTTTTCGCGTACGCGTTTTTTCTCTTTCGAAAATGCTTCGTGTTGTACGAGCTTTACGATCTTAGTTAAACTTTCGTTCAGCTCTGCAACAGATAAAGGTCCCTTCCTACGTGTAGCAGCTTGCGTTATAGAATTGAAATCAAAGCGAAAAATATAGGCGCACACCCATATGGTCTTGTGAAGAGATGAGTGTGGAAGAATTACTGAATCTTCAGCGATGGAAAAATGCACTTGGAGTTGTTTGCGTTTGACTTCAACCATTCCCTCCTGGACATCGACCGCTGAATGGTGAAATTTCGGCCAAGTCACGTCAGCCTGTTTATGCCAAGCTGGACCACTCCACCATAGCGTGAACGTTGATAAAGCTGTAGTAATACCCGTGTTGCACAGTCTGCAGGATTTTGAAGCGTGTCGACGTGGCTCCACTGATGAGGGAAAGAGGCTTGGAGGATTTTGTTGACTCGATTCGATACCCAAGTTTGGCATCGGTTCGGATCACCGTGTATCCAATACAAAACAATTGTAGCGTCGGTCCAATAGAAAATGGGCAGATCTCATTGCTTAGCTGCCAAAGATTTCTTGGTCCATGTTGCCAATTCAGTTGCAAACACAGCGCCGCTGAGCTCGATACGAGATATAGTAAGCGGCTTTATTGGCGTTAGTCGACTTTTGGCTATAAGCAAGGTAGTGTAAACCCGTTTATCAGAGCATTCTACTCGCAGATAAACATTGGCTGCATAAGAGGATAATGAGCCGTCACAAAAGGCGTGAAGTTGCAGCCACTTGATCTGAGTTGGCTCATACTGCAGACATCTAGGAATCTTAACGCAGTGGAAGGTGGATAAGGCGGTTATAAACTGTTGTCATTGGTAATTTATATGTACTGGAAGTTGCTCATCCCAGCCCAGGGCCGTGCTTTCTTGATGCACGCGTTGAACTTTGTACATCCAAACTGACTTAAGCAGAATTTTCGCAGTTACGATGATAGGTGCAATAAGCCCTTGTGGATCAAACAGCCCAGCAATTGTTGATAGCATAGCACGCTTCGTTGCAGCAAAGTTAATTTCAAAGTTCAGCTTGAAGATGAAAATGTCCTGATTGGGCTGCCAGTACATCCCTAGTGTTTTGAAGGTTCGATGCTGTTGAAATTCAAACAGTTGGTGCTTGACATATGCTCCTGATTAATGCCATTCAGCAAAGCAATTGAGTTGCTGCTCCATTTGCGTAAGTTCATTCCAGCAGAGAGCAGAGCTGCAGTAACTTGCTCGCGAATAGCCGTGGCATTTCCGATGGAGTCACTGCCAGATAGCACGTCGTCGACGTAAATTTCGTGTTTGAGTACATTTCTTGCTAGTGGGTATGACTCCTTTTCGTCTTCGGCGATTTGATGGAGCACACGTTTTGCGGTGTGTGGGGCTGAGGCCGTTCTAAATGTGACCGTATTAAGACAGTAGTCTTGAATATCTCCTTCACTGTTTCGCCATAATATGCGCTGATATTGCGAGTCTTCGGGGTGCATATCGATACATCTATACATTTTTTGTATATCAGCCGTGAATGCATACTTGTGTTCTCGCCAATTCAAGATTACTGCCGACAATTCATTCTGCAGCGCCGGGCCTGTGCATAAAATATCATTCAGAGATCTACCGTTCGTCGTTTTTCACGAAGCGTCGAAAACGACGCGTAACTTAGTGGTTAAGCTCTCCTTTTTGATCACTGTATGATGTGGCAGAACGCACGATGTCACTGTAGGTATATTCGATGACGTAAGGACGCAATGATCGCTCTCTGCTGTAGTAGCTGGTGTTATTAGATTTAATATAAAGTATTCTTGAATGCAGTCCCGATATAATTTGCATAATTCCTCATCGCGCTGAAGCTTCCGCTCTAGATAATATAAACGGTTTAACGATATTTGTTTAGATTTGCCTAGTGTTTGAGTTTGATCAAATGCATGCTTTAATGGAAGTCTAACCAAATACTTGCCATTAGATTGACGCAAATGCGTTTGTTGAAAATGGTTTCCACACCAGTTTTCTTCCTGGGATAGAGCTCGGTTCGCAGGTATTTGTTCATGTTCGTAGAACTTTTGAACTAAAGATTCAAGTAGAAGGGTAGAGTGGTGACAACGAATGTTCGTTGAGCGCTTAGGAACTGCTGCAGCATTGCCAGTCAAGATCCACCCTACCTTTGTGTGCTGTGCAATAGGTTCTTCAAACCTTCCGATGCGAGTTTCTGGTAACATGATGCGAGCCATCATATCGGCTCCGATGAGCAAATCTATACGACGAGATTGGAAAAAGGTGGGATCTGCGAGCTGCAGACCCTGTATGTGCGACCAATGCTGCGGTACAATTTTCTCAGTAGACAGGCTCATGGTGAGCACATTAAGAACGTAGGCTACGTCGACTGGAGTCTCAAAGGCAGGATTCATACACGAGCGGATGCTGAAACTGACAGTGAAGTTACAACGTTTTGTAGGAGTACCGCTTAGCCCGGAGATTTCTGCTAAAGCGCGATTTCGAGCTAAGCCTATAGTTTGAGCAGCATGTTCCGATATTAACGTTGCTTCGGAACCGTTGTCAATGAGAGCGCGCACAGCTGCTGCTTGGCCTGTGACGTCATTCACTACAGTGACCATTGCAGTTGCTAATAGAACTTTTCGAGTAGTAGAACTGTTGTTGTTTGTGGCGAATTCGAAGTAAAAGCGCTCTCACGGTGAAAATGTTGAGCTGCATGACTCAGCTGTGACTGCGGCTTTGAAGCTCTCTCAGCTTGTGGAGCAGATGTAGGAAATTGCAATAGGGTGTGATGCCTTTGTCCACATTGAAGACAATTTTTGTTGCTGGGACATTGCGAAAATGAGTGCGAGTTACTCAGGCAATTTAAACATAATTTAGCACGATCCACAATAGCTTTGCGTTCGAAGCAATATTTAGCTAGAAACGTCGAGCAACGGCGTAAAATATAGGCATCGCCACATAAGTAACAGGAGGCTGTCCTTTTCGGCTGTGCAGTGACATGGAAGTTTCTGCTAGCAGATTGATTCGCTTTCCAGGTGTTATGTCTCTCCGGCAAATGAGCTGAAGTGGTGTGCTTCGAAGATGATGGCGTATCGATGTGAAGCTGCCTGTTTCCAATCACGTTGATGGAGACTAAGCGATTGTTCAAAAATGATTCAATTGCACTGAAAGTAGGTATGGCGGTAATACTGCCTAAGTGATGCTCCCACGCCTGATGCGTTTCCTTTGGGAGCTGAATTGAAACGTAGTAGGAAATCCAATGGTCGCACTCAGAAATAAGAATTTGTAGCCGCTGGAACTCATTGACGCACACTCTGGCTACTTTTAAAAGAGAATGGATGCCATCAGCACGCTCTTTCGTGAGCGCAGATATGCTGAACAGCTTGTTCATGTGGTGCATGAAAAGAAGTCAAGGGTTGTTGTACCACTTTACTATTAATTCCCAGGCTGTTGGATAGTTGGTTTCGGTAAACTCCATTTGCTGTACATCGATGTCTTTGTCATCAGGTAGCGCTTTCTTCAGAAAGTGGAATTTGTGAATCGCATTCATTAAGCGAATATAGGCATCGTGGAAAGCTGTGCAGTCTGTGTATTTTTTACGTTAACGATGGCAGAGGTAATTTGGGTAGCTCAAGCGATGATGCATGAGTTTGCTTTACAAATAGGTCTTGCGTCGATTTGGGCTGTTGGTCTTCCAATGCATCCAACAGCGTGGCTCGTATGTCAAAGTAGAGTTCTTCAAAATTAAAGGACATCGCATCTTTGAAATGTGGCGAATCGCGAGTGAGAGAGAAGCAAATAAGCTGTTTGTGTACCTCGAAAAAATCCTTATGCAGCATTTCAACCTTATCCAGCCGGACTTGACAGTAGGCTTTAGATTTTATTCGTACTGGAGTCCTTTTTGAAGTTTTTCAAAATTTGCTTAAGACTGTCATGGTGGTCTGTTTGAAGTGCAATGAGGCCTTCGTAATTTGCCAATGGCGGATTTGACGCGTTGTCTTTTGGAGACGGTTGACTTGTTTTAGAAGGATCCATCTCCAATGCTCTAAACCGATACCCTATTTACCCTTTGCCTTGGTGAATACAGGATCGCTGTCGTCTTCAACCAGAATTGGACTCCCTTATATACACGTGGATATCGTAAGTAGTTGATGGAGATGCACAAAAAAAAAAAGTTTAATTGTCGAGCACGATGTGTGATTTTGGTGTTATGTGTTATGACGTCATCAGTTAACACACTGTCCCTTTATACATGGCGATGGTGGCGTATTTGCTGTCAGCAAAGGTGCACGATGTATGAAAAGCTAAATCACGTTTATTAAATTATTAAATTGTTGAATTGTTGTTGGTTGTTAAAATTATGTACAGGCTTGCATAGTATCGGGGTTTTTATTCAAATTAATTATTAGATATTTGCGAAGGTTTGTTTTTGTAAAATGAAATGCTTTATTTTATTTAATTATTAGACTAATGTACAGGTTATGAATATATAGCACTAATAAGTGTGGAGAGAACAGCGACTAGCAGACAACTAAGCTCGGCTCTTTCTTGTTTGCCGTCGCTGCGCTGTCATTTTGCTCTCTTTCTCTCTCTCTTCTTTGATCGAGTTCGAACACTTACAAAGATTTATTCGCAGGCCATGATCGAAAAGGACCTCGGATCCAAGGTCATAATTAAGGGAAGGGTGGTTCATAAGGACAATCTGCGTTAGGCAGGCTGACCAAATTACCCAAGAATTTAGCTTAACTACCCCATAATTAATTTATAACCATCCTCGCCACTTTCATCCACATCGTTGCAGGTTCGGTCAGCATGACACGGACTGCAGCATCCATGATTACAACCATTCCTATTATGTGCCTGTCATCGGAGGATAGGTAGCCTTGTTTACGGACCACGGGTATTTTCGCCACGCCACCAACTTGTCGGATTATTGGGGAACGGTCGGAAAATATCCTTCAATACTTCCCGGAATCCCACATGAGGAAACTAATTGAAGCTATCATAGAGCAGGTCAACCGCCTACTGCAGCTGATTCAAGTTCATCATAGGCATGCCCGCGGCATTGACATATTGGGTTCGGCTTTAAAATTCATTGCCGGCACTTCCGACGCCGATGACTTCCTAGCTCTGACGCGCACTCAGGACCGGCAAATCGCATCACACGGGCAACAAGTACACATCAATACCGTATTGCAGGAGCAAATTCCACACCTAACCCACGCCGTCAATGAGCTCATGAGAGCCACCAAACGGGATAGGCTCTACTCAGCCAGCCTATTCTCTTTGGTGACCAGCCGCAAGAGGGTGATCATGATGGAATAAAGCAACCTCCTGAATTCCATCGCGATGGCTAGGTTAAACGTCAAAGATCCCACGTTATTGGACGCCCGTGAGGTGGAGGAGATAGTAAAGGAGGAGCACTAGGGAACCATGACGGTGATGAGTATTATAGCTGTCTCAAATATTTCACGGTACCAGAGTGAAACAGAACTGTACTTTCTGGTCAAATATCCAATTGTGGATCGTGTCTGCGAGCGTACGTTAAGGAAAATAAATTTGTCCTATCCTTGGGCTCGTGTGTATTAGCCAACTGTAACAGAACTTTCCTGCCCACTTTAACCTGCAAACCATCCGACAAGACGATGTGGTTTTGCGAGCGCAACCCTTCCAAAACCTGCGTTAGTCGCTTAGAGAACAACTTTTCCTCATCTTGCAACTCGGTTCCAGCCCACGACACGCCCCCTCTTCAGTCTATCGACGACGGAATCATACTTTTAAGAAGCCAACCGACCATAATCGAGGTATCGAAGAGGGCGCCAGTAAAGGTGAATGGCACTGTGCTGATAACGTTCGATTCATAAGTTCTTATTAACGGCACCTCCTACGTAAATCCCAAAAGGACACCTTCACTGAGTACGGGTATTCCTTCATTCCATACAGTGAACCTTACTGATTTCAGGTCGGTGTTATCCCTCCCTTATTTGCGCGAGCTCAATGAAGTTAATCTCGACCAAATAAACACGGTACGCAACGAGGTCGTGGCTATGTCACTGCAGAACCTGATCATAATAGGGGCTATAACCGTGGCCTTGCTGGCATTAGTCATAATCCTTTGGGCCTGCAAATGTAGAAAAAGAAACAAGGAGGCTCAGAACAACCTAAGGGTGCTCCAATTCCTCAGGAACTGGCGCTCAAACAGATCTACCGGCTCACCTGCACCGTCAGCCAAGGACGGCTGCGTTTAAGAGGGGGAGGGGTTAGTAGGGTGCATTGTGACTTTCCGCCGGCACTTCATGTGCGCGTACAAGTTGTCGATCCAACAGCGTCAGCTCTACGCTTCATGTGCCCCTAAAAGTTGTCGATTCGTCAGCGTCAGCTTTTGCTTGCTCTTGCAAGCTGGACAGCTCGCGCGTGCAAGCTGTCTGTCTGTCCGTCCACCCCGCGCGTGTGGGACATCCGTCCGTTCAATGCACCTGCTTCGGTCCGACTTCCGCCCCAAAGCACCCAAACGACAGTGCTGCAGTTCGATTACCTGCATTTCGCTGATTCTGCATCGATTAAGTGCATTCGGTCAAATCGAGTGCGATCGGTCGATGCACCGGAAAGCGAAAGTGGTGGGAACCCAAACTGTGGAAGTGTTGAGGTTTGCTGTCGCGGCACTTTAGGTCACGTAGGCCTCCGAACCGAGGCTTCGTGACGAACTTAAAATTAGGGATTGAGTTAGTTCAATTAGGAGACCCGAGAATATGGTTGTGCGGTTAAAACCATTAAACTAAATATTTGAATTTGAAGTGATGGAATTGAAATTGTGAACTGAACTAAATAATTGAATTTGAAATAATAAAATTGAAATTGTGAACTAATCTAAATAAATTGAAATTGTGAACTCCAACTAGTTATTTAAGTGCAAAAACCAAAATTGTGATCTATTTTAAATACACTAGAGTGAATAAAAATCTAATTGCTATCACAATAAACTGTTTGATTAACAATTTAGACATGTTTTTTCTTATACGGTAAAAAAATTTACTGGAGTGTCCCTAGACCAAAACACATTTGCATGGTACTATTAATAGAAGACCGCTCTCCAAATGTCGTTCTCTCACGGTCTACATAAGTGTCAAAATGAATAAACAGTGTTGCTTCTTTTTAAAATTTTGCCGTTATTTTCGGGCATTTGAACTTTTTTCGTAATAAGTAAAAGCTCAAGTGCCCTTTATTTTATTTTTTGTTTTGGTTTTTTCATTTATTATTATTTAAAAACAAAATTGTAGATACAACAACTTATACAACAACTAATACAACTCAAAATAATATTTCTAACAATTTATTATTGCCCATTGTTGTTTTTTTATACCTTTTACCTTTAAAAAAGGTAAATAGGGTATACTAACTTTGTGCTTTTGAGAGGGGTTGCAATTTCGAGAAAAAAGCGTGGTAGGTATGGACATACATATACGAGTACATACAGATATGATCAGAATCACTTTCTAAGCAATTTTTATTTTGTCCGTCCGTCTGTCCGTCTGTTGCCACTTTTTTTTACAGCTATCTTAATGAAACTATGCAAAATATAGTCTGGACAAAGATACAGAACCAGATTGCTATATGGGCCGATTTGGACAAAGACCACGCCTACCTCCCATATAAGGAACTTTTTTCTCCTTTTTTAAAATGTCTATAACTTCGGTCCAATTGACGGAATCGTGACGTTATTTGCCAGTTATGGAGATGTGGGTCCCACTAAACACTGTGAAAAAATTGGTCGGTATATATTAACTGCCACGCCCACTATTAATAAATATTAATAATTTAAGATCTGGTAGAGATATACAGACGAAATTTTACGGGAAGGAACATGTGGACATTACAAAGTTATCTGCAACAAATGGGGCTGATCAGAGAAAAGACACGCCCACTTTTGATATACGAGTAGGGAACTTTCGGGTCTAAAATTAAAATTAGCCTACCTATGCTCGATGCCAGCGTAATAAAAATTTGCAGAAATATACATGGGGTCCATAATAGTGTGTGTGCAGAATATGGAGATCATAATAGAACTGCCACGCCCACAATTAGCCAAAAATCATTACTGTGTTCCTATTAAAGATTTATCAACGAAATTTCACAGGAAGGTTGCGGGTACTAACATTAAACACCACACAAAAAATGGGCGTGTTATTTCTACAGCCACGCCCACTATTCACATATTATAATAACTTTCGACCTATATAATATTTTTGTACGAAATTTTATATTAGTACGCATATGGACCCTTCAAAGCCACATACAAGATTCTGGGTCGATCAGATAAAGGATACGCCTCCCTCCCATATAATGAACTTTGGGGACCCCACTTAAAGACAATTACCCTATCTATGCTTCTAGTGATGATATACGAAAATAAATTGGTATATGTATACATTGGGTCTGTCTATACTAGCATGCATTACAAATATGGGCAGATTATTACTACTGCCACGCCCACAATTAACCAAAAATCATTTTAAAAAAAATGAACAAAAACAATTTACATGAGCATTCGACACTCACCGCCACAAGCGAGAGATCGATGTCTCACCCGCGCGTGTCCCCCGCATGCAGCAATAGACAGTAATCAACAAATCAATTTAAACCCAACGGAGATGATCTCTCACAATAGTTCAGCAGATGCGCAATCACCACCAGTAATTCAGCAAACGGTAAGCACTGAGCACGCTCAAACTTCTAAGCTAGTCACACCCACACCAATAAAACTAATAAACACGCAGAAGCAAAACAACATTGATTTTTGCACAACAAAAAAAATAAGCACAGATTCTCAAGCAGACGCTAAATATGCCAGCAAACTTTCAGCTCTCTTGGAGTGGACAATGTACCTCTCCAAATTCAACAGCATCTCCAACACAAATCAAAAACAACAAAGGTTCTGCTATGAGTATATATAAGCAACAACAACTTACCAATGTTGCAAATAAAACTATAGAAACACAGTGTGCAAAACCAAACATAAGCACACAAACAGGTATTGATCGATACATAACAATAAAACGAAAACGCAGCCGGATTGCCATGGCAGAAAAGAATAAACTTGTTAAAAATAATACAGATACCCTAGACAACAACCGTTTTGCTCTATTAAGCGATAGTGCAGAGTCTGAACCAACTAAGAGTATTGCATTCAAACCACCACCAATTTACTTGCGGGAACGCAGTTCCAACTTATTAATAGACAGTGTTGCCAGCTTGATTGGTAAAAATAATTTTCATGTGGTCCCGCTGTTGAAGGGTAAAATAAATGAAACAAAAATTCAAATTTATTTGGAAAAAAACTATCGGGCAGTTGTTTCTTTCCTTGAAAATGAAAATAAAAATTACTATACTTATCAGATAAAGAGTAGCAAAGGGTTGACAGTTGTTATTAAAGGTATAGAACCTGAAATAGACCCTATAGAACTAAAATATGCACTCCAAGAGACTGAATTCACAGCAAAATCTGTGTTTAATATAAGGAATAGGGAAACAATTCCGCAACCACTCTTTATAATAGAACAATAACCAGGGAATATTAAATTAAAACAAAACGAAACCCACCCCATTTACAACTTAAAATATTTAATGCATCGTAGAATAATAGTCGAGGATCCTCACAAACGAAAAGGCCCAATACAATGCACAAACTGCCAAGAGTATGGGCATTCGAAATCGTACTGCACCCTACGTACTGTATGCGTTGCGTGTGGCGACTTCCATCCATCAAAGGAATGCAAGCTGAACACAAGTGAGAAGGATACAAAAAAATGCAGCAATTGTGGGGGGAATCATACTGCTAACTACAGAGGCTGCCCGATATATACACAACTAAAAATCAGTATGAACCAAACTGCTAAGACAGTTCGAACCCAAAAATATATATACCTACCAACACAAACCATATTGGAACCACCACCGTAAACATCTCTTCATCCACTAGCTATGCGAATGTACTGAAAACTGGCGTTTCTGGTAAACCGACTCACCCTATGCAACCTCAAAATTTAGGAACGTTAATATTTAACTTGTCTCAGTGTATTACTAACTTCATGTCCTCGATGCAATCTATGATTCAAGAGCTTGTACATAACCAAAACTTACTTATGAAAACTCTACTTTCACAAAAATGAATGTTCTAAAAATATGTCACTGGAATGCTAACGGTATTAACCAACACAAAATTGAATTAAAAATTTTCTAGACAGTAACAGCATAGACATCATGCTTATCTCAGAAACACATTTAACTGTAAAATATAACTTCAAACTAGCAGGCTATAATTTTTACTCAACAAACCACCCACAAGGAAAAGGTTATGGTGGTACGGGAATTCTAATTAAGGCTCGATTAAAGCATTACTTTCTGGAATCCTATGCAAAAAAAAACATCCATTCTACTTCCATCTCTTTACAGTGTTGGGGTGAGCCAATAGTAATTTCATCAGTCTATTGTCCTCCTAGGTTTCCTATTTCCACAACCGATTTTGTTTCTTTCTTTAAATCGCTCGGTAACAAATTTCTCTCTGCCGGAGACTTCAATTCTAAACATACCTACTGGGGCTCACGGTTAATCAACCCTAAATGGAAGCAATTTTTTAATGCACTGATATACTCTCGGAATGGTCTAGACTTTGTATCATCTGGAAAACCTACATACTGGCCATCTGATTAAAGAAAAATTCCCGATCTTATTGACTTTGGCATAACTAAAAATATTGAAAGGTGTTTCTTGGAAACCGAGCCCTGTTTCGACTTATCATCCGATCACTCACCGGTGATAATATATTTAAAAAAAAGACCAGAGTTCATTAAAAAACAATAAAACTGACCTCCAAGAAAACAAACTGGCTCAAATATCGCAAATATATTAGTACCCACGTGTGCGTTAAAACAAAGCTTAAGAGTGGAGAGGACATTGAATCAGCGATGCAGGCTCTTGGTTCAATAATAAAAGCAGCTGCTATTAGTGCCACGCCCGCACAAAACTCAACTAAAACTAACGCGAGGCACACTACGTCACACTATGCCGAATGCCTCGTTAGAGAAAAGATGAGATTAAGGCGTGAATGGCAAAAATACAGATCTCCAGCAATAAGAGTAAAATTAAAGTCATCACAAAATCAGCTGAAAAACACTCTACGGGAGGAAAAGGAAGAAAACCTTAATAAGTACCTTGAAGATTTGGCTCCTCTCAAAGTCACCAATTACTCACTCTGGAGACCGACAAGAATGGTTAAAACACCGAAGGATAGTGAATCGCCTCTAAGACAATGCGATGGAACTTGGGCAAAAACAGAAGAAGAAAAAGGCAACTTCTTTGCAGCCCATCTGAGGTCAGTATTTCAACCTAACCCGCCGACCTGCAACAACACTAGCATACAGAACTTTTCAATTACGAAGTCAGCAGTACCAATTCATTTCAAACCAAAGGAAGTTATACGCCTATGCACAACGAGTCTAAACCCAAAAAAGTCACTTGGTTGTGACCTAATTACCAATAAAATGGTAACTGAATTGCCGCAAATAGCTCTAATACATCTCACACACATTTTTAACGCAATACTCCGTCTGGGCTACTTCCCTACAACATGGAAAACATCGGAAATAATAATGATTCCAAAACCCGGAAAAGACCCTACTCAGGTATCTTCTTATCGGCCCATAAGTCTCCTGCCAACGCTCTCTAAAACGCTCGAACGCTTATTGCTGGAAAAATTAGCACCAAAGCTCGATTTAATCTTTCCTCACCACCAATTTGGTTTCCGCAAACATCATGGAACTATTGAGCAGGTGCACCGTATTGCCTCTGAAATAAGGCGAGCATTTGAACAGAGGATGTACTGCTCCGGAATATTCCTGCCTTTGACAAAGTCTGGCACGAAGGACTCATATATAAAATCAAAAAACTTCTGCCAAAAAGTTTGCATAAGATTCTGGAGTCATATTTAACAAATCGCAAATTTAGAGTTAAATATAAAGAATTTGTAACGCCAGACTTTGATATTATGGCTGGAGTACCACAAGGTAGTGTGCTTGGACGTATGCTTTACACTCTGTACACTTCCGATCTGCCAACGGATAAAAACCTCGTTACCTCGACTTTCGCTGACTACACAGCTATCCTGAGCTCTCACCTAAATCCACGGATAGCTTCCCGGGATTTAGAAGAACACCTTAAAAAAATAGAAAGTTGGCTAGCAGATTGGCGCATCAAAGTAAATGAGCAAAAAAGTGACATTTACTCTTAAGCCCAGTTCTTGTCCGGCAGTCTCCTTAAATGGCATTGTAATCCCGCAAGCAACAGAGGTTTAATACTTAGGAGTGTATTTTGACCGACGGCTCACCTGGAAAAAACATATAGAAGCCAAGAAAATGCAAATGAAACTCAAGGCAAGTTCCTTGTATTGGCTTATCAACCGAAAATCAAAACTGCGTTTAGAGTATAAAGTACTTATATAAGTTAGTAGGGTGCATTGTGACTTTCCGCCGGCACGGCATGTGCGCGTACAAGTTGACGATCCATCAGCGTCAGCTTTTGCTTGCGCGTGCAAGCCGTCCGTCCATCTTGCGCGTGCAAGCTGTCCGTCCATCTCGCGCGTGCAAGCTGTCCGTCTGTCCGTCCACCATGCGCGTGTGGGACATCCGTCCGCTCAATGCACCTCGCTCTAAAGTGTTTGCTTCGGTTAGCACTTCCGCCCCGAAGCACCCAAACGACGGTGCTGCAGTTCGGTTACCTGCATTTTGCTGATTATGCATCGATCAAGGGCATTCTGGCAAATCGAATGCGATCGGTCGATGTACCGGAAACCGAAAGTGGTGGGTACCCAAACTGTGGGAGCGTTGAGGTTTGCTGGCGCGGCACTTTAGGTCACGTAGGCTTCCGAACCGAGGCTTCGTGACGAACTCCGAATTAGGGAAAAGTTACTTCGATTAGGAGACCCAAGAATACGGTTGTGCAAGAATACGGTTGTGCGGTTAAAGTGATAAGTTGTATTTAATATTTTGTAAAACCATTTGCCAAATTGTAACAGTAATTAAATGTTATCAAATTATAATTGTTTGTAAAATCATTTACCAAATTTTAGTGACAACTAAAATTGTAATAAAATCGCTTCGAGAAATTGTGGACTATTTAATAAACTGAATGTGAAAACCGAAATTAAATTGTAGTTAACTATTCATTAACTGGTTTAATTATCAATCGCCGCTGTCGCAGTGACACCTTCCTTCGCCATCAGACCGCACGCCTTAGCGTTCGCAGGACTGACGCGTCTGGCCTAGCCAGCAGCAGGAAGAGCGAACACATTAATTCCACATTAATTGGCGCCCGAGCAAGATTCCTATATTCTCCATTCAGCACCTCCTTCTTAGCGCTGTCGTTGGCGTTGTTCATCTTGTTCTGATTCGTGAGCAACGTAAGTCGATTCTGAATCTCATCATAATATTGCGCGACCGTCAGACGCCTCTATCGCAGCGCCAACAACTCGTGCTGAATCGAGTAGGATGATCGTTTGTCTGCGTACGTGAAGTCTAGTTTAGCCATAATTGCCCTGAAGTTGCTAGGCGTGTTAAAGGAGGTCAATAGTGTGTCTGCCTCCCCCACTATTTTTCCACGAATTAAATGCACCGCCTGGTAATGCTTGGTGGATCCTTCCAAGCGGTCAAACGGGTCATACGCGCTTTGAGCAGCCCGTCACCAGGAGGCGTAATGCGCCCGGCTACCCCCGAACTCACTCAGAGCCTGTATTAGGACGAACGATTCGTCAGACCCCGAGTCGGTGTTGAACACCACGTCTCTGTACGGCTCAATAATGGGGGCAGTCTGCTTCAAGGAATGGATCTCCAAGCGGAGTTCCTCAATGAGCTTCAAGCTCTCGTTGAAGCGACGCTCACCATCCTTGGCCGCGGCAGTAAGAGCGGTGTTGAACAGTTCCTGAGAGAGGGAGACCCCCTGGGAAGTACCCCCAAACTCTGGTGCTCCTGCCTCAACAAACTGTCCATCCCCACTATGCATTTTTTCTAAATTGGATTCTATATTCACGGGTTGTGCGATTATTACAGGAAAAATATAAATTGATAAAACGTAAAGTTATAAATATATTATTAATATCTTACAGGACTAGTACTGGAGCTGATGTCTTCATTGGATTGTTGTAGCTGCTGCTGTATGGCGTAGGACTGCTCCGATTTATTGTGAAGATTTTAGCGAGAGCTACCTAGCCAATGGTAGTTTAGGCTGCTCGTCGACTTTTCCGACGGCGTATTCGCTTATCTTTAATTTAGTTATACGCAGTCTTACTGATCTGGAGGAATCGCAGATTTCAGACTTTTTTTTATGTTTTAATATCCTTCAACCTGGAGGGTCCCGTGGGAGTCGCAGATTTCAGATTTTCGTTACGGTAGGATCTACTAACCTGGAGGGTCCCGTAGGAGTCGCAGATTTCCGATCGCTTACCTCAAAGGCAAACCTGGGAGTCTATTCGGTTTTGGTATACTGATGTACCAGGAACCGAATGCTACGACCAGATTACCTTGCTATTGTTGACCCTGGTCTGATGGTTTTTTGATGGCACTACCGGTCAAGGTAGTCCATGCACCGCTTTTATTTGGCCGCACCAAAACCTCTCCAAGGGTTGGTTACTTCAGACCACGACTTTTTCGCGGTCCCTGCTCGGGCGCCAATTAATGTGTTCGATCGCGTCAGTCCTACGAACGCTAAGGCGTGCGGTCTGACGGCGAAGGAAGACAGCGCTGCAACTGCGGCGGTTGACGAATTATAATTAGTACCTTACCTGTTCCTGCTGCTGGCTACGCCAGACGCGTCAGTCCTGCGAACGCTAAGGCGTGCGGTCTGACGGCGAAGGGAGGTGTCACAGCGACAGCGGCGATTGATAATTAAACCAGTTAATGAATAGTTAACTACAATTTAATTTCGGTTTTCACATTCAGTTTATTAAATAGTCCACAATTTCTCGAAGCGATTTTATTACAATTTTAGTTGTCACTACAATTTGGTAAATGATTTTACAAACAATTATAATTTGATAACATTTAATAACTGTTACAATTTGGCAAATGGTTTTACAAAATATTAAATACAACTTATCACTTTAACCGCACAACCGTATTCTTGCACAACCGTATTCTTGGGTCTCCTAATCGAACTAACTTTTCCCTAATTCGGAGTTCGTCACGAAGCCTCGGTTCGGAAGCCTACGTGACCTCAACGTCAACGCTCCCACAGTTTGGGTTCCCACAACTTCCGCTTTCCGGTACATCGACCGATCGCATTCGATTTGCCAGAATGCCCTTGATCGATGCAGAATCAGCAAAATGCAGGTAACCGAACTGCAGCACCGTCGTTTGGGTGCTTTGGGGCGGAAGTGCTAACCGAAGCAAACACTTTAGAGCGAGGTGCATTGAGCGGACGGATGTCCCACACGCGCATGGTGGACGGACAGACGGACAGCTTGCACGCGTGAGATGGACGAACAGCTTGCACGCGCAAGATGGACGGACGGCTTGCACGCGAATTATGGAAATATAACTAGAAACACTTCTTGTTGAATTGAAGTCAACTTTATTTCTGATTTTTTTTATACAAAAATGTTTATGCCTAAGCTGTTGCTTCGGCCTATTGCTTATGCTTATTGCTTATTTGCGTTGAATGAACTTTCTTGCAATGTTTACATTATTGCTCAATGCATTGAACTGCAGAACAACCAAAATTTATTAATTGGGTCATAAAAGGAAATATTGTTGCAATGTTTGGAAATATTTTATTGCAGAGCAAACAGAATTTATTAATTGTGTTAAACATTGTTGCTGTATTTTGAAATATGCTAAATTATACTGTTGCAACAAAGAACATTCAACTTTATTAACTTATTTTGAAATTTTATATTCGAAATAGGGTAAAGGTAACGTCTGCGACGTAACTCCTCCCCTCTTAGATTGAAGACTCTCCTGAGTCGATACAGTATTAATATTGAGTTTAATATTTTTATTTTTATACAAAAGTTTTCCTAGTAGAATACTTATGATTAAAATAACTATTGCAAATATAGCATACACTGTTAGATTTATGTAATTCTGTTTCTTTTGATAATTAATTTCTTTAATAAAATCGATATGCTCTATTTGTTTTAATACAATATCATCAAATATAAGTTTTTTATTTATGTTTTTCATATTTTCCAGATTATTTGGAAGTACAATGCTATATTTTAGTGTTGTTGTTTTGCTAGTAAAATTTTTATTATTTATTTTAATCGTACAATTATTAAAATGAATTAAATAGTTTCCATTGAGTAAAGTGTCTTTATTATTACAAACATTTTCTATGGTAGTATTATAAAAGTTCTTTGCTATTAGTATGCCTTGTTTAATATTAATTATTTCGGATGCATTGTTAAAGATTTTCATACAATTTTTCTTCATCAAACAATTATTACAATTTTTAAGGTGTTGTAAATCTCTTTGGTTTTCATATTCAAAAATTTCGCTACCATATTTAATTACATATTTTGGGTCAAACATCAATTCAAAACTACCAGCGTCTGCTAATGGCATTAATAAAGTTTTTGGTAGTGTTATTATTTCCTGGGGAATTTTGATTGCAAAAATAATGTTATTATTATTATCAACTAGTGATGCTAGTTTAACTTTTTGTAATTTCTGGGCATCAATATTATATTTTGTAATTTCTTCATCTGTTATCATACTACTGTGAAGTGTACCTAGTCCACTTGCTACAATGCTGTCTTGAATATATTCTACATTATCTTGGAAAATTTTTAATTTTAATGCAAAATCTATATATAAAATTTCATTTTGTATTCTTGTGTATGCGTTTTCTATTGAATTCAGTCTTGATGTTATCATGTCGCGATCGTGTTGTATGATTTGTTTCAATTTATAAAATGTTTTGTTGAAATTTGTATTAATGTAAATTTGTTTGTTAAGATTCTCTATTGCATGGTGGTTGTTTGCGTCTATCGTGTTGAGGTGTTGTTCTATGTATGTCTTGTCTGTCATCATCATTCATTGTACCAAAAAGCCATTTTTGTACTGTTCCTACAATATTTATTAAGCCTCTTTTTTGTCTGTGTGAAATAAGGGTTTTAATTTTGTTCCTAATAAATTTAATTTGCATGTTTAGTGTTGTTTGTTTTGTCTGTAAGTTTGCTTGCTGAATGTTTGTTTCGAATTCATCTAACATAAGTGATATTTCCGATGGATTTACAATATGGAGTACGGTAATGTAGCTCTTAACAATGTCCACATCCTCTGTTTGTAATTCAATATATCCTTTATTGGTTTCTATTTGTGCTATTGTTACTTGTCCCTGCGCCAAAGTCCAAGTCATCATCGTTATCAGAAATATTTTGAGGATCCAACTGGCCTGCAAATTTAGTGGGTCTTTTAATATTTGATGTATGAATGTTAGATAGATTAAGTTTTTTGAATTTTGCTTCTTCCTTATGCCTGACTGATTTATAGTTTTTCACGTAGCCTTCTGTCCTTCTTTCTATATAATTCTCCCTTTTTTCATTCTGTTTACCTATGTATCTTTGTTTTTCTTTGCATAAGTTATTGTATATTACGGCTTTATCGCATTTACCTTCATGGACATTTCTGGGTTTTTCTTTAATAACCGAATGAAAAGTATTGTTATATAATTCTATAGCTTTGCTGATTTTGTCTTTTATACAGAGGTCTTTTCTTTCTATTCCTAACATACGAATTTTTTCGCTTATCGTATTGTGGAATCGTTCTACGTCAGCGTTACCGGTATGATTATTTGGTTTTACTAAATGTAATTCTATGTCCTCGTTTCTGAAATAGTCTTGTATGTTTATGCTTTTGAATTCATTGTCAGTAACCAATTTTTTAAAATGACCTTTTTGTGATTTGTATTGCCTTAATTTTTCTATAATTGTGCGATTATTTCTGTCTTCAAGGTAGAAAGCTGTGGCGAACTTGGAAAATTTATCAATAAAAGTTAAAAAGTTCGATTTTGAGTTTGTGTATACGTCCATATGAATTATTTCATTGCAATCTTTTGGAGTTTCTGTCGATTGGAATTTATTTTTGATTGGGTTTCTGTCATATTTTACTTTATTACAAATGTCGCAATTATTTATAAATTTTTGAATTAAAATTTTTAAGTTGGGGAAGTATATTGATTTCTTTAGTCCTTCATAGTTTTCATTAATCCCTGTATGTCCAGTTTCAAATTTATGGTATTTTTTAATTAATTTATAGGCTTGTTCTTCGTTAACGTCTTTTGCATGGTATAAACATTTTACAAATTTAATTGGATGCATGCTGTCAAAAAGTTCTATGATGAATTGTTTTAGTTTATTGTATTCTTGATTACTAAGTTCACTAAAAATGGCGATTTTACCAGATTTAATATGTCTTCTTAAAATATCTGACGCATTACTATCTAGTTCTTCCCGAGAAATATAAATTTTTTTATTTTTGTGAATTATTTCAAATTCTTTCGTTTTATTTTCCGTTAAAATGATTTGGGTTTTGAAACGATTTACTACAGTTTCTAGAATTGGAAAGGTTTTATTAAGTTCCTCCTCTTGAGAGTGGATTGTGTCTGTATTTTCGTTATCGTTATTATTTACTATGGATAAACTAGCCGGTATTTCAGGATCATTTTCTAAAGCATTTATTTCATTTGTATCATTGTTAATTCTGCTCAAGAAGTCAGCTACTTTATTCTCTGAGCCTTTAATATACTCTATGTTTATATTATATTCTCCTAATTTAAGGAGCCATCTTTGTAACCTTGGGTTTATATCTTTCCCATTTGATTTGGCGTAGAGCCATTTCAATGGTTGATGGTCCGTTAGTAAATTAAATTTATTACCGTATAGGTAGGGTCTAAAATAATTGGTGGCCCAAACGATGGCCAAGAGTTCTTTTTCCGTAGTAGAATATCTTTGTTCGTGATCGTTCAAAGTCCTACTGGCATATGAGATTGGGTGGTTACCCTGTTGTAATACAGCTCCTATCGCAAAATTACTAGCGTCTGTTACTAATTTAAATGTTTTACTAAAATCAGGATATCTTAAGATGGGATGTTCAGTAAGAATCTGTTTAAGTTTTTCAAAGGCATTTATATAATTTGGGTCGTTTGTGTTAATTTTTGTGTCTTTTTTGAGGTATTTAGTCATTGGTTGCGCCACTTTTGCGTAATCTTTAACGAATTTACGATAGTATCCAGTGACACCTAAAAATGACTTTATCTGTTTAGGGGTAGAAGGTAGTTTTAATTTTTGTATGTGTTCGATTTTTTGTGGATTAGGCTTAACTCCTTCTGGGGTTAAGATATGGCCTAGGAAGTGAGTTTCTTTTGCGAAAAAATTGCACTTGTCAAACTGTATTTTTAAATTGTGTTGTTTTAATTTATTAAAAACTTTTTTTATGCTATCAACATGTTCTTCTATTGAGGTACTGAAGATTAAAATGTCATCCATATATACAATACAAATTGTATTGATGTAGTCCTTAAGGACGTGGTTCATCATCCGCTGAAATGTGGATGGAGCGTTTTTTAGCCCGAATGGCATACGAGTATATTCGTAATGCCCAAGTGGTGTTGAAAACGCAGTTTTCTTTCTATCTTCTTCCTTAACTAAAATTTGGTGGAAGCCCTTGGCAAGGTCTAACGTCGTAAAATATTGTGCCCTACCAAGTTTGTCTAAAATTCCGTCTATGTGGGGTATAGGGAATTTATCGTATACAGTTATTTCGTTAAGCTTCCTATAATCTATGACGATTCTCCATTTATTTTTCCCAGAATTGTCCGTTTTCTTCGGTACAATCCAAAGTGGGCTATTGTAAGGAGAATTACTTTCTTTAATAATGCCTTGGTTAAGCATTTCTGTAATTTGTGTTTTGATTTCTTTTTCGTGGATACCTATATATTTTAGAGTATATTGGGGTGTTTACTGTTGTTACTATCTCATGCTGTATTATTGATGTACTGGTGAGCTGATCACCTTCTTTAAAAAAAAGGTCTTTATTATTTGCTACTAAGTGTGTTAAATACTTCTTTTCTTCAAGATTAAGATTTTTATATAATTCGTTATATTCAGAGCCATCACTATCGATGGTCTCCAATTGATGAATTTCATCAAATTGATAGGGGCAGGACCCGAGAAACTTAATTGAGTTATTATTTATAATTAAAATATTTTTTTTCATATCAATAATGGCACCCAAAGGTTTTAAAATATTTTGTCCGATGATGGCATCGAAGGGTTGTTTCCCTTGAAATTTAATTAATTTCCATGCCATATATGCCTTTTTTTTAAATTCTTTAGGAAATTCAGTAACTATTTCATGTGATACCGGAATTATATTATTAATGGTTCCGCATTTTGTAGGTACTTCTAAAAGGGTTCGAGGATACTTCTGTAATAAGCTATCATTAAGAATTGATGTGGTGGAACCGGAGTCTACAAGGCATAAAATTTTATTGTTACCTATTGTGACTTTTATTATCGGTAAATTTGTAGTGTCGGATCCAAGTGAAAATTTCCATTTTGTAGCTCTAGCTGGTCTACATGGACTGAGTCGTTCTGGAAATTATTTATTTCATTATGTTCGTTTCGGAATGTTTGTCTAGAGTTTTGTTGTGGTACTTGTGATCTATTTTGGTATGTCTGTCCAAAATTTTGACGTGTTATTTGTGCATTGTTAGAAAAATTCTGTCTATTTTGGTATGTCTGTCCGAAATTTTGACGTGGTATTTGTTCGTTATTAAAAGAACTCTGTTTATTTTTTTGTACCTGTTCTCTAATTAAGCCATTGGCTTCTAATAAATAAAACGCTTCCCTAATATTTTTTATGTCCCTATTTATGATAACTGAAGCTAAGTTTGCATCAATATTATTTAAAAAGGTTTTGAGTACAACACTTTCGTTATTTTTTTGACAAAATTCTGTAGGTTTGCTCTGGTCGTACTCGTATTTTTCATTTAATTTTGACAAAATATTCTTAAGATACAGAAAATAATTGCTTACATTATAATTCCTTGCAGCGAATACTTTTTGATATAAGTTATGGTACGTTTCCTTGACCCCGAAATTTTGTATAAGGATCTCCTTTATATCCATCCATTCCGTATTCGGTCCCAATGTCCTGATGACGTCCAATGCTGGCCCTTGAATTTTATTAATTATAATTTTATTGAAGATGTAGTGCTTCGTCGCTGTGTTGCTCTCTAACATTGGCAGTAAGATGTCTACTTCCCTCAAGAATGACATCAATGCATATGTTCCGTCGCCACGGAAATCATGCATTCGGTGAGCTTCTTTAATAAGATCATTTGCGGTAAAGGTGAAAGCCATATTTGTTACGTTGGTTGCTTTCGGCTCCTCAGAAATCGTTTCAAGTTGGTTTGAACTTCTTGTTGTAGGCATTGATATTTTTGTTAAAAAATTTCGCTAATTTTTTTTTCTAGTTTTTCTTCTTTTTCACTATTTATTTCGTTACTAGTCGTTCACTTGGGATTTTTCAGAATTTAAGTCTTTTTAGTTTAACTGTTTTGTTATTAAAAATTTTTCACTTGTTCTTTTGGGACTTTTTAACTTAAGAACTTTAGTCTTTATCTCGAAAACTTCAGTTTTTCAAAATCTTCTACCTATCTTTAGATTGGTAGTAGCCGACTGCGCCAATTATGGAAATATAACTAGAAACACTTCTTGTTGAATTGAAGTCAACTTTATTTCTGATTTTTCTTATACAAAAATGTTAATGCCTAAGCTGTTGCTTCGGCCTATTGCTTATGCTTATTGCTTATTTGCGTTGAATGAACTTTGTTGCAATGTTTACATTATTGCTCAATGCTTTGAACTGCAGAACAACCAAAATTTATTAATTGGGTCATAAAAGGAAATATTGTTGCAATGTTTGGAAATATTTTATTGCAGAGCAAACAGAATTTATTAATTGGGTTAAACATTGTTGCTGTATTTTGAAATATGCTAAATTATACTGTTGCAACAAAGTACATTCAACTTTATTAACTTATTTTGAAATTTTATATTCGAAATAGGGTAAAGGTAACGTCTGCGACGTAACTCGCGCAAGCAAAAGCTGACGCTGATGGATCGTCAACTTGTACGCGCACATGCCGTGCCGGCGGAAAGTCACAATGCACCCTACTAACTTATACAAGGCTGTAATTAAACCGATTTGGACTTATGGTATTCAGATATGGGGCACTACTAGTGCATCAAACTTGCAAATAATTCAAAGGGCTCAAGCGAAAATTCTGAGAACGATCAGCGGCGCTCCATGGTTCGTCAGAAACGAAAATATTCACCGCGACCTTAATATAGCACCTGTTGAAGGAGAACTAGCAGTTTTAAAAACAAAATACCAATTCAAACTTCAGTGTCATCCTAACGAACTAGCAAGGAATCTGCTTCATAGGATGAATACATCTCGACTTAAAAGGCCACTTTTTTAAAAAAATACAGTTTCTTTATATTATATTTTTATATTTATTTTTTTTCTACATAATTTATATAATACTTGAACTAAAATTGCTCTAAGCACTGGCGCGGAGCATCAATTTATTTAATAGTTGTAAGCTTTGTAAAATTATGGTTGGTTTCGATTGAGAAGATGCAATAAATAAATCCATGTTGAATTAAAAAAAAAAATAAAAAATTAACAACATATGAAAATAATTAATAACGTCTGCCAATCTGCATGACAGTACATTTCATATTCCAAAAAAATCTCAAATCCGGTTAATAGGAAGCTGGTAATGGTAATGGTAATGGTTGTACGGGTTAGGCTAAGGCCTTTATGCACTGCGACCAACTTGATGTATTGTGCGCCCCTTCGTACTTAATTATTTAGTATACTTAGTATATCAAGGAATCGAACCAACTCCTTTGGAGAGAGCATTTGAAGGTCTTCATCTTCTAGTATATAGGAACCTAAGATCCTGTGTCTCCTGTGGCCTAATGCATCACAGTTGGTGATTAAGTGCCCATAGACTCCTCTTCATCACAGTATAATCTGCAATTGCTCGTGCTAGATATACCTATTTTGTGTAGGTGTTTGTTGCAAGCGAAGTGGCCTGTTAATGCTCCAGAGAGTAATCTAAGGCATTTTTTGTTTAGGGTAAGAGCGATGTTTGCTCTATTAGCGTCAAAGCTCAGGAATTTTTTAGAGTGATTGAGGCCGTCAATGCCATTCCAATATTCACTGATTTTATGTTGGATCCATTTTTTGGTCTCTTGTTTTATGTTATTTTCTTAAAGCCAAAGAAGATGATCCTTCAGCCCCTTTTTTGGTATAAAGGTCTGCCTTTCGTTACCTTCGTGTCCTTCGTGTCCTGGCACCCAAATCAGAGAGACCTGATTGTGGATGGCCAGTTCGTTGAGTGCGTTGTTACACTCTATAAGGCCTTTTGATGTAAATGTGTAGCTTTTAAGAGCTTTGAGGACTGATTGTCTGTCTGAGAGTATTTTAATTTTCACTCCTTTAAGTCCTCTTTTAGATAAGATTTCCACTGTTTCCATTATAGCATAGAACTCCGCATGGAAAATCGTGGTATCTGCACTTAGGGTTATTGATTTGTGTGCTCTAGGTCCCACTATTCCTGCTTCTAGCCCCTGGAGCGTTTTGGATCCATCTGTATACCATTTTTGCGAATCATCGTGTAGCCATGTTGGGCAATAGGAATATGACATTGTAACTCTTGGTGAAATTGAGTACTAAGTCTGTGTGGTCACTTGCCTGGGTCATACGAGTATGTGTAGCATCTTTGACCAAATTTAGAATTTCTAGGTGTCCAGTGAGATTTGCTGGTTTGAATTTTTCATTTGTATGGATTGAGAGTGCTTGCCTTGCAGCTTCCTCTTGTATTGCTAGGTGTAGCGGTGGTAAATTTAACAGCGCTTCCATGCCAGGGTAGTTCTCATAGCCCCTGTGATGCTTAGGCATGCCAGCCTTTGTAATTTGCACAGTTTTAATATGGCTGTTGTTTGTTTTGTTTTTCCCCACCATACCAATGCCCCATATAGTATGATGGGTTTAACCATTTGGGTGTATATCCAGAAGGTCATTTTGGGGCTCAGACCCCAGGATTTTCCCCGAAGTTGTTTTGTAGTCCAAAGGTTTTTCGTGGCCTTTTTTATTACCGAGTTAAGGTGTGCCTCCCAGGTGAGTTTTTTATCCAGGATGATACCTAGATATTTTACCTCTTCCTGTAAGGGTACCTCTATTCCATTTATTTTTAATGTTGGGATATCAAATGCCCTTTTCCTGGTGATGGGGACAATAGTGGTTTTGGTGGGGTTGATTGATATCCCTTCTTTCCTGCACCACTCCCATGTTGTGTCTAAGGCATCTTGCATCAGGTCTCCAATAGTTCTTTCATGATTGCCTTGGGTTATTATAGATATGTCATCTGCATATCCAATTGTTTTGTATCCTTTATTATTAAGGATCTGTATTAGGTTATCAACTAGTATGGACCATAGCAGTGGTGATAGTACTCCCCCCTGCGGACATCCCTTTACCGCTGTAACACTCATGTTAACTTGCCCTAAAGAGGCTGTGATTATTCTTTGGTTTAGCATATTGCTTAACCATTTTACTATTGCTGGATCTGCTCCCCTGAGAGTGCCAGTTCTATTGCTTGAAAGTTCGCATTGTCGAAAGCGCCCTCAATGTCCATGAATTCACAGAGGGCTACCTCCTTTAGGCCTAGTGCCTTTTCAATATCACGAACAATTGTGTGCAGTGCTGTGACTGTAGACTTCCCTTTTTGATAAGCAAATTGTAGCTTATGTAGTGGAGTATTAGAGATTACCTCCTCTCTTAGGTAGCAGTCCAATATCTTTTCCATGGTTTTTAACATGAAGGACATTAGACTGATTGGCGTGTAGGATTTGGGAGATTCAGGGGGTTTATTTCCACCCTTTGGTAGGAATATTGCCTTGACCTCTCACCAAACCTTAGGAGCATATCCCAATATTAAACTAGATCTAAAGATTTGAACCAAAATTTGTATTAATCTCCTGGTCCCTTTTGAAAGTAGGGCTGGAAATATACCATCAGGTCCGGTTGATTTGTAGGGTTTAAACGAGTTGGTTGCCCATTCAACCCTTTCAAATTTTACTATTCTGAAGATAGTAGAGTTTCTTGCCCTGTAGCGATTGTACGCTGACACCCCATGATCGTTGTCGCTGGTTGTGTTAGACCGGCAATCAGGGAAATGAGTTTTAAGAAGAAGCTCTAGTGTATCATTAAAAGTGTTTGTGAAAGTACCATCCGGCGCCTTTAGAGTGCCAATTGGATTAATTACCCCCTTGGACAGTGATTTTTGTATTCTGGCTGTCGTTGGGACATCTTTAAGTTCTTCACAGAAGTTTTTCCATGAGTTCCTTTTTGATTTCCTCAGTTCCTTGTTGTATAGTGTCAGGGATTTCTTATATTCCTCCCATGTTTTGTATTTCTTTGCGTCATTGAATTTAGACCTTGCTATTTGACGCAAATTAGCTAGTTCTTTGTTCCACCAAGGGACCCTCTTCGTTGAGGTTTTTGTCTTGAGTGGACTACATTCGTGATATGAGGATATAATGGAGTCAGTCAGAGCTTCAACTGATGCATCCAATTCCTCTGTCGATCTTATGTGAAGCATGCTTCTGGTTAGCTTAGTTTCTAAGCACTCTGAGTATTTATCCCAGTTTGTTGATTTTGGGCTTCTATAGAGCATTACGCTCTTATTTAACCCCATGATTTCAAAGAGAATATGTTTATGATCAGACATTGAGTCCTCATCAGAGCCTCTCCAGTTCGTGATCATATCAAGTGAATTATTTGTTATGAGTGTTAAGTCAAGAACCTTTTGTCGTATGGCATTTTCAAAGGTGGGTTTATTGCCCCTGTTTGCAATAGCTATGTTAGTTTGTAGTAAGAATTCTAGGAGTGACTCACTTCTTGTGTTTGTATCTGCAACCAATGATTAACGTCTTGTTGCGTGTCTTACAGTAGTTTAGAAATGTATTTAATGCTACTATAATAAGCTATAATACAGTAGTTCACTAGACCTATGATATTCGGTGGTGGTGCTTCGTTGGTGTCTCCTGGAAAGTAAGCTGAGGCTATGACAGCCTTTATTTTCTTCCTATTTGCATCCACATTTCTTCCCATTTGCATCCAAATTAACATTAATCAACAGAGACGGTCGGTCAGAAATTTTACCAAATCGCGAGTTAAAATTTCCTTCAAACCAATCGAATCTTCTATAATAGTGCAAAAGTGTAGTGATCGGTGAGAACCTAGTTCACGATTACCAGCTGGGACACATAATTTAAATATATTTTCAACAATAATAAGAAAACAAAAATACACAATTGAAATACAAACAACAAAAAAAAAAAACAACACTAAAATGAGTGTCTCTGACACTCACCAGCAAAAAACAGTAACAAATAGAAATGCATATTTCTCATTTGTGTCTACACAGGGTAACGGCGGCAATTTGCCACTCGAAGCAACAGAGAGCAGAGTCAGGTCCTGCTCTCCCGCTCTTCTAAGCGACACCACTACAAATGCTTCACTACCTTGGAGTGTCCAATGCGCGACACCCTCTACTATTATGGAACATTATCCACCAAACACAACATCAGGAAGAACAACAATAACACAAAGCGCTGGTACTGTAAACATAGCCGCGACAGCGACAATGAGAATGCAAAATTCGAGCGCAATGATCATGTCTACTGACACAACAACACCAATTACAACAACAACAATTAACACGCAAGTACAAAACTCAAATAATAGAAACACTAACAAAACTTCAGCGGAGAGTAGCCGAAAGCGAAACCGCGAAGAGCAATCGCCAAACAAATTAACGGACCAAAATAGCAACAACAAAAGACAGAAAAACAAACCACTGAGCGCGACACAAGCAACACTAAAAGAATATTAGCTGAGTAAGTCAATCGCTCCAAATACATCAAACAGGTTCGAACTACTAACACTAAATGACAGAACTGATGAACAAAATAACAGTGGGACAAAAACAAATTCAACCATACAGAAACAAATAACAAAGCATCCTCAAAAACCACCACCCATATATATACAAAACGTAGAAAATATTAATGCACTAACTAAAGCTCTAAATCAGGTACCAAATACAATTTACGAGATGAAAGCTCTGAACAAAAACGAAGTCAAAATACAGCCGACTGAATCTGTGCATTACACAAGCATAATAAAATTGCTTAAGCAAAAAGAAACCAAATATTATACATTTAAGCCAAAAGAGCAACGTGGACTTAAGGTAATTTTACGAAATATGCATTACTCAACGGAAAAAGACGACATTATAGCTGAACTGGCAGAGTTAGGACATGAAGTACTAAACATTCACAACTTGCAAAAAAATGGACAACCACTTCCTTTATTCTCTCTGGAACTTAAACCAAACGATAACAACAAAGACATCTATTCCTTAACCCATCTTCTACACTGCAAAGTAAATTTCGAACCACCACACTAAAAAAGAACTATTCCACAATGCACAAATTGTCAAAAATATGGACACACTAAAAACTATTGTACTAAAGACCCTGTGTGTGTCAAATGTGCAGGTAACCACAGCACAATTAAATGTAATATCCAAAGCGATATGAAACAGCAAATTAAATGCGCTCTCTGCAATGAGAACCACACAGCTAACAAAGGCTGTATGATTTACAAATCACTACAAATTAAAAAAATATCCAACTTTACGTAAAAAAGAAATAACTCCAACTCAAGAACAAAACTTTGCTGAACCATCTATAAATATACCCACAGTACAAACACATAAAAACTACATACCTGGAATGTCATATGCTAAAGTAGCAGCGATAAATACAGCAGCAGACTTAACTCAAAACCTTAACGCAGCAGCAAACAGCATGACACCAACACAGAATAACGACGATCTATCAGATTGAAAAATAATGATGAAACAATTAATAACTCAAATGACAAGTATGATGAACATTGTGACACTGCTTGTATCAAACCTAGATGGGTTCCAGAAATAAAATAACTTTTGCTATTTGGAACGCCAATGGCCTATCACGCCTCTTACTAGAACTTAAAACGTTTATGTACGAAAATTCAATCGATATTATGCTAATATCTGAAACGCATACTACTGATAGAAGCTATAATGACATACCAAACTATAACATTTATTATACACACCATCCTGACAATCGACCCCACGGAGGGACAGCAATTATCATAAAAAAATCTATTAGGTGCCTAGAACTAGAAGGATATAAATCACATCCAAGCAACCTCAATAGAGATAAGTGACTTGAGAGGGCCAATTACTGTGTCAGCTGTATACTGTCCACCCAAATATAACAACACAGAGGCTCAATACATAGACTATTTCAAATCATTGGGTAGTCGTGACATAGCTGGAGGAGACTATAATGCAAAAAACTCCATATGGGGCTCAAGACTGACAAACGTGAAAGTTCTAGACGCTATAAAAGAGAATAATAGTCGCTTTATTAGCACGGGAGAACCAACTTATTGGCCAACAGACAACAAAAAATTACCGGATCTAATTTATTTCTGTGTTACAAAAAACATATTGCACGACCACTTAACAATAAAAACATGTCTAGATTTATCATCAGACCATTCTCCAATTCTATTGACCTTTCAAAGCACACCGGATACAAAAATAGCTGCTGGCTTATATAACTACAAAACCGACTGGAACAAATTTCGCCAATGAATGGAAAATGACATGACAACAAACATTTCATTGAAATCTGAGAAGGAACTTGACACAGCAATAGCATACCTAAACATAGTCAAAGCAGCAACTCAATCAACCCCAATTCTAAGCCCATCCCAAATTACTACTGTCCCAGCTCACATTAAGCATAAAATAAGACAAAAAAGGAAACTCAGGAAAAGATGGCAAAGCACTAGACACCCAGACGACAAAGCCAAATTCAACAAAGCGGCAAAAGAACTGAAGATAATATTGAAACAATTTGAGGAGAAAAAATTTGAAAGTTACGTAAAGAACTTAGGAACGACAACATCAACGAACTACTCATTATGCAGGGCAACCAAAAAACTAAACAGTGCAATACCACATAAACCCCACCCCCCATAAAAACACTAGATAATACTTGGGCAAAAACGAATAAACACAAAGCAAATACTCTTGCAAAATATTTTGGAACGGTATTCAGAAACGACATGGACAATCAAATTACCGAGCTTACCAATACCGAAAGTACCCGAAACATTGCAATAAAAATGACAACGATATCAGAAATCAAGAATCAAATCAAGAATTTAAAAAACAAAAAGGCACCTGGATATGATCTTATTAACGGAAAAATACTGAAAGAACTACCTGACATAGCAATAGTCTATATTAGAAATGTATTTAATGCTATAATAAGGCTTAACTATTTTCCAATCTTGTGGAAGGTAGCACAAATAACAGCTATCCCAAAGCCAAATAAGGACGCAACAAGAACCAGTTCATATCGACCTATCAGTCTCTTGCCAACTCTTTCAAAGATATTTGAAAAAATATTATTTGACAGAATTGTGCCTATCATGATACAACAAAAAGCTTTGCCAAGCCATCAATTCGGCTTTAGACGAAACCACTCAACTGTGCAACAAGTTCATAGAGTTGTGAACAAAATCATGGATGATATTGACAAAAAGAAGTACTGCGTGGCTGTATTCCTGGGCATTGCGAAAGCGTTTGACAGAGTGTGGCACAAAGGACTTCTGAATAAACTAAATAATATTCTACCTTTAAACTATTATTACTTGCTAAGCAGTTATATCAATAACATATACTTTTACATTAAATATGACGATGAATGCTCTGAGATCCTAACAATGACAGCGGGAGTGCCTCAGGGCGTGTGCTGGGTCCACTCCTATACCTAATATACACTGCAGACATTCCAACCCCAAAGACACAAGGAACCATGATAGCAACATTCGCGGATGACACGGTCCTCTTAGCATCCAATCAAGACGAAAAAGCGGCGACAAACATACTTCAACAAATAATTAAAAATATAGTCTCGTGGTTCGAGAAATGGGGAATAGAAGTTAACAAAGAGAAAACTGTCCAAGTAGTATATACGAATAGAAACTCTGCTAAACACCCACTCACAATAAAAGACGAAATTATAAAAATTTGCCCCAGCGCAAAATACCTTGGCATAGTAATCGACGCAAAACTTACATGAAGACAACATATATTAAATAAACGAAATGGAATAAAAAGTAAATTCAAACAATTAAACTGGTTACTAGGACTTAGTTCAAAGTTATCACTGTATAATAAAAGAATGATATATACTCGTACATCAATGATAACACCCATCTGGAAATATGGGATCGAAATATGGGGGACAGCAAGCAAAACGAATATACAACTGATTCAAAGAACACAATGCAAAATACTGCGGACAATAACAAAAGCCGACTGGTATATAAGAAATGAAGACATACACCACGATCTCAACATTGACTCGGTGGAAGACACTATTAAAAAATGTAGCAGCAAATACACAGAGCGCCTAAAAATTCATCAAAACCGAGACGTGCGCCAATTGCCAGCAATGGAAAAAACAAAAAGAAGATTCAAACGAATTGGACCCACAGAACTTCCACATAGAATATTTTAAATGACACTTTTCGTATATAAATTAATTATATATAATTAAATTAAATTATGTTCTGTGGTAATGACTAAAGAACATATTAAGGTCCATAGTAGCATTTAAAAATTACTTATTGTTCACGAACAGAATATAATTAAAAATGGGGCAAAAATAAAAAAAAAAATAAAAATTTGCATCCACTTCGACGAGTACTGCTGCTGTGTCGCCATTCATAAACTCTATAAATGACAGATATTTAATGTTGGTATCAATGATAAGTGCAGCCCTTGGTTTGACTGCACCCACGTCATAGATTACCTGTGTGTTTGATGTATTGAGGCCTACTATCTTGCCTCTATGTATCCAGGGCTCCTGGATAAGCCCTATGTTGGTGCTTCCACAGGCAAACCTTCTGCCAAGTTCGGCCGTTGCAGCCTTAGCATGGTGAAGATTTGCCTGGATGCACTTCATGTTGGTGCTACTGAGTTGGAGTTGGATGGAGTACGTTCGTCCTCTTCTTCCAACTCCGCAGCATCCATTTTATCCGCCAGCTCATCAGCATTGGCGGATGTAGCCTTTTTTTTGGCGCTAGCTAATTGGTCAGCCCTTCGGGGAAGTGCGGCTATCTTTCAGACCAATGGCTCATTTTCAGTAAGGTCATGTCTCTGCTGAAATTGAGCCGCCGATAGCCGGGCGGGAAGAAGGAAAACTCCCTGGGGCAAGGGTCCGCCCGCGCTCTGGATCTCCAGTCTGGAGCGCGGACGGGCCTATTGACCCAAACAAACCCCCTAAACCCACAGTGGCACAGCTATGCTGGTGGGCTTGCTTGACGGGGTAGAGTCAAGCTTAATAGCGAACTTGGGGTGCCCAGGCAAGGCCCCATTTCAATCCATGCCTTACCGCGCTACCGGGGCACTGGCGTAGTGGACCGATATTTCCCCTTTACTCGTGTTAACAAAATGAACACAGACAAACAAAAACCGAATGGCGAGAGCAGCCACAATAGCTCACACAAAGAGGCCACAGCACCTCAGCAAAGTGAGGCAGAGCAGCCCTCGATTGGCGCGAGCCAAAACGCCGACCACCAAAATCCGATAGGCACGGAATCAAGTGCTGAAAAGCCTAAAAAACTCAGCGGTGCTGGCAAAAAGAGGTTCAGTTACTTCCTCAAGAAAGGGTTCAGCAGAGAAGAGGCATACGCCAAAGCTATGCTCCCTATGCCCACAAACAAGGTCGAAGGCAAAAAACCAGGCCCTAAAAGGCAGAGGTCGGCCGAACAAACACCTCCAGAGGCCAGATATAAAAAGCGGCTAAGTGATGATCAACCCTCCACCTCCAAGGCCGCAGCAGGAGCAGCAGCACCGGCTATAAAAACAGCACAAGCAGCAACATCTGCAGAAGACGCACCAAATTTGATTGAAAATACATCCAAGAACAGGCAGCCCAATGCCTCCTACAAGGATGTGGTGACAGGCATCAAAATGGCAGTACTCGCAAGGGACTATCCCAATACGCCCCTAACAACGGAGCAAATGGACTCCATCCAGAAACTCATCCTGGATAAAATCATAGCCGGGAAACAACAGGCTACAAAACCAGCGTTCCTGGGCGCTATCTACAAAGCAGGATACATGGTTCTGCACTGTAAAGATAGCGCGTCAACAGACTGGCTAAAGGCGGCCATCACCAACGCGTCGCCTTGGGAGGGTGCTTCACTGTGGGTCACAGAGGAGTCCAAGATACCTCACTCGCGGATCGCTGTGGGGTACTTTCCCTACTACCAGTCCCTGGAGACCGCTATGGTCCTGGACTTTTTGCAGGGGCAAGGTCTCCACGTCGAGTCGTGGCGTCCACTACGAAGAGCTGAAAGAGGCTCTAACGTAACTCTGGTAATAGCAGTGGACCAGAAATCTACAGCCAGCCTTGTGGAATCCGGTGATAAGGTCAACTTCAGATTTGGCCAAGTGAATCTCAGGCTACAGGCTGCATCCGCCAATGCTGATGAGCTGGCGGATAAAATGGATGCTGTGGAGTTGGAAGAAGAGGACGAAAGTACTCCATCCAATCCCAACTCAGTAGCACCAACATGAAGTGCATCCAGGCAAATCTTCACCATGCTAAGGCTGCAACGGCCGAACTTAGCAGAAGGTTTGCCTGTGGAAGCACCAACATAGGGCTTATCCAGGAGCCCTGGATACATAGAGGCAAGATAGTAGGCCTCAAGACACCAAACACACAGGTAATCTATGACGTGGGTGCAGTCAAACCAAGGGCAGCACTTATCATTGATACCAACATTAAATATCTGCCATTTATAGAGTTTATGAATGGCGGCACAGCAGCAGTACTCGTCGAAGTGGATGCAAATGGGAAGAAAATAGAGGCTGTCATAGCCTCAGCTTACTTTCCAGGAGACACCAACGAAGCACCACCACCGAATATCATAGGTCTAGTGAACTACTGTAAGACACACAACAAGACGTTAATCATTGGTTGCAGATACAATCACAAGAAGTGAGTCACTCCTAGAATTCTTACTACAAACTAACATAGCTATTGCAAACAGGGGCAATAAACCCACCTTTGAAAATGCCATACGACAAGAGGTTCTTGACTTAACACTCATAACAAATAATTCACTTGATATGATCACGAACTGGAGAGTCTCTGATGAGGACTCAATGTCTGATCATAAGCATATTCTCTTTGAAATCATGGGGTTAAATAAGAGCGTAATACTCTATAGAAGCCCAAAATCAACAAACTGGGATAAATACTCAGAGTGCTTAGAAACTAAGCTAACCAGAAGCATGCTTCACATAAGATCGACAGAGGAATTGGATGCATCAGTTGAAGCTCTGACTGACTCCATTATATCCTCATATCACGAATGTAGTCCACTCAAGACAAAAACCTCAACGAAGAGGGTCCCTTGGTGGAACAAAGAACTAGCTAATTTGCGTCAAATAGCAAGGTCTAAATTCAATGACGCAAAGAAATACAAAACATGGGAGGAATATAAGAAATCCCTGACACTATACAACAAGGAACTGAGGAAATCAAAAAGGAACTCATGGAAAAACTTCTGTGAAGAACTTAAAGATGTCCCAACGACAGCCAGAATACAAAAATCACTGTCCAAGGGGGTAATTAATCCAATTGGCACTCTAAAGGCGCCGGATGGTACTTTCACAAACACTTTTAATGATACACTAGAGCTTCTTCTTAAAACTCATTTCCCTGATTGCCGGCCTAACACAACCAGCGACAACGATCATGGGGTGTCAGCGTACAATCGCTACAGGGCAAGAAACTCTACTATCTTCAGAATAGTAAAATTTGAAAGGGTTGAATGGGCAACCAACTCGTTTAAACCCTACAAATCAACCGGACCTGATGGTATATTTCCAGCCCTACTTTCAAAAGGGACCAGGAGATTAATACAAATTTTGGTTCAAATCTTTAGATCTAGTTTAATATTGGGATATGCTCCTAAGGTTTGGTGAGAGGTCAAGGCAATATTCCTACCAAAGGGTGGAAATAAACCCCCTGAATCTCCCAAATCCTACACGCCAATCAGTCTAATGTCCTTCATGTTAAAAACCATGGAAAAGATATTGGACTGCTACCTAAGAGAGGAGTTAATCTCTAATAATCCACTACATAAGCTACAATTTGCTTATCAAAAAGGGAAATCTACAGTCACAGCACTGCACACAATTGTTCGTGATATTGAAAAGGCACTAGGCCTAAAGGAGGTAGCCCTCTGTGAATTCATGGACATTGAGGGCGCTTTCGACAATGCGAACTTTCAAGCAATAGAACTGGCACTCTCAGGGGAGCAGATCCAGCAATAGTAAAATGGTTAAGCAATATGCTAAACCAAAGAATAATCACAGCCTCTTTAGGGCAAGTTAACATGAGTGTTACAGCGGTAAAGGGATGTCCGCAGGGGGGAGTACTATCACCACTGCTATGGTCCATACTAGTTGATAACCTAATACAGATCCTTAATAATAAAGGATACAAAACAATTGGATATGCAGATGACATATCTATAATAATCCAAGGCAATCATGAAAGAACTATTGGATACCTGATGCAAGATGCCTTAGACACAACATGGGAGTGGTGCAGGAAAGAAGGGATATCAATCAACCCCACCAAAACCAATATTGTCCCCATCACCAGGAAAAGGGCATTTGATATCCCAACATTAAAAATAAATGGAATAGAGGTACCCTTACAGGAAGAGGTAAAATATCTAGGTATCATCCTGGATAAAAAACTCACCTGGGAGGCACACCTTAACTCGGTAATAAAAAAGGCCACGAAAAACCTTTGGACTACAAAACAACTTCGGGGAAAATCCTGGGGTCTGAGCCCCAAAATGACCTTCTGGATATACACCCAAATGGTTAAACCCATCATACTATATGGGGCATTGGTATGGTGGGGAAAAACAAAACAAACAACAGCCATATTAAAACTGTGCAAATTACAAAGGCTGGCATGCCTAAGCATCACAGGGGCTATGAGAACTACCCTGGCATGGAAGCGCTGTTAAATTTACCACCGCTACACCTAGCAATACATGAGGAAGCTGCAAGGCAAGCACTCTCAATCCATACAAATGAAAAATTCAAACCAGCAAATCTCACTGGACACCTAGAAATTCTAAATTTGGTCAAAGATGCTACACATACTCGTATGACCCAGGCAAGTGACCACACAGACTTAGTACTCAATTTCACCAAGAGGTACAATGTCATATTCCCATCAAGGGAGGAGTGGAACGATAGCCCAACATGGCTACACGATGATTCGCAAAAATGGTATACAGATGGATCCAAAACGCTCCAGGGGGTAGGAGCAGGAATAGTGGGACCTAGAGCACACAAATCAATAACCCTAAGTGCAGATACCACGATTTTCCATGCGGAGTTCTATGCTATAATGGAAACAGTGGAAATCTTATCTAAAAGAAGACTTAAAGGAGTGAAAATGAAAATACTCTCAGACAGTCAATCAGTCCTCAAAGCTCTTAAAACCTACACATTTACTACAACGAACTGGCCATCCACAATCAGGCCTCTCTGATTTGGGTGCCAGGACACGAAGGACACGAAGGTAACGAAAGGCAGACCTTTATACCAAAAAAGGGGCTGAAGGATCATCTTCTTTGGCTTTAAGAAAATAACATAAAACAAGAGACCAAAAAATGGATCCAACATAAAATCAGTGAATATTGGAATGGCATTGACGGCCTCAATCACTCTAAAAAATTCCTGAGCTTTGACGCTAATAGAGCAAACATCGCTCTTACCCTAAACAAAAAATGCCTTAGATTACTCTCTGGAGCATTAACAGGCCACTTCGCTTGCAACAAACACCTACACAAAATAGGTATATCTAGCACGAGCATTTGCAGATTATGCTGTGATGAAGAGGAGTCTATGGGCACTTAATCACCAACTGTGATGCATTAGGCCACAGGAGACACAGGATCTTAGGTTCCTATATACTAGAAGATGAAGACC
Source organism: Clusia tigrina (assembly GCA_920105625.2). Classification (NCBI taxonomy): domain Eukaryota; kingdom Metazoa; phylum Arthropoda; class Insecta; order Diptera; family Clusiidae; genus Clusia; species Clusia tigrina. Next base: position 157,184,481 of record OV050032.1, read on the forward strand.
TTCAAATGCTCTCTCCAAAGGAGTTGGTTCGATTCCTTGATATACTAAGTATACTAAATAATTAAGCACGAAGGGGCGCACAATAGATCTAGTTGGTCGCAGTGCATAAAGGCCTTAGCCTAACCCGTACAACCATTACCATTACCATTACCAGCTTCCTATTAACCGGATTTGAGATTTTTTTGGAATATGAAATGTACTGTCATGCAGATTGGCAGACGTTATTAATTATTTTCATATGTTGTTAATTTTTAATTTTTTTTTTTAATTCAACATGGATTTATTTATTGCATCTTTTCAATCGAAACCAACCATAATTTTACAAAGCTTACAACTAATAAATAAATTGATGCTCCGCGCCAGTGCTTAGAGCAATTTTAGTACAAGTATTATATAAATTATGTAGAAAAAAAATAAATATAAAAATATAATATAAAGAAACTCTATTTTTTTAAAAAAGTGGTCTTTTAAGTCGAGATGTATTCATCCTATGAAGCAGATTCCTTGCTAGTTCGTTAGGATGACACTGAAGTTTGAATTGGTATTTTGTTTTTAAAACTGCTAGTTCTCCTTCAACGGGTGCTATATGAAGGTCGCGGTGAATATTTTCGTTTCTGACGAACCATGGAGCGCCGCTGATCGTTCTCAGAATTTTCGATTGAGCCCTTTGAATTATTTGCAAGTTTGATGCACTAGTAGTGCCCCATATCTGAATACCATAAGTCCAAATCGGTTTAATTACAGCCTTGTATAAGTTAGTAGGGTGCATTGTGACTTTCCGCCGGCACGGCATGTGCGCGTACAAGTTGACGATCCATCAGCGTCAGCTTTTGCTTGCGCGTGCAAGCCGTCCGTTCATCTTGCGCGTGCAAGCTGTCCGTCCATCTCGCGCGTGCAAGCTGTCCGTCTGTCCGTCCACCATGCGCGTGTGGGACATCCGTCCGCTCAATGCACCTCGCTCTAAAGTGTTTGCTTCGGTTAGCACTTCCGCCCCACATTGGGTTGAAATCGCAAAAAATGCAGATTAATTGAATAATGAAAATTAAGTTATTTAAAAAATACTTATTACTCGATTAAAGAGTACTAAATTCTACATCACTACCGAAAATTTCAATGTCATATGTTTTTTACTTTTCTTGCTACGTAGCCTTAAAGTTAAGAAATTTTTAAGTTTTTTTCTAATAGTTGTGAAAATTGAAATTTGTCATACTTTAAAGCTAAATATTTTAATTTTTAACAGTCAAAAGTGATACTTTTATTATGGAATCTTCAACGCCAGGTATTTTATCGTAAATAAAAAAAAAAAAAATTTAACAAAAAATATGTAGAAATATTTTTAATTTTTTTTTTTAAAATATGCTTAAATTTGGGCTATTTTTAAAATATATGTGGAGTTTTAAATGGGAATAGGGTAAAATTGGGTAAAAGTGTATATTGTGTATTAAACTGTAGTATGTAAGCTTTCATATTTATAAATAAAATGTTGCGCGTTTTTGCGGCAATTAAATATATTTAATAAAGTAAAAAAATAGCCACTCATAAAAAAGCGGTTCTTGTTGTCTTTAATTTGTTTTGTTCTCGTTTTCGTTGTTATGATTGTTATTGTTGTTATTGTTATACTACAATTTTTTTGTTTGTTGGTAGCAGTGTTGCCATAAGATAAATATGAAATAGTGCTAGGGCATTTAAAAAAAGTTAAAGGCCCTGCAGAAAAAAAACTAGTAAAATTACTAAATACGCAAAAAATAAAATTATTAAATTTAGAAACAATAAAAAAAAATTTTAAAAAGAGCTAAACAAAAAAATAGCAGATTTTAAAAATGTTGGTTGCTAGATTGTGCTAGATCTAGCACCCAAGGTGTAAAAATGGCAAGCCTGGTTACTAGTTATTCGTTATTTTTGTGTTTGTGAAAACGTCAAATGTACTGAAAGTGCTGTAAAGTTTGTTATTGGGTAATTGGTACAAACAAATACTTTAAGCTTCTGATTTATAATATGCTACTGTCTAAACTTTTTAGGAACAAGCTCCAAAACAGTATTTTTCTCTCGTCAGAGTCTTTACGAAATTTTTCGGAATGCAGACTCTTTGCTATTTAAAGAAAAATTTAATATTTTGAAAGAAGAAATAATAAAACGTACAAACCCTGTTGATATGAAAGATTTTCAAACTAAATTTAATAGTTTCGTTTTTGATTTTAAGAGTCGATGGTCTAAATCAAATAGACATGATGGCCGTTTTTGTAGAGATAATAAAAACTGGTTAGATTCTTCCATCTCATTTGTAGTGCACACAAATAAAATAGACCGCAAAGAAATGGAGTTTGATGAATGTTCATCAAAAACAAAAACAAAGAAATGCAAGGATTTAAGAGATAAGTCATCGCTGTCTGTGTTAAGCTATGCCACTCAAATGAGTTTACGAGCTTCTGGCCATATAGAAGCATCAAAAATATTGAAAGATATTACTTCTTCCCCATCTAGAGCGGCAAAATATAAGGCAAGTTTGACATCACAAGAACGTGCAAAACAACTAAGTGCAGAATCTGCGCTTATAGTGCTGGCAGAAGCAAAGCTTACTCGTAGCCAGTATAATGTGATTAGAAAAGCTGCTCCGGAGAAGTTTCCTTCTTACACAATCGTCCAACAAGCGAAAAAAGATTGTTACCCAATGGAAGACGCAATACGAGTAACCGAAACAACAGCTCAAATAAGTCTGCAAGCTCTTCTTAATCACACTGTTGAGCGTTTAGTTTTACTGCAAAAAGATGTTATTGCCACCTTATGTGATTACGAATTGTCAAAAATTATCTTATACACAAAGTGGGGATTTGATGGAAGCTCCGGACACAGCTCATACAAACAAGCTTTCCATGGTCATGGTGCAAGTGACGCAGCGGTTTTCATAACGTGCATTGTTCCACTTAGAATGGTGTGTCAAAAAAAAGTTATCTGGCAAAATCCTCGCCCATCATCAACAAGATTTTGTAGGCCATTAAAAATTGAATTTGTTAAAGAATGTTTGAGTGTCTCCACACAAGAAAAAAAAGGGTGGATGAAGAGATAAATGAGCTTGAAAGTTCTCTAGTATTCACAGAAGACAGATCTGTAAGCGTAGCTCATAAGCTTATGTTAGTAATGGTAGATGGAAAAGTTTGCAATGCACTCACAGACACAAAATCAACCCAGAGGTGTTATTTATGTGGGTCATACAGTAAAGATTTTAATAATGTGGAAAAAATGATTGCCAAGGAGGTAAAAACAGATACGTTGGATTTTGGTCTATCTATATTACATGGTTGGATTCGTTTTTATGAATGTCTTTTACACGTGTTGTATAAATTACCAATAAAAAAATGGCAAGCTAGAACTGATTCCGATAAAACAATAGTTGCTGAAAACAAGAGACGAATTCAAACAGAATTTAGAAATAAAACTGGTCTTATTATAGACCAACCAAAACCCGGCTTCGGCAATTCGAATGATGGCAACACGGCTAGAAGATTTTTTGAAAACGCTAGTATATCAGCAGATATAACGAAAATTGATTTTGAACTAATTGAAAAGATGCACACAATTTTAATTGTTGTATCTTCTGGTCATGAAATCGATGTTGAAAAATTCAGGCAATTTTCATATAATACAGCTCGACTTTTTGTAGAGAAATATCCGTGGTTTAACATGCCTCCTACTCTGCATAAGTTTTTAATACATGGTCCAGAAATCATTTCGCACGCTTTATTACCGATTGGCCAACTGTCAGAAGAAGCACAAGAAGCTCGAAATAAGGATTTTAAAAACTACAGAGAAAACTTTTCGCGTAAATGTAGCCGGGAGGAATCGAATCGGGATATACTAAATAGGTTTCTATTAACCTCAGATCCAATTATTTCTGGAAAAATCAAGTTAAATAAAAATAAAATAAAACACCTCCCAAAATCAGCAGTGGAGCTATTAATTTCGCCGTCAATTTTGCCGACAGAAACAGAAATCGCTTATTATACAGATGACGATGATGAGGCTGACGGTGTCGATGGATGGGAATCTGAAGAGTTTGGACATATATTCTAAAAAAGCAGGTTAGAAACACTTTACAAAATAAAATGTATATATGTTTGCTACTTTTTCGATAAAAGGCTACAAATATAATTTTCATTTCTCGAATAATATAGGAAAACAGTATAAAAACCAAGAATAACATCAACAAAATGATTTAATGACTAGACAAGTGTGGGTCAAAATGGGTTAAAGTTCCAAAATTGTCATTTTCAACACTCATAGCAAATTTCATCAAAATCGGATGTCGTAAGGCTCTCCAGTTGCTTGATTTGAGAAATATTAATGCAAATTCTTTAATATAATATTAGTTAAAAAAAAGTTTTCTTCAAAAGTATACAATATTTTTGTTTTTTTTTATAACCTATGTATAACTAATCCAAAAAAAATACTACCTAATCAATTAGACCCTTCGTTGAATTAATCTCCATTTTGGGGAAATCGAACCCACTGTGCGCCCCAAAGCACCCAAACGACGGTGCTGCAGTTCGGTTACCTGCATTTTGCTGATTCTGCATCGATCAAGGGCATTCTGGCAAATCGAATGCGATCGGTCGATGTACCGGAAAGCGGAAGTTGTGGGAACCTGTGGGAAACTGTGGGAGTGTTGACGTTGAGGTCACGTAGGCTTCCGAACCGAGGCTTCGTGACGACCTCCGAATTAGGGAAAAGTTACTTCGATTAGGAGACCCAAGAATACGGTTGTGCAAGAATGCGGTTGTGCGGTTAAAGTGATAAGTTGTATTTAATATTTTGTAAAACCATTTGCCAAATTGTAACAGTTATTAAATGTTATCAAATTATAATTGTTTGTTTTTTATAATTTTACGCCTCCTGGCGACGGGCTGCTCAAAGCGCGTATGACCCGTTTGACCGCTTGGAAGGTTCCACCAAGCATTACCAGGCGGTGCATTTAATTCGTGGAAAAATAGTGGGGGAGGCAGACACACTGTTGACCTCCTTTAACACGCCTAGCAACTTCAGGGGCATTATGGCTAGACTAGACTTCACGTACGCAGACAAACGATCATCCTACTCGATTCAGCACGAGTTGTTGGCGCTGCGACAGAGGCGTCTGACGGTCTCGCAATATTATGATGAGATTCAGAAACGACTTACGTTGCTCACGAATCAGAACGAGATGAACAACGCCAACGACAGCGCTAAGAAGGAGGTGCTGAATGAGGAATATAGGAATCTTGCTCGGGCGCCAATTAATGTGGAATTAATGTGTTCGCTCTTCCTGCTGCTGGCTAGGCCAGACGCGTCAGTCCTACGAACGCTAAGGCGAGCGGTCTGACGGCGAAGGAAGACAGCGCTGCAACTGCGGCGGTTGACGAATTATAATTAGTACCTTACCTGTTCCTGCTGCTGGCTACGCCAGACGCGTCAGTCCTGCGAACGCTAAGGCGTGCGGTCTGACGGCGAAGGGAGGTGTCACAGCGACAGCGGCGATTGATAATTAAACCAGTTAATGAATAGTTAACTACAATTTAATTTCGGTTTTCACATTCAGTTTATTAAATAGTCCACAATTTCTCGAAGCGATTTTATTACAATTTTAGTTGTCACTACAATTTGGTAAATGATTTTACAAACAATTATAATTTGATAACATTTAATAACTGTTACAATTTGGCAAATGGTTTTACAAAATATTAAATACAACTTATCACTTTAACCGCACAACCGCATTCTTGCACAACCGTATTCTTGGGTCTCCTAATCGAAGTAACTTTTCCCTAATTCGGAGTTCGTCACGAAGCCTCGGTTCGGAAGCCTACGTGACCTAAAGTGCCGCGCCAGCAAACCTCAACGCTCCCACAGTTTGGGTTCCCACCACTTTCGGTTTCCGGTACATCGACCGATCGCATTCGATTTGCCAGAATGCCCTTGATCGATGCAGAATCAGCAAAATGCAGGTAACCGAACTGCAGCACCGTCGTTTGGGTGCTTTGGGGCGGAAGTGCTAACCGAAGCAAACACTTTAGAGCGAGGTGCATTGAGCGGACGGATGTCCCACACGCGCATGGTGGACGGACAGACGGACAGCTTGCACGCGCGAGATGGACGGACAGCTTGCACGCGCAAGATGGACGGACGGCTTGCACGCGCAAGCAAAAGCTGACGCTGATGGATCGTCAACTTGTACGCGCACATGCCGTGCCGGCGGAAAGTCACAATGCACCCTACTAACTTATATAAGTACTTTATACTCTAAACGCAGTTTTGATTTTCGGTTGGTAAGCCAATACAAGGAACTTGCCTTGAGTTTCATTTGCATTTTCTTGGCTTCTATATGTTTTTTCCAGGTGAGCCGTCGGTCAAAATACACTCCTAAGTATTAAACCTCTGTTGCTTGCGGGATTACAATGCCATTTAAGGAGACTGCCGGACAAGAACTGGGCTTAAGAGTAAATGTCACTTTTTTGTTCTATTATAAAGAGTGGTTGCGGAATTGTTTCCCTATTCCTTATATTAAACACAGATTTTGCTGTGAATCCAGTCTCTTGGAGTGCATATTTTAGTTCTATAGGGTCTACTTCAGGTTCAATACCTTTAATAACAACTGTCAACCCTTTGCTACTCTTTATCTGATAAGTATAGTAATTTTTATTTTCATTTTCAAGGAAAGAAACAACTGCCCGATAGTTTTTTTCCAAATAAATTTGAATTTTTGTTTCATTTATTTTACCCTTCAACAGCGGGACCACATGAAAATTATTTTTACCAATCAAGCTGGCAACACTGTCTATTAATAAGTTGGAACTGCGTTCCCGCAAGTAAATTGGTGGTGGTTTGAATGCAATACTCTTAGTTGGTTCAGACTCTGCACTATCGCTTAATAGAGCAAAACGGTTGTTGTCTAGGGTATCTGTATTATTTTTAACAAGTTTATTCTTTTCTGCCTTGGCAATCCGGCTGCGTTTTCGTTTTATTGTTATGTATCGATCAATACCTGTTTGTGTGCTTATGTTTGGTTTTGCACACTGTGTTTCTATAGTTTTATTTGCAACATTGGTAAGTTGTTGTTGCTTATATATACTCATAGCAGAACCTTTGTTGTTTTTGATTTGTGTTGGAGATGCTGTTGAATTTGGAGAGGTACATTGTCCACTCCAAGAGAGCTGAAAGTTTGCTGGCATATTTAGCGTCTGCTTGAGAATCTGTGCTTATTTTTTTTGTTGTGCAAAAATCAATGTTGTTTTGCTTCTGCGTGTTTATTAGTTTTATTGGTGTGGGTGTGACTAGCTTAGAAGTTTGAGCGTGCTCAGTGCTTACCGTTTGCTGAATTACTGGTGGTGATTGCGCATCTGCTGAACTATTGTGAGAGATCATCTCCGTTGGGTTTAAATTGATTTGTTGATTACTGTCTATTGCTGCATGCGGGGGACACGCGCGGGTGAGACATCGATCTCTCGCTTGTGGCGGTGAGTGTCGAATGCTCATGTAAATTGTTTTTGTTCATTTTTTTTAAAATGATTTTTGGTTAATTGTGGGCGTGGCAGTAGTAATAATCTGCCCATATTTGTAATGCATGCTAGTATAGACAGACCCAATGTATACATATACCAATTTATTTTCGTATATCATCACTAGAAGCATAGATAGGGTAATTGTCTTTAAGTGGGGTCCCCAAAGTTCATTATATGGGAGGGAGGCGTATCCTTTATCTGATCGACCCAGAATCTTGTATGTGGCTTTGAAGGGTCCATATGCGTACTAATATAAAATTTCGTACAAAAATATTATATAGGTCGAAAGTTATTATAATATGTGAATAGTGGGCGTGGCTGTAGAAATAACACGCCCATTTTTTGTGTGGTGTTTAATGTTAGTACCCGCAACCTTCCTGTGAAATTTCGTTGATAAATCTTTAATAGGAACACAGTAATGATTTTTGGCTAATTGTGGGCGTGGCAGTTCTATTATGATCTCCATATTCTGCACACATACTATTATGGACCCCATGTATATTTCTGCAAATTTTTATTACGCTGGCATCGAGCATAGGTAGGCTAATTTTAATTTTAGACCCGAAAGTTCCCTACTCGTATATCAAAAGTGGGCGTGTCTTTTCTCTGATCAGCCCCATTTGTTGCAGATAACTTTGTAATGTCCACATGTTCCTTCCCGTAAAATTTCGTCTGTATATCTCTACCAGATCTTAAATTATTAATATTTATTAATAGTGGGCGTGGCAGTTAATATATACCGACCAATTTTTTCACAGTGTTTAGTGGGACCCACATCTCCATAACTGGCAAACAACGTCACGATTCCGTCAATTGGACCGAAGTTATAGACATTTTAAAAAAGGAGAAAAAAGTTCCTTATATGGGAGGTAGGCGTGGTCTTTGTCCAAATCGGCCCATATAGCAATCTGGTTCTGTATCTTTGTCCAGACTATATTTTGCATAGTTTCATTAAGATAGCTGTAAAAAAAAGTGGCAACAGACGGAAAGACGGACGGACAAAATAAAAATTGCTTAGAAAGTGATTCTGATCATATCTGTATGTACTCGTATATGTATGTCCATACCTACCACGCTTTTTTCTCGAAATTGCAACCCCTCTCAAAAGCACAAAGTTAGTATACCCTATTTACCTTTTTTAAAGGTAAAAGGTATAAAAAAACAACAATGGGCAATAATAAATTGTTAAAAATATTATTTTGAGTTGTATTAGTTGTTGTATAAGTTGTTGTATCTACAATTTTGTTTTTAAATAATAAATGAAAAAACCAAAACAAAAAATAAAATAAAGGGCACTTGAGCTTTTACTTATTACGAAAAAAGTTCAAATGCCCGAAAATAAGGGCAAAATTTTAAAAAGAAGCAACACTGTTTATTCATTTTGACACTTATGTAGACCGTGAGAGAACGACATTTGGAGAGCGGTCTTCTATTAATAGTACCATGCAAATGTGTTTTGGTCTAGGGACACTCCAGTAAATTTTTTTACCGTATAAGAAAAAACATGTCTAAATTGTTAATCAAACAGTTTATTGTGATAGCAATTAGATTTTTATTCACTCTAGTGTATTTAAAATAGATCACAATTTTGGTTTTTGCACTTAAATAACTAGTTGGAGTTCACAATTTCAATTTATTTAGATTAGTTCACAATTTCAATTTTATTATTTCAAATTCAATTATTTAGTTCAGTTCACAATTTCAATTCCATCACTTCAAATTCAAATATTTAGTTTAATGGTTTTAACCGCACAACCATATTCTCGGGTCTCCTAATTGAACTAACTCAATCCCTAATTTTAAGTTCGTCACGAAGCCTCGGTTCGGAGGCCTACGTGACCTAAAGTGCCGCGACAGCAAACCTCAACACTTCCACAGTTTGGGTTCCCACCACTTTCGCTTTCCGGTGCATCGACCGATCGCACTCGATTTGACCGAATGCACTTGATCGATGCAGAATCAGCGAAATGCAGGTAATCGAACTGCAGCACTGTCGTTTGGGTGCTTTGGGGCGGAAGTCGGACCGAAGCAGGTGCATTGAACGGACGGATGTCTCACACGCGCGGGGTGGACGGACAGACAGACAGCTTGCACGCGCGAGCTGTCCAGCTTGCAAGAGCAAGCAAAAGCTGACGCTGACGAATCGACAACTTTTAGGGGCACATGAAGCGTAGAGCTGACGCTGTTGGATCGACAACTTGTACGCGCACATGAAGTGCCGGCGGAAAGTCACAAAGCACCCTACTAACCCCTCCCCCTCTTAAACGCAGCCGTCCTTGGCTGACGGTGCAGGTGAGCCGGTAGATCTGTTTGAGCGCCAATTCCTGAGGAATTGGAGCACCCTTAGGTTGTTCTGAGCCTCCTTGTTTCTTTTTCTACATTTGCAGGCCCAAAGGATTATGACTAATGCCAGCAAGGCCGCGGTTATAGCCCCTATTATGATCAGGTTCTGCAGTAACATAGCCACGACCTCGTTGCGTACCGTGTTTATTTGGTCGAGATTAACTTCATTGAGCTCGCGCAAATAAGGGAGGGATAACACCGACGTGAAATCAGGGTTCACTGTATGGAATGAAGGAATACCCGTACTCAGTGAAGGTGTCCTTTTGGGATTTACGTAGGAGGTGCCGTTAATAAGAACTTCCGAATCGAACGTTATCAGCACAGTGCCATTCACCTTTACTGGCGCCCTCTTCGATACCTCGATTATGGTCGGTTGGCTTCTTAAAAGTATGATTCCGTCGTCGATAGACTGAAGAGGGGGCGTGTCGTGGGCTGGAACCGAGTTGCAAGATGAGGAAAAGTTGTTCTCTAAGCGACTAACGCAGGTTTTGGAAGGGTTGCGCTCGCAAAACCACATCGTCTTGTCGGATGGTTTGCAGGTTAAAGTGGGCAGGAAAGTTCTGTTACAGTTGGCTAATACACACGAGCCCAAGGATAGGACAAATTTATTTTCCTTAACGTACGCTCGCAGACACGATCCACAATTGGATATTTGACCAGAAAGTACAGTTCTGTTTCACTCTGGTACCGTGAAATATTTGAGACAGCTATAATACTCATCACCGTCATGGTTCCCTAGTGCTCCTCCTTTACTATCTCCTCCACCTCACGGGCGTCCAATAACGTGGGATCTTTGACGTTTAACCTAGCCATCGCGATGGAATTCAGGAGGTTGCTTAATTCCATCATGATCACCCTCTTGCGGCTGGTCACCAAAGAGAATAGGCTGGCTGAGTAGAGCCTATCCCGTTTGGTGGCTCTCATGAGCTCATTGACGGCGTGGGTTAGGTGTGGAATTTGCTCCTGCATTACGGTATTGATGTGTACTTGTTGCCCGTGTGATTCGATTTGCCGGTCCTGAGTGCGCGTCAGAGCTAGGAAGTCATCGGCGTCGGAAGTGCCGGCAATGAATTTTAAAGCCGAACCCAATATGTCAATGCCGCGGGCATGCCTATGATGAACTTGAATCAGCTGCAGTAGGCGGTTGACCTGCTCTATGATAGCTTCAATTAGTTTCCTCATGTGGGATTCCGGGAAGTATTGAAGGATATTTTCCGACCGTTCCCCAATAATCCGACAAGTTGGTGGCGTGGCGAAAATACCCGTGGTCCGTAAACAAGGCTACCTATCCTCCGATGACAGGCACATAATAGGAATGGTTGTAATCATGGATGCTGCAGTCCGTGTCATGCTGACCGAACCTGCAACGATGTGGATGAAAGTGGCGAGGATGGTTATAAATTAATTATGGGGTAGTTAAGCTAAATTCTTGGGTAATTTGGTCAGCCTGCCTAACGCAGATTGTCCTTATGAACCACCCTTCCCTTAATTATGACCTTGGATCCGAGGTCCTTTTCGATCATGGCCTGCGAATAAATCTTTGTAAGTGTTCGAACTCGATCAAAGAAGAGAGAGAGAAAGAGAGCAAAATGACAGCGCAGCGACGGCAAACAAGAAAGAGCCGAGCTTAGTTGTCTGCTAGTCGCTGTTCTCTCCACACTTATTAGTGCTATATATTCATAACCTGTACATTAGACTAATAATTAAATAAAATAAAGCATTTCATTTTACAAAAACAAACCTTCGCAAATATCTAACAATTAATTTGAATAAAAACCCCGATACTATGCAAGCCTGTACATAATTTTAACGACCAACAACAATTCAACAATTTAATAATTTAATAAACGTGATTTAGCTTTTCATACATCGTGCACCTTTGCTGACAGCAAATACGCCACCATCGCCATGTATAAAGGGACAGTGTGTTAACTGATGACGTCATAACACATAACACCAAAATCACACATCGTGCTCGACAATTAAACTTTTTTTTTTTGTGCATCTCTATCAACTACTTACGATATCCACGTGTATATAAGGGAGTCCAATTCTGGTTGAAGACGACAGCGATCCTGTATTCACCAAGGCAAAGGGTAAATAGGGTATCGGTTTAGAGCATTGGAGATGGATCCTTCTAAAACAAGTCAACCGTCTCCAAAAGACAACGCGTCAAATCCGCCATTGGCAAATTACGAAGGCCTCATTGCACTTCAAACAGACCACCATGACAGTCTTAAGCAAATTTTGAAAAACTTCAAAAAGGACTCCAGTACGAATAAAATCTAAAGCCTACTGTCAAGTCCGGCTGGATAAGGTTGAAATGCTGCATAAGGATTTTTTCGAGGTACACAAACAGCTTATTTGCTTCTCTCTCACTCGCGATTCGCCACATTTCAAAGATGCGATGTCCTTTAATTTTGAAGAACTCTACTTTGACATACGAGCCACGCTGTTGGATGCATTGGAAGACCAACAGCCCAAATCGACGCAAGACCTATTTGTAAAGCAAACTCATGCATCATCGCTTGAGCTACCCAAATTACCTCTGCCATCGTTAACGTAAAAAATACACAGACTGCACAGCTTTCCACGATGCCTATATTCGCTTAATGAATGCGATTCACAAATTCCACTTTCTGAAGAAAGCGCTACCTGATGACAAAGACATCGATGTACAGCAAATGGAGTTTACCGAAACCAACTATCCAACAGCCTGGGAATTAATAGTAAAGTGGTACAACAACCCTTGACTTCTTTTCATGCACCACATGAACAAGCTGTTCAGCATATCTGCGCTCACGAAAGAGCGTGCTGATGGCATCCATTCTCTTTTAAAAGTAGCCAGAGTGTGCGTCAATGAGTTCCAGCGGCTACAAATTCTTATTTCTGAGTGCGACCATTGGATTTCCTACTACGTTTCAATTCAGCTCCCAAAGGAAACGCATCAGGCGTGGGAGCATCACTTAGGCAGTATTACCGCCATACCTACTTTCAGTGCAATTGAATCATTTTTGAACAATCGCTTAGTCTCCATCAACGTGATTGGAAACAGGCAGCTTCACATCGATACGCCATCATCTTCGAAGCACACCACTTCAGCTCATTTGCCGGAGAGACATAACACCTGGAAAGCGAATCAATCTGCTAGCAGAAACTTCCATGTCACTGCACAGCCGAAAAGGACAGCCTCCTGTTACTTATGTGGCGATGCCTATATTTTACGCCGTTGCTCGACGTTTCTAGCTAAATATTGCTTCGAACGCAAAGCTATTGTGGATCGTGCTAAATTATGTTTAAATTGCCTGAGTAACTCGCACTCATTTTCGCACTGTCCCAGCAACAAAAATTGTCTTCAATGTGGACAAAGGCATCACACCCTATTGCAATTTCCTACATCTGCTCCACAAGCTGAGAGAGCTTCAAAGCCGCAGTCACAGCTGAGTCATGCAGCTCAACATTTTCACCGTGAGAGCGCTTTTACTTCGAATTCGCCACAAACAACAACAGTTCTACTACTCGAAAAGTTCTATTAGCAACTGCAATGGTCACTGTAGTAAATGACGTCACAGGCCAAACAGCAGCTGTGCGCGCTCTCATTGACAACGGTTCCGAAGCAACGTTAATATCGGAACATGCTGCTCAAACTATAGGCTTAGCTCGAAATCGCGCTTTAGCAGAAATCTCCGGGCTAAGCGGTACTCCTACAAAACGTTGTAACTTCACTGTCAGTTTCAGCATCCGCTCGTGTATGAATCCTGCCTTTGAGACTCCAGTCGACGTAGCCTACGTTCTTAATGTGCTCACCATGAGCCTGTCTACTGAGAAAATTGTACCGCAGCATTGGTCGCACATACAGGGTCTGCAGCTCGCAGATCCCACCTTTTTCCAATCTCGTCGTATAGATTTGCTCATCGGAGCCGATATGATGGCTCGCATCATGTTACCAGAAACTCGCATCGGAAGGTTTGAAGAACCTATTGCACAGCACACAAAGGTAGGGTGGATCTTGACTGGCAATGCTGCAGCAGTTCCCAAGCGCTCAACGAACATTCGTTGTCACCACTCTACCCTTCTACTTGAATCTTTAGTTCAAAAGTTCTACGAACATGAACAAATACCTGCGAACCGAGCTCTATCCCAGGAAGAAAACTGGTGTGGAAACCATTTTCAACAAACGCATTTGCGTCAATCTAATGGCAAGTATTTGGTTAGAATTCCATTAAAGCATGCATTTGATCAAACTCAAACACTAGGCAAATCTAAACAAATATCGTTAAATCGTTTATATTATCTAGAGCGGAAGCTTCAGCGCGATGAGGAATTATGCAAATTATATCGGGACTGCATTCAAGAATACTTTATATTAAATCTAATAACACCAGCTACTACAGCAGAGAGCGATCATTGCGTCCTTACGTCATCGAATATACCTACAGTGACATCGTGCGTTCTGCCACATCATACAGTGATCAAAAAGGAGAGCTTAACCACTAAGTTACGCGTCGTTTTCGACGCTTCGTGAAAAACGACGAACGGTAGATCTCTGAATGATATTTTATGCACAGGCCCGGCGCTGCAGAATGAATTGTCGGCAGTAATCTTGAATTGGCGAGAACACAAGTATGCATTCACGGCTGATATACAAAAAATGTATAGATGTATCGATATGCACCCCGAAGACTCGCAATATCAGCGCATATTATGGCGAAACAGTGAAGGAGATATTCAAGACTACTGTCTTAATACGGTCACATTTAGAACGGCCTCAGCCCCACACACCGCAAAACGTGTGCTCCATCAAATCGCCGAAGACGAAAAGGAGTCATACCCACTAGCTCAATTGCTTTGCTGAATGGCATTAATCAGGAGCATATGTCAAGCACCAACTGTTTGAATTTCAACAGCACCGAACCTTCAAAACACTAGGGATGTGCTGGCAGCCCAATCAGGACATTTTCATTTTCAAGCTGAACTTTGAAATTAACTTTGCTGCAACGAAGCGTGCTATGCTATCAACAATTGCTGGTCTGTTTGATCAACAAGGGCTTATTGCACCTATCATCGTAACTGCGAAAATTCTGCTTAAGTCAGTTTGGATGTACAAAGTTCAACGCGTGCATCAAGAATGCACGGCCCTGGTCTGGGATGAGCAACTTTCAGTACATATAAATTACCAATGACAACAGTTTATAACCGCCTTATCCACCTTGCACTGCGTTAAGATTCCTAGATGTCTGCAGTATGAGCCAACTCAGATCAAGTGGCTGCAACTTCACGCCTTTTGTGACGGCTCATTATCCGCTTATGCAGCCAATGTTTATCTGCGAGTAGAATGCTCTGATAAACGGGTTTACACTACCTTGCTTATAGCCAGAAGTCGACTAACGCTAATAAAGCCGCTTACTATATCTCGTATCGAGCTCAGCGGCGCTGTGTTTGCAACTGAATTGGCAACATGGACCAAGAAATCTTTGGCAGCTAAGCAATGAGATCTGCCCATTTTCTATTGGACCGACGCTACAATTGTTTTGTATTGTATACACGGTGATCCGAACCGATGCCAAACTTGGGTATCGAATCGAGCCAACAAAATCCTCCAAGCCTCTTTCCCTCATCAGTGGAGCCACGTCGACACGCTTCAAAATCCTGCAGACTGTGCAACACGGGTATTACTACAGCTTTATCAACGTTCACGCTATGGTGGAGTGGTCCAGCTTGGCATAAACAGGCTGACGTGACTTGGCCGAAATTTCACCATTCAGCGGTCGATGTCCAGGAGGGAATGGTTGAAGTCAAGCGCAAACAACTGTGCATTTTTCCATCGCTGAAGATTCAGTAATTCTTCCACACTCATCTCTTCACAAGACCATATGGGTGTGCGCCTATATTTTTCGCTTTGATTTCAATTCTATAACGCAAGCTGCTACACGTAGGAAGGGACCTTTATCTGTTGCAGAGCTGAACGAAAGTTTAACTAAGATCGTAAAGCTCGTACAACACGAAGCATTTTCGAAAGAGATAAAACGCGTACGCGAAAAAGCTCGCTGCCAAGCAACAGCAATCTTACCAGCTTAGCACCATTTCTGGATGAACAAAACGTGCTTCGTTTACGTGGGCGAATCCAACACGGTATATTGCCCTATGGGCAGAGGCATCCAATTATATTACCTAGTACCTCACTTCACCCGCAATTAACTATTTCGCATATACGACAGCAATTTTGGATCATAAACGCCAAGCGAGTGGTTAAAGAGCAATTGCGCAAATGTGTTACCTGTTTTCGCAACAAGCTATCCATAGCCACCCAGCTAATAGGTAACTTGCCATTTCATCGCGTCAATCCACCAAAACGCCCATTTCTGGTCACAGGTATCGATTATACTGGTGCTATCGATATCAAATCGTCACGATACCGTGGCAACACTACGTACAAGATCTATATCGCAATTTTCATTTGTTTAGCAACGAAAGCGGTTCACTGGGAGGCAGTTACTGGAATGTCTTCCGAAGCTTTTCTGTTAGCGCTAAAAAGATTCATCGGCCGGCGAGGGCTGTGCAAGGATATATACAGCGACTGCGGAACCAACTTCATAGGTGCCGATAAGGTTTTGCAAGCAAGCAAACGTAAACTCGTCGAAGACATCAATCAATATGTCGTACCGCATATCGCTAGCCACGGCATCCAATGGCATTTGAACCCCCCTCACTCCCCTAATTTTGGGGGTCTGTGGGAGGCCAATGTGAAGGCTGTCAAGTACCACTTAAAGCGAGTTCTGAATGGTACGCGCCTTACATTCAAGATACTCTCAATTCTACTTGTACGCATTGAATCATGTCTCAATTCGTGGCCATTGTGTCCATTTACCTCGGACCCGGATGATTTGATGGTGCTTACCCCCTGGCATTTCCTGATCGAGAGCCCACTTCTTTCACCGCCTGTTGATTCAGCAGCATCGAACGTTTCACTTAGCCAACACTATCTTCAAACTCAACAGATGCTTCAACACTTCTGGCAGAAATGGACTTCGGATTGGTTAGCTCAGCTTCAAACACGACCAAAATGGTGTCAACAGCGTCCAAATCTACAGCTGCATGACTTGGTTATAGTCAAAGACGGTCGTCTACCGCCAAATGACTGGATCATGGCTCGCGTTGTCGAACTCCATCCTCTATGGCTCGGGATCTAATCTGTTTAACGGCGACAAACTTCGGGAATTTGTCCATGCATGTTAGGAAATGACTCCCTGCTGTCGAGTAGATATCGATGCGGAGTATTTGTCCTGGATAGGTGGGCATAGGCGTAAGCCCAATTTTTGCTTTCCAGTTCGTCACCATCTCCTTCAAACGTCGCAGAATGCTTGGGAAGTAGCCGATTCTGAGGATCTGCAAGGTGTTCTCCTGTACCAAACGGTGTGCGCGGTTGTGCTCCTTTGTTAGGGCTTCGACCTGCTCACTAGGGTCCACTATATTATTGACTTCGTGTTTGCAGTACCGAAATTTTACCATGGGGAACATGTCTGGCAGGATATCGCGGATACGCTCTATAACCCTTTCATTGCAGAGGATCCCGTTCGTCACCCCGATGTGGACTGCTTCATTCATCAGCTTGTGCCTTGGTTGCTTCCGGAACAGGATTGACTTCATTCTTCCAGTTTTTGCTCCCTCCACGATAACAATCTGGTTTCTGAAGCACTTCACCGGGTTAACCACCTCTGCTATGAAGCTAGAGTCGCATGACTCGCCAACGTTGTCCTCCAGACCCTCGCTTATCAGGGCGTGCACGTACAAGCGAGACAAGGCATCTGCTACCACATTAAGCCTACCGGGTTTATAATGGAATTTCGGCGTATACTCCTCAATGAACGCCCTCCATCTTTCATCTTGGAGTGACGTCCGACATCGCAAACGTTAGAGGCTGGTGGTCGGTATAGACGTTCAAGCTTCTTACACCGTAGAGGTAATTGCGGAGTTTTGGCAAAGCCCAAACAATTGCCTCTCGTTCGTCGCATAGTTTTCTTCAGCAGAATTCAGCGTTCGGGATATCATGGTTATGGGGCGGCTTCCCTGCGATAGCACAGCCCCAGAGCGTGTGAAGAGGCATCGGTGGTCAAGTCAAAAGGTTGACTAAAGTCGGGGTACAGAAGTAGGACGTCTTCGGAGGCCAGTACCGCTTTTACCTTGTTGAACGCTTCGATCGCTTCCCCGTCGAGTTCCACGGGCGTGTTCTTGGAGCGGGAGGCACTTACATGCCCATTCTCTCCTCGTAGATATTGCGTCAGAGGCTTAGTGATACTTGCGTAATCCCTGATAAAGCGCCGATATTATCCGGCAAGGTCCAGGAAAGATCTGAGACTCCTTAGGCTCTTGGGTAGCTCGAACTGTACGATGTCGTTCACCTTTTGTGGGAAGGTCTATATTCGACACTACAAAACCCAAGAATTCCACCTCGGTCATGAAGAATTTCGATTTCTCCCGAGATGCCCTCATATTCGCTTCGTATAGCTTACCTAAGACGAGGCGAACATCTCTGGGGTGACTATCCCTGTTGGCAGAAAATATCAAAACGTCATCCATGTAGACGTAACAACATTTGCCGATTTCGTCGCGCAGAACATCGTCAATCGCTCGCTGGAAGATGCTGGGCGCACTCTTCAATCCCATGGGCAGGCGTTGTTGACGGAGAATGCTGTTTTTCCCCTGTCTGCTTCTGCGAGCGCAATCTGGTAAAATCCGTTTTTCAGGTCTACAGTGGAAAAGTATTCTGATTTGCCCAAGTTGGACAAGACCGCAGATGGGTCAGGTATGGGATATTTTTCGCTTTTGGTGACGTCATTGAGTCAATTGAAATTAAGGACATTTCGTAGTTTTCGGACGCCTTGCTCGTCTACGCCCTTTTTAGGGACCACCCACAGTGGATTACTGTACGGCGAGTAAGACTTCCGAATAATTCCCTCCCTGAGCATGGTCTCGATTTCGTTATTCACGAAGTCGGTAGCGGCGATGGGATATGGGTAAGACTTGGCGTACACTGGCTGCCTACCTTCAGTTTCGATGGTTGCTACAACTCTTGTGTTAAAAGGGAGGCCTTCCTCCGGGTCGGCGAACACCCGGTCCAACTCGGTTAAAAGCTGTTCCCGATCGTCCCACTCTGTCGGAGTTCCTTTGACGTCCTCATGCATGGCATTTATTTCCTGGCATCGGAATTCTTTAATGACTTCGATGCCCTTACGGTGGAGGAAGAGTTCCTTATTGAGATCAAGAGTGGCTTCAATTTCCGTAAGGAAATCGAAACCTAGGATAGCAACGAATGTGGCAAGGCCGGGAAGAACAAAAAATGTGGATTTCTCGTGTAGCACCTCCATTTCAAACTTTGACATAACAAAACTAACTCCACCTGCAGACTTTACCCCTGATTGGGCGGTTTACCGGCTTCACCCCCTGAAAAACATCAAGGGCCTTAATGTAGTTCTTGGCAGACCCGGTGTCAATCAGGAACTTAAGGGGGCGGTCGTACAGTATAATTGAGAGGTATGGTAGGGAGGATCGCCCAAGCCTAAAAAATTAACCTTATCGATAACTTCCCCTAATCTAGAGTCATCCATTTTGACTTGTGGTGGATGAGGCCCCTTTCGCCTATTGCGACGACGCAAGAGCCCTTGCCTTGCCGTCACCTCGGCCTCTGGGTCCTGTTCTTCTGGAACCATCACGTGATTTACCCTTTGGTATTTATTCGTCTGCGTCGCATCAGGGCTATTCAGGGGTCTCTTGAATTTCCTGAACGCGTTATTTGACGCCGAATGCCCTTCTTGCTGGTGCTGACCGGATGAATTGGACGGATGGAAGGTATCGCATGACTTCCTAGGGTTATTCGGCTCACTGCTGAGGGCGGGTCTACCGAAAGGTGGTCTCTGCTGCGTACCCTGGGATGTTGGGTAGGCTGCTCGAGAAGTGGAAGGTCCTTCTATCCCCAATGGCGCTCCATATCCGGGTAACGCTTGCCTTTGGCTCCCCCATTGACGCCCATCTCGTGGTGACCGTGGTTCACGGATTGGATGCGTATCATAGTAGGGTGAACGAAACGACCCCTCCTACTGCCTTTGGTTTGACCACTGTGCTTGGTTCTCTTCTAGCTCTAACGCCAGGGCCAGAGCAGCGGACATATCGGTGGGCCCGGCAAACGCCCCTGTGGCAGCGCCAACAACTTGTGCTGGATCGAGTAGGATGATCATTTGTCCGCGTATGTGCAGTCTAACCTAGCCATAATGGCTCTGAAGTTGCTAGGCGTGTTAAAAGAGGTCAAGAGTATATCGGCTTCCCCCACTATTTTGCCACGAATTAAGTGCACCGCCTGGTAATGTTTGGTGGTACCTTCCAAGCGGTCAAACGGGTCATACGCGCTTTCAGCAGCCTGTCGCCAGGAGGCGTAGTGCGCCCGGCTACCCCCGAATTCTCTTAGGGCGTGTATTAGAGCGAACGATTCGTCATCCCCGTGTCGGCGTTGCACACCACGACTCTGTACGGCTCAATAATGGGGGCAGTCTGCTTCAGGGAATGGATCTCCAGGCGGAGTTCCTCAATGAGCTTCAAGCTCTCGTTGGAGCGACACTCTCCATCTCTTGCCGCGGCAGTAAGGGCAGTGTTCAAGAGTGCCTGATAGAGGGAGATCAAATGGGAAGTACCCCCAAACTCTGGTGCTCCCGCATCAGCAAATGGTCCATCCCCACTATGCATTTTCTAATTTAAATTCTAATAGGTCACGGGTTATGCTATTAATTACAAAAAAATCTTATAACTATTTTTCAACCTAAATATAACAAATAATGTAAAGCTAATTAATAATTCAACAATAGCTTACAGGATTAATACAGGTGCCGATGATGTCTTCATTGGTCTGCTGATAGCTGCTGCTGGTTCCCGTATCAGGGGTAGGACTGCTCCGATTAATTATTGTAGAGATTTTAGTGAGAGCTACCTAGCCAATGGTAGATTAGGCTGCACGTCGACTTTTACGACGGCGTATTCGCTTATCTTTAATTCAAATTATATGTAGTCTTACTGACCTGGAGGATCCCGTAGGAATCGCAGATCTCCGACCCTTTTTTGTTTTATTATCTTTTAACCTGGAGGGTCCCGTAGGAGTTGCAGATTTCAGATTTTTATTTATGGTACGATCTTCTAACCTGGAGGGTCCCGTAGGAGTCGCAGATTTCAGATCACTTACCTCTAAAGGCAAACCTGGCAGTCTATTCGGTTTGGTGTACTGATGTACCAGGCACCGAATGCTACGACCAGATTACCTTTCTGCTGCACTGAAGACCCTGGTCAGATGGTTCTACCGGTCAAGGTAATCGGTGCACCGCCTTTATTTGGCTGCACTCGAACCTCTTCAAGGGTTGGTTCTTTGAGACCACGACTTTTTCGCGATCCTTGCTCGGGCGAAAATTAATACGTTACGTATCCTGCTGCTGGCTAGGCCAGACGCAAGAAGGTGTTACTGCGACAGTGGCGATCGTTAATCATACAGTTTATTGTGATAGCAAATAGATTTTTATTCACTAATATCTAGTGAATTTAAATAGTTCACAATTTTGGTTTTTGCACTTAAATAACTAGTTGGAGTTCACAATTTCAATTTATTTAGTTTAGTTCACAATTTTAATTTTATTATTTCAAATTCAATTATTTAGTTCAGTTCACAATTTCAATTTTATTATGTCAAATTCAATTATTAGTTTAGTTCACTTTTTCAATTCAATCGTTTCAATTTCATTACTTCAAATTCAAATATTGTGTTGTAAAAGCTTTCTCGAATGATTTGAGTCATTAAATCATGCGGTAGATGGCACTGTAGAGCATACAATTTATTTCACTTTGGACTTCGTGGCGAAGTAAACTGCTTTAAGTATGACTGTAGGCTCAGCCGTGCAAACATGAACTGATTGTATTCCCATCAATATTTACCACAGCAAAATAAGTGGCGTGTTGTGTTTTGGATCCATCAGAGAAAACAAAATTCTAATTGCTGCGACTGTATGGCGCTATCAGTTCTTTGAAAAGTTGGCGGTAGCAAAGAGTGGGTGTACTAACTTCGAGTACTCATAAAGTTTAAAAATTAATAATGAGTCATAGGAAATTCAAGGAGGATATTTCATGAGCGGATTTAATTTAGGCTTGATCGACATGTTCAGCACTTTAGTGTATTTTATACATTTTTCTATTGTCGACTCTCGACGTAAACTACGGTTGTGGTTTGTACAGCGTTTGGTGATGTTGTACGAGTATAACAATTCATAAAGCTTAGCTATTAACCTCATGGTACTTTCAGCAACGCGATTTACAATTGATAGCTAGCCTGATTCTATTAGAATAAATTGAATTGATATTAATTGGGAAGGTGAGGATACTTCTGCAGCTGTGTGGTATGGAGCACAAATTAGCTTGAGGTTGCTTATTGCGCAATAGCCGCATATTTGCAAACCGTAGTCAATCCTGGAGAGTAGTAATGCTCTGTAATGCACTGGTTATGCTGATTAAAGTGGATTTGTGTATATAGCAGTATTTGGAGGATAAGTATTTGATAATATTAAATCTACTAATTAAATTACATCTTATATAGGTATATAGGTACAATGTGGTTTGAAAGTGAATTTATTGTCAAAAATAATACCAAATATTTTCATATTGTTAATAAATTGGATTTTAATATTATTAAAAATTAAGTTTAAATTAGGACCCATTCTTTTATTGCAACAATGAAGTTTTTTACATTTATCATAAGAATTATGTTATATGAACATTCGGTAATATCAAATAATATATGCCAGAATTTGGATCTGATAGCATCTAGGTCGGATGTTTTGGTAAAGACAATAACGTCGTCTGCGTAAAAATAACTTGATCGGTTAGTTTATACTTCGTTATAATATCGCTTATTTCATTAAAATAATACTACGGTTTCTACTCGATAAGGCTGTAGATAAAAAAATATTCAATGTGTAATAAAGCGTCCGCAGTTCCGTTGGATTTTTTAAGACAATTTGGTGAGAACTTATACTCGTTAGTTTATTTTTAAGAGGAAACCCCACAATTATTTTTGCCATATCTTTTCTAGTACTATCCCTGGGCAGGGAAGTAGAGAAATGGAGCGAAAACCAGATATATCTTCACTACTTTTTGTTTGCCTTTGGAATTGGATCATGTCAGTTTTCCAAACCTGAGGGTTTGGACCACAGCTTCGAAAATATTGTTGTACTAGGGGGAGGATAGGTGATTTCACATGTCATTGGAGATTCTATCATGGTTTGCTGTTTTGCCCAGCAAGGACGCTACAGTACATAAATATTCTGTGCAAGTTATTTGCGAATCTAACCAATCGGCCTTATCGGGAGGTCCGCGTGAATCCCATTTCGCCCGAACTATTTCACTTTTCTCCTTATCATGAGTTTCGCCTGTAAGATTTCGCATGTTCGAAAAATTCGCTTTTCGGCAACAGTTATTTCGGGCGAAATGTTTTAATCGTGAAAGTTTTCACTTATATTTATATTTCGGGCGAATAAAAAATTCGAGGTGAATTATTTTCTATGCAGAACTCTCAATAAGGCCGAATGGGTTTGAAGTGTTAAAGAAGTGTTTGTATAATTCACGATTAATAATTATATTTTTTCAGCAACAAAATTTGGATGGGAATTAGAATCCCTCGCATAGATAGACCAAAATAGGACAAAATTATTAGAAATTTATTTGCAATCGTTTAATAGTACGTTGCCATCCTTGATAATGAAGTCAATCGAGAGTCGCAAATTGAATCCAACTAACATCCTAATATCTGACCATAGCCTTTTAGGGGAGGTGGTAGGGTTAATTGGTTTTATAGAGGAGGTTTTATAGAATTTCTAGCTTGACCGCTTTTACGTTTTTCCTAAATCTAACATTTGCAATTTTAAAATTTTTTAATTTCCTTTTTAATAACTCGATATTCTACCATTTGTTTGTGTGATTGCCATATGGGCAGCTGTTCTAAAAATGCTTGGTATATTGGCTGTTTATTTGCTGATATTGGCTGAGATAAGCCGTTTTTCGCAAATTTTGGTGACCGCATTGGCAAATATTTGCCACTCTGCTTCTTTAAGTATGAATTTCGCTTTGCTTACCGATTTATTTGGACAGCCTTTCAAATTTAATTGCGTTAATACAGGGAAATGATCACTTCTGTGTAGGTCGCCCAAAGTTTTTGAATTTAGTTTTGGAGCAATTTATGCTGAAGAAAAGCTGAGATAAATGTTTGTGAAGGTGCTGTGCATTGAAAAATGTGTCGGTGAACTATCATTTAAAACTACCAAATTGTGGGAAAGAACAATGTCGTCTATTTGCTGATCATTTTGATTAACGGTTATAGAGCCCCATAAGGGACTCCAGGCATTTAAGTCCCTAAGGAGTATGATGGGAGTATTGATGAGAGAAATAATTTTGTTAATATCCCTAGACGAAAAAAATTGATTTGGAGGAATGTACTAGTACATGGATCAGATAGTAAACTTAATTCCTACTTGAATTTAAATTGCTGTCTGTTTGTGTTGGATGTTGCTTTTGATAACCACACCTTATTGTTTACAATACTTATTTCAATCATGGTTATAGAAATAACCAGAGGAGCTTTTCGCGATAGGAGAAATATCATTAGAATATTTTTTAATAAGTAGTAGTTCTGAATAGTTTGTATAAAAACATATTATATTCCACTGTTAAATGTTAAGCATAACAACTAATATAATATAAAGAGACTATGAAAAGAAGAAGTGAAGTGGTATATATAAAATTAAACAGAAGGAGAGTTGGAAGTTATTACATTAGAAGGAAACTGGACTAACTAGATATTTTATATGCCTTTTGCTTGTTATGGCAATATCTTATTTATAGGAGTTAATAATCGGTAGACTGTGAAAGAGGCCTACGTACTGATTGGGAGACTTCATTCAGAATTGAAGATCATTGTAATTGTTTATGAAGCCATTTATATTTCAATGAAGTATTGTTACCATATCAGAAAAGTATTTCTTAAATCTATAAGTGAGAGACTAGTGAGTGAGAAAACTAAAAAAAGGGAAAGGAGAGCGCTTACAACCAGAATGAGTAGTCAGCATGGATGAGTAGCACCTGTCGAAAGATAACCGAAATTAGTTAGCGTTCCTCAGGCGCATAAATAGTGCCTATATTTGAGTTTAAATTTTGATGGTAATTTCACATTAATCTAAAAAAGGTCTGCACATACTGGACTACACACACATACTCGTAAAGGGTTTTCCAACAAGAGGTGTTATTTTGATTCACCCGGTATTTTGGTAGCTGTCACTTTTGAAGCTTTTATTCTTTGACATTTGACAAGTAGAAACTACGCCATTACTAAAAATGGAACGATACACGCTTCAACAACGCATTGAAATTATTAAAATTCACTACAAAAATGGTGAAAATCTTCCAGTCACAGTTCGCAAAACTAAAGCATTTTTGGGTCGTCGTGAAGCACCTTGTCGGACCGCAATACAGAAATTGGTGGATAAATTGGAGCTGTTGGGACAATTTAGAGATGTGAAGAATAAAACCCGTGCACGTTGCTAAAGAACAGCTGAGAATATTGCTGCTGTAGCCCAAAGTGTTGAAGAAAACCCAGGTTTGTCCATTCCTCGTCGTTCTTTGGAATTCAAGTCGGCATACCGCCCCGAGGAGGCACTCGGGTCATCTCGTGATATAGTGCCCAAACAATTTGAACGGAATGAAGCTAAAACAAATGATCCAAGTACCAAACCTTCATAATTCCGCAGCAGGACATTATTATCTGCCACACCACGCAGTGCTCAAATCGGAAAGTACGTCCACCAAGTTGCGGGAGGTGGTCAATTCATCTCGGCTCACGACCAACACCCAGCGTCTAAACGACGTGCTGCATACTGGACCAACGTTGGAAGCTGACTTGACACAGTTGATTGCACGATGCCGAATGTTTAAATTCATGGTCAATGGAGATTTACAGACAGACCAAGGTAGCCCCTCATCACACTTCTTATCAACGTTTATTCCGGCACTCGCCGCCTACCCCGGTGTTTGACTACGAACTGCAAACAGGCACCTTTGGTGTAAATTTCTCACCCTACTTCGCAATTCGAACGCTCTGACAATTGGCTATTGACGTAGAACAGGACCTACCCGTAGCCGCCCAGGTGTTACGAGACTGCATGTATGTGGATGACACGCTGGTTAGCACTCATAATGTCGACACTGCGATATGAACTCGTGATGAGCTTATCCATGCATTCGCTTCCGCCGGTTTCTCCATGAGAAAATAGACTGCCATTATAGAACCTTTACCCCTTTTTGCAGGAGGATTTTTTAGAGCTAGATGAAGCCAGTGTAACAAAAACTTTGGGGATCCGTTGGAATGCAAGGTCCGTCGAATTTTATTTTCATACTCACCCCATCTACTTCGAACCCCGGACAACCAAACGAAAGGTGTTGTCCATAATATTTCGGTTGATCAGATAGATTGTGACGACCCGTTAACTAAAGCTTCCTCAAGGAGGTGGGAAAAGTTAATAGCAGCATTCGACGCCATTGCATTTCATTGGGTGGGACCATCGATTGAGGCTACCGTGCAATTTCATGCATTTTGCAACCTATCATAAGTAGCATACGCCGCGGCAATCTACGTCCGATGCCAGAAAGGGAGCCGGATTTCATCGCATCTATTAATGGCAAAATCACGAGTAGCTTCCTTGAAAACTTAATCATTACCACGATTGGAACTTTGTGGAGCTGTGCTTTTGGCGAAACTGGTGACCCCGCTAATGACAATGCTGGGTATCTCCTCTGACTACCTATTCTGTTGGACGGATTCGACCATTATGTTGATTTGGCTCCGTGAATCCCCGTACGCGTGGAAGACGTTCGTTCCTAATCGTGTCACCTCTGTTTCTGAAAATGTGGGAATGGCCTACTGGAGGCACGTGAAATCGGAAGATAACCTCACACACCAAGCCATTCGAGGAGTGCCACCTGCTGCATTCCGTCAAAGCTCCTTATAGTGGAGCGGTCCGCAGTGGCTGTGCCTACAACTTCCTTTAAGTTTGCCTTTTAGCGGCGCTCGATTCATAGGGCGCCGGGAGTGTCCAGCCCACATTCATTCCGATAATGGTAAGAATTTTGTAGGGGCGGAAAAAGCAATACGTCTTCATTTTGCGCGAGTACTCCGGGAAGTTACGGAACAGATCGTTGGGAGGCGATCTGTATCATCTGTATCATAAGTTAGAGTGGCACTTCATTCCGCCGAACGTACCACATAGCAAGCGAGCTCCGATGCCGGGATTGGATGTACCACCAGCACCACACCCAAAGACGTCGCCACCGCCGTGTCCACCGATGCCCGGATTGGGTGTTATATCGGCACCACATCCAATGTCGTCGCCACTGCGGCGAATTCCAATGCCAACCCTACATCTAGCCCCGCCGGCATTGCGGCAAGAGTTGACCAGGGCAGGTCGCTGCAGCATGCCCAACACCATCAGCTCAACCATCCCAAGGGACCGCATCAACTGAAGAGACGGGGTCAGTTGGTGAGCAAAGGTCCTGAGCTTCAAATGCCATTGGAGCCAAATATATGATATCCTATTGCCTGAAGCCGCCGTGCGTCATATGCCGGTGTGAAGGGTAGTCTAGGGGGGCTCGGATGGGTCATATCGTTTCTCTTGCAATATTGCAACGGGGCGGCAGGTTCGTGCAGAGCCCTCCTGATGGCTGTTACCCGCTATATTAACACCATGTCTCTCTCGGCTAGAGGTAGCATGGCGTCGAGGGAATTCCCGATGCTACGTAGCTTGAGGCCGAGAGCGGCAACCGAGGATAGACTTCGCACTAGGCACAGTCATCTTTCTTTTGGCCTCTACGGATGCGCCAACAACTGAAAGCTCGTTCGCTTGAAGCCAGAACAGCGGGGGAACCACACCGATCTGAATCAAACTGTGCGCGTCCAGAATAAATTTCCAAATATCATTGTGCTTGTATTATCTAAAATCACCGAAACATTTGCTATTGAGTTTATTGAATTGAAATTTATAAACAATAAATCCGCTTGGATTTTGTGGCGCCCAATGTGGGGCTCTAACCCACGATCCCGAGATTAAGAGCATCGTGCTATAATGCCTGAGCTAGTCGGGCTGAAGTTCATTCCGAATTCGAATGTTCAGATGACTTCCGACTGGTACCTGGAACGCCATGCTCTCGGCCTCTCTCTGCGTTCCATCGTTCGGTACGGTGCGAAACCCCATGATGTGCGATGGAGAGCGAGAGACGGTCGAGGCAGGTGCCAACCGTATCAGTGCGGAAGCAATCTTTATGTGGTGGTATATTTTGACGCGGGGTAACGGCGGAAGACGGCTCGACGCTTCGAAGCTGCTTTTTGCGCCGTAATTGATTTCAGTCTTTCGTGAATTGTTCTGGAGCGCGGTCCAAATTCTATTAGAATAGTTTCTGTTTGTAATTGGAATCTTTTAATGATTTTCGGATCTGTTAAAATTATTTATTATTTCTGTAGTTAATATTGAGTGAATAATAAACTAAACAAAACCATTCGAATAAATCGTTGCTGATTGAAAGTGAAAATTGATCACCAGAACAGCTCGCAACTTTGGTGCAGGAGCGCCAACTAAACATTTGGTCATTCGAGCTGGATTCGGTTCCGCTCTGGTAAGTTTTCAGTTTTATTAATTTAATTAAAGAGGCACAAAATAACCAAGTAATAATAATAATAAGATTGAAACTTCATAAGTAAATTAAGCATACATATGTGTGCGTGTGCGTGTTTGTGCCAGTGAATTGTGAGCGTGGTGACTCTACAATCGATTAACCGTTAGTTGACGGCTATGTACATATGTTGGGATAACGCTTAACAACCCACGTCTCTTCGTGGGTAAGCGATCGTCATTCACACAGGCATAACTGCGTGTACTGTTAGGATTTTCTTTTGTGTGTCTGTTGGCTTTGCCGTGCATTCGGTTGTTTGTGCCCTGTCGGCGACTATTGAAAGCATTTCTGGTGTATTATCGCCATTTTTAGGTACTTGTCGCGAATGCAAATAGCATAAGAAAAGTAGGTCAGGGGCTAGTGTGACCAGCTGCCGTCCTTATTTCTTTTGTAATGCAGGGCCGGTTGCGGGTAGCAAGTAATTTCCTGAGCATTGTGGGCCCTTCGGTCTTAGTGGGTTGACACGATAATTATAAAGCGTTGTTTCAGTGCGGTTGAGTTCAGAGGCTACCGCCCGGTTTGTTCACTTGCGTGCTTCTAAGTATATGTCTTTTCAGGTGTAGATAAGCTAATATTGAGCTGCATTCGCAGACGTATCTGTTGAATGAATATAATATTTTATACTAAATGTATTTGCTCATAATATAAATGCAACCCTGTACATATAAATACATAAAGTGACAGTATGAATATAATGTCAAGTAATAAACCTTCTTCCGTTTTGTGCAGCTAGCAAAGAAACACGCGTTTCATTTACACGACTTTATAACCTGCGCAAATAACTATACAACAGTATCAGATCCAGCAACATGGTGAATTCGTACATTTCGACTTCTCATATTCATAGGTCGTTTCGAACGGTGTTCACTGGAGACTCACTCATTATATCTCTTCAACTTGATGAAGCAGAATTGGATGCTCGATGGCCTTCGCTTAATACGGTAAAAACTAAATGAAATGCAGCGAGAGGAAACCGTACCAACAAACACAACGCACAGAATAAGTAAATATACAACGGCTCCAGATTTTCAACAAAACTTCACACACACCAGAGGTGATTACATGACAGATAATGCTCGGCAAATACTGAAGGTAAGGAAGCCGATTTACTGCACTAACAACAAAGTTACGAATAGACAAAACGAGCAGCAATAACAACAACAATACACCGACAGAAGACAACTCACAAAACATCCAAAGCAGAGAGATGTACAGGTCAACCGGCCGTAAATAGATAACAGAAAGGAGACAATAGAAAATCAGTGCTCTAACGCGAGAATAAATTTAAATATTTGCTAGCGCCACAATAACAGTTGCAAGGCGACAACATCAACACTCCAACCGACAGTAATTGTTTCGGGCCACGCTGACTGCAGGCAACAACACTTCTGGAGTATTGGCAGTACTACAGCAACGTGGTTTTGACCAGCAGCATTTGAAGGTGGTCCAAGGAGAACTGGACCAAAATACCAACAAGCACAGACAAAGCGGTCCAACGGAGATTAGACCATACAACGGTGCACCCACAACAATACGATGCACTGTTTCCGGTGGCAGCATTCGGTTTATAAGCATAGTGGCCCGGGCAGTAAGGTCTTTTTTGATCCAGTAACACTCGGCAAGACTTATCGAAGCTAGACCTACTCTCTGAGCACCGACGCACTGTTCGGCGCTCTTGCGGTCACAACTGCATTCCCAAGTTTTAGAAATCCCTGTGTTTTAAAACACATCCTACCGGCTGCGCCAAAATGTTGGGGTCCTGCGTGTTGTCGTCGCCGGTTGTAGCGAGCGCTGTTTTGCTGCCGGTAGTAGGCGCGGGCGTGGGCGAATAACTGGTGGTTCCTAAATCGCTCGTAGCTGCCAAAGTAAAACACCGTGTGTCTTCTGGTTGTAAAATACAAGAGAGAGTTTTATTGGTTAAAATCCTAAGGCTTATATACAATTTTACAATGCATACTTACAGCCTAGGCAAGCACCTTTCTGGTGTTCCAGTTACTCAATTGTTGATTGGTATCAGTTGGTTAAACAACTGAGCTACTGAATATTCGATATTCGTCGATATTCTCGACCGTGCATTCTATAGGCCAATTCCCGTCGTCAACTCGATTGCGGAACTGTGACACTCTAAAAGTTCACATAATGATTATTCATAATAACTATTTATTTATAGTATTTGCACCCGAAAAATATGTGCTTGCTTAATTAGGTAATAATTATAATACTTCTAAATGCTAACTACACCAAATGTGTAGTGTCTATTAGGAGTTGGTGCTGTGAGTCAGCTACGTGCAGGTAGCTTGATTCTGACTCACAACATCCCTCCCATATTTCTAGAAGAAGGTAGTGCAACCACCTTCTAGTGAATATTTACATCCTTCTTCTTGCACCGTAAACAATTTTGTGCATTTTATTGATTTTATAATACATATATTTTTTTTAAATCACCAAATTTGGGTTCTATATTTTTTATTTTTTCATTTTATTTTTTTTGTATATGTTTTTTGTATATTTCCTTTTTTTGTATTTGTATTTTTTTCCTTTACCCTATTTTATATCTTTTGGTCCTTTATTGACTCTTTTCTCATTGGCGTATATACAATCAAACTAACAAACTAATTACAAGTTAAGCTTATGCTACGCTATTATAAACCCCGTCCTCTGCAACTGTTGATTCTGGATGCGTTGTTGGGGTGAAGTCCCTCGGCGAACTCTGCTCTGTAGAGCTGGATCTTTTCGTGGTTTTGAATGATTTTTGCGGCAAGAGATTATTCTATTTGCGAATGATGATAAATGAACGATAGAAGTTTGGGCTGTTATTGTTATTGTAACGGTCTTTCGCTAAAACTACGGACTAACCTCGGATTTTGGCTATAATTATCTCTTCCTCTTCAGAAAATATACAATCTGACATATGTAATAACGGCAGAAACGTTGAATTTTCCATACTGAAAATATAAATGTTAATGTTTTCATTTTCACACAGGTCTCAGATCGCATTTACCTCGCGCATGGAAAGTTAGAGGCTCTTCCACTCATTTATATAAAAATTACTTTCCACAAAATTTGTGTTTCTCTTCTTTTAACAGAAAATTTTTTCGGGACAAGATCGTTTCAAATCTAATTGCTTGTCTCTTTGTTGCTTATTGATATTCTCCTTCTACGTCTTCTTAACTTACTTCGTCGACTTCTTCAGTCAACTTTTTTGTTCGCTTCTTTTGCATTTCATCTACTGTTCACCGTTCCCATGGACGTCGGTTAACCTCACACTCTCGCTTCGACACTGGAGTAAGTTCCTTTCAGGTTCATGTTGTATAACGTTAAGCCACCAGGATGTCCTTGTCTGTGCACTAACGCCTTAATACCCAAACAAGTCCCATAAGTCTCTACATATATCGGCCCTACCGTATTTTAATTATTTTTCTTGGCTATTACATTTATTTTATTCCAAATTTTTTTCTTTATACTTTACATTTATTTAATTTTTTAATTTTTCTTGACATAAACATTAATTTTTATTTTTTATTTTAATCTATATACAGCGCATACTTAATACGTTTTAACAACCAACATTCTTTTAATAGCATAAAATCATAAAAATTATTAATCATGCACATTTTTTTTCCCTCATATATTGTATATATGGTTACATTCATTTTACAACTCTCTATACATTAAGTAATACATTTTTTGCCTTTACAAATATTATTAATTAACTATTATACAATTTTTTTACATCACTAGCGGCATTTGGATTGAAATTTGAAATCCCCCTCATATACATTTAACAATAAATCGAATTATAGAAAACAAAATATTTACTATTATAATTTATGTGCCGACAACTGGTTATTTTATAAATGAAATTGGTTTTCTCTCAATTCTGGGCAAAACTATTCGCCCTTCTGACATAAGCGAGAATATAAAAGATAAGCCCGTTCATGTGAAAACATTGTCCATTGAATGACTATGTCTTTCATTACATCTAATTACTTTACATTATATAAATTTACTTATAGCCTGGTATGTACGAGTATATCCATAAACGAGTGTATTCTCCTACACGCTGTAACTTTCTCGTATTTAACTACATACATACCTTCCAGGCACCCCTTCTCAACTAGTCTAACCTACAACTAGTACTAGTACTCCTACCAGCTATGTCCTCTTTAATTTTCCCATATGATGTTCTCTTCTTCCACTATATTTACAGATAGATCATATTCTCAAACTTCCCATAGCCGTATCTACATACTTTATTTGTTTCCTAAACTCTTTTCTCACGCCAATTAAATATACTCTTCTGCCTAAACAAAATTTTGCAATTTCCCACACGCTATACTCTAATTTCTTAAAGAACCAAAAATATTAAAACACATACATACATACATGTACTCTGCTTAAAACTGAAGTATGTATATATGTATACATATGTATGGGTATCAGTCAGTAAAAATATTAAAACATATTAATATGTACCCTATATACTTACTTATAGGTACATACTCATTCCTTTTTTCCCGAATACTTACTTATTTAAATGCACGTTCGTACATTCGTTTTGTATCATTTACGCATATATATACTTACTTCCACAAATGTTTCCGTAGCTTGCGCCTTCAAATTCATGCCTGAAATAATGTTTGCGCGTCATATTTTCATGCAATAACTGCCGCATGCATGTGCCTATACTTTACGCTTAGTTTCATATTTCTTACCCATGACAGACTTATAATTTTTTGTTGAATTATTTTCAGTGAACCTTTTTTCAATATATAATATATCAAGTGGCTTGTCCGAAATAGCTAAAAGATCTGGAAAAAAATGTTTCAATAATTCCTCTTCTTCTTCTGAAAAATTATTACGGTGACATAACCACACATACGCAATTGCAACTACTGTTGCAACTTGTCTTGTCAATAAATTCGTTACAAAAATAATCTTCATATTCACAGAATTGATGACTATCGATTTACTCACATTTAATATTTAAAAAATATTTTTTTATTTTCTTTACTGGTCTTTCATTCCTATCCATTGCCTGTTGGGCATATTTATATTGTCACTTTTCAATGACCCATTTAAATTGGCACACGCGGACATTGAGTTTGGAAGTTTGAATTGTGCTATCTGATACGTGTACATGATAACAATTGCTTTTGGTTGTTCTCGTCGTGCTTACGCTTGTAAAACATAATGAACAGATGTCTCTAATTGTGTGGTTTTGTATGGAATAATTTTAATTAATTAGTATGTAGCTTTTTGGGCTTGCCCTTAATTTTTACGACTGTGGTAACTGGACTGCGGATCTCTGCTGCTGTATTTGGGCCTATCCAAACAGGTGAGAATATGTTTTTCCTAGCATAATTATTCAGTAGTACCTGGTTGCCTATATGAAAAACTACAGGATTTACTACCTTATTCTAGGCTTCTCTAGCCACCCGTTTAACGCGATCTTTCTCCGCACCTTATTCGGGTCATCAGCATTGCAAACTGACGCACATTTACGCTTCAAATTTGCTGGCATGTTAAAGTCAAATCCGTAAAGCGTCCTAACCGGTGTTTGCCTTGTTGATGCATGCACAGCATTATTGTGTACATTCATGGCCTTTGTTAGCCACTGATCCCAATTAGAGTCATCATCTTTAGCAAAACTATTTAGCTATTCTGCCAGAAGTCTATGGCTTCGCTCCAGCGAACCGTTCGCTTGTGCATGGTATGGCGAAATGTGCAACTTTTTGACGTCAACAATTTTACATATTTCAGAAAACAATTTGGATACGAAATTTTACCCGATGTCAATCACCAACACTTTCGGTATATTATAGCGTGCTATTATCTCATCAAAAAGTGCTTCGGCTACCGTGCTTGCTTCAGCATCTGGTATATCCACGCACGACATATACAGGGTGGCTGATGAAAGCCGCTACCAAAAAAAAATGTAATAACTTTTTTTCTATTTAATGAATTTGTTTTTTTTTTTTAATTTTGCAGATTGATTGTTAGATTTATCAAAAATGGATAACTGGGACACTGAAACAAGAATTTGGATTGTCCGCCGCTATCACGCACTGGAGTCCGTAGATGCGGTTCAAAGGGAGTATAGGCGCACGTTTGGCGGCAATCCACCGAGCAGATGGACCATAATAAGACTTGTAAACAATTTTACCGAGCATGGGACAGTCAGCAGAAGACCTTACCATCGAAACCCTTCAGTTCGGACGGAGGAAACAATCGCTGCAATAGCTGCTGCCATACAAAATAATCCAAGAGTTTCGACAAGAAGCTTATCTGCTCAAATGGGTATAAGCAGACAGTCATTGCAGTCAATTATGCATAAAGATTTGGACTCATTCCCATATAAAATTCAAATGGCCAACAAATTGAACGCAGCAGACTTCCCGATTCGCTTGGAATTTTGCCAGAAGATGCTTCAAATGGTGGAAGAGGACGGAAACATGATCAACTGTCTTTTTATGTCTGAAGAGGCCCATTTCGATTTAAACGGCAACATAAATAAACAAAATTGTCCAATATAGAGTGCTTCCAACCCACACATACTCCATGAGACGGAATTACATCCACTTCGTGTTACAGTGTGGTGTGCAGTTTCATCACGCTGCATTGGCGGGCCCTACTTCTTCGAAGAAAACGGTCACACCGTTACGGTTACTGGAGACCGTTACTTGGCCATGTTGAGAGACTTTTTCTATCCAGAATTACGCCGAATGAGAATTGCTTTCAACTCAGTGTGGTTTCAGCAAGATGGTGCAACTCCTCACATAGCCCGGCCTGTTATGACAGAATTGCGACGAAAATTTCCCAATAAGCTGATATCCAGAAACTCCACATTCCGTTGGCCCCCCAGGTCGCCGGACCTTACTCCACCTGACTTTTTCTTGTGGGGTTATTGCAAACAGGAAGTCTACAAAGCAAAACCAACAAATTTGAATGAACTAAAGCAATCCATTCGAGAAACATATGCGGCTATTCCTGTCTCAACTCTCCAAGCAGTAATGAATAACTTTTTGGTAAGATGCCGCACATGCATCAACGAGCAGGGGGGCATTTAAATTCCATTATTTTTAAAACTAATTAAGCTATATTCAATAAAATTGAATGAGCTTTAACATTAATAAAGGTAGGTAGGTAGGTAGGTAAAGCGGCCACCCGAAAGGGCGCACTTAGGCCAACATTGTACCTTTGTGATACCGCATGGGCCAGCAGGTCCCATCCCTTTCAAATGTCCAGCCATTTGGAGCTTTTAATGAAGCTGTTGATGGAGCTAATCTTTTTTTTTGAGATATCTCCCAAGGAGTCCAAAAAGTAGTCGCCTAGGAAAGTGCGCCTCCTTCTGGACAAAGCTGGACACGTGCACAACAGGTGAGCAGTAGACTCTTCCTCCTCCTCGTCCATGCAACTCCTGCAGAATCATTAGAGGCGATCCCCAGCCAACACCCGTGTGTGCCTAGAGTCCAGTGTCCCGTTAAGACGCTAATCACGGGACCTATGCTTTGTCTATTTAGAGCCAGTAGGTCCTTAGAGCGCTTGACATTTATCTCTGGCCAGGTTTGTCTAGCTAGTTTACATCCTGAAAGTTCAGACCAGCGCCTGCCCGCTGTTCCTAAGGATATTGTATTTACTAAGAGCTTACATGTGGCAATAGGAATACCGAATTGCGACCTATCTGGTTCCATCGGTATAGTAGTACCCTCACGGGCAAGTTCATCCGCCTTGCAGTTCTCTGGAATATCTCTGTGACCGGGAACCCAGCACAGATGCAGACGGGTCTGCTTAGCTATCTCGTCTAATGATTTGCGGCAGCTCTTGACGGCTTTTGAGGTGATAATAACCGAATCCAGGGAGCGCAAAGCAGCTTAGCTGTTGGGCAGAATGCAAATATCAAGTCCAGATATCTTCTTCTTCCTTAGCCAATACAGTGCTGCCTCTATAGCCGCGACTTCTGCCTGAAAAACACTGCAGTGGTCGGGCATCCTAAAGGACATGTTAATATCCAAATCTTCTGAGAATACACCACCTCCCACCCTACTCTGTAGTTTGGATCCATCTGTGTAGATGTGAACACCTTCTACATGAGTGGGGATGCCATCCTTCCATTCGTCCCTGGAGGGAATGGAGATCTTGCACATACCATTGAAGGCGTACATTGGTGTGATGTAGTCGAAAGAGTCAGGAATACCCTCAAAATGTCTTAAAATGGACGCATGATCTATATTCCTGGCATCCCATTGATGCGTAGCTTTTAGTCTGATAGCTGAGTTTGCAGCCATTTTTTCGCCAAAAAGCCTAACAGGCAGCAGATTGAGCATAATATCCAATGCTGCCGTTGGAGTCGTTCTAATGGCACTACTTATGAATACCTCTGCCGTTCTTTGTACCTTTGTTATCAGCCTATTGTATGTGGACCTACTTAGGGCTGTCCACCAAGCAAGCACCCCATAGAAAAGGACTGGTCGTACCACAGCTGTATATATCCAATAGGCTACCTTAGGCTGTAACCCCCATTTTTTGCCTATGACTCTTTTGCAATAGTACAGAGCTACCTCAGCCTTCCTAATGCGCTCGCTTATATTGGCCTTCCAATTCAGCTTCCTATCTAGGATCACGCCCAGGTATTTAGCCTCCTCGACAAGGTCAATATCTACACCCATTAGTTTTGGAGCAATAAATTGAGGAATTTTATACTTCCTAGTGAAGAGTACCAGCTTAGTCTTGGTCGGATTAACCCCCAACCAACAGTCAGTATTAAAAGAAAAGTCATTAATAAAAGAAAAATGAATTCCATACACTGAAAAAAAGTTATTTGAGTTTCTTAATGTAGCAATATTCATCAGCCACCCTGTACTTCAAGAAGTCATCCTAAAATGTTAAGATGTACTTATTTTCGGCTTCGGGGTATCGGTTAACACCATTGGCATCCTTCTCAGCCTCGAACTCTTATTGACCTGACACTTCGGACAGTTCCTTATATAGCGTTTAATATCTTTGAGCATACCTTTCCAGCCTTATACTCTCCTAATCCTTTCGTACGTTTTCCAGGATCCCTGATGCCCACCGAGAGGTGAATCATGAAATCCTCTTAACACGTACTGAATGTCTCTATCGTTTTCTAGCCATTCCACTCCACTGGTTGGTCGCTTGTCTGTTTTGTCATGTTCTATTTATTTTTCTATTACACTTGTCGTCTCCTCCTGGCGACCGCACCCGATATTTTCTTTCTCTGCTGAGCGCAACCGCATTTAGGTTCTTTTTCCCAGGTTTGTATTAGATTTCAAAATCATACTCAGGCAACTTAAGCCTGAATTGTGCCAATCGGGAAGTCGCGATTCCGCGTAACGGATGGCGATCTGTGTAAATTTTGAATGGCCTTCCTATTAGGGACGCTCGGAACTTCTTCGTAGCCCAAACTATGGCTTAGAACTCCTTTTCTATGGTTCAGTAACGCTTCTCAGTATCACTCAGCGTCCTGCTAGCGAATGCAATTGGCCTATCTTCCCCGACACTACCCTGAGACAACACTGCTCCCAGCGCTTCGTTGCTACCATCCGTTGTTAGCAGAAAAGTTTCCTCGAAATCTGGATATTCCAAAATTGGTGGTGAACTAATTATTTCTTTTAGTTGTTCGAACATCTTCTGGCAATTGTCTGTCCATTCAAACTTTGCTTCCTTTCGCAATAGTTAATTTATCGGCAAAGATATTCCAGCTAGGCCCACCACGAACTTTCCATAATAGTTCACTAGCCCCAGGAATGCTTGCACTTGCCCTAAACCGGTGCTAAACGCGGTCTTTTACTTATCTTGGGTAACCACCAGAACTTAGTGGTAGCCACTCGCTGAATCAAGTGTAGAAAAATATCTACTATGTCCCAATTGATCCAGGATTTCTTCAATCCGTGGGATTGGAAACACTTGTTTAATAGTGGCGTCGTTCAATTTCCAACAATCCTCCATTCCTTTTGCCTTTGAGTGCCTCACTTCTTCGGTATCAAAATAATTGGAGAATTCCATGGCGAGGTATTCGGCGAGATAATTTGTCCTATAACATTCCTTGGACTTGTCTGTTTACTTCTTTTTTATGTGCTTGTGGCAGTCTATACTGCTTTTGGTTTATTGGTGTTTGATCCACTCTAGTAGGTATTTCATGTTCAACGTCTGGTGTGTACATCAGCCGGTCTCCTTCCATCAAAAATATGTCATGATATGACGCACAAATTGTCTCTATTCAGTTCTTCTCCTCCAAATTCATGTTTGGATCTAACTTTAGTGACTCTATTTTTTTCTCCATTCTTTTTCTTACGTCTAACTGCTTAACCTGATTAACCGATCCCAGACTCAACTTTTTAAACTTATCATAATTCGTAAACCTAGGCCTGGAGTTTTTATCTACAATATAGTCCCTCTCTGAGGGCCGTGAGTACACAATCACATACCATACCTCTGTCGACGTGTGTTATGGTCTCTGCCTTGTACCAGATGTGGTTTGTGCACAACAACCGTCGGAAATTCCGAGTTTACATGGAACGTAGCCTCTCTTGTCGATTTTCCACTAACCGCTTGCGGACTGCTAATACTAATTCTGTTCACAGTCTCTCCCCACCACGATTTTAGTGAAAATGTTAGAACCCTATGCTTGTCTTTATCAAAGAATAGTGTTTTCTTTGTCAGCGCATCCAGGATGGTGAGGTGCCAAAGGTTATCCCTGCCAAGAATTCCATCAGCTGGGGTACCTTCCTTATCCATCTCTACTACGTGCATCTTAAATATTATGCTGTTCGCTTTGCTGTGATTCACTATTATCGAACCCAGCATCCCTATGATCTCACCAAATGCACCAATCAGAGTCCTTACGACCGCCTTGTTAATTGCCAATCCTTTTCGGAGTACACTAGACTTCACGAGGCTAGTGTCCGCACCTGAATCCCCTAGTAACAATAGTTTGCCCCTAGCTGCCTCTTTGCAGGGTATATCAACAAATGCGTCACCTATCCTTGCTTACAACGAAGCAACGTCCTTTTGTTCCAAATATGGACGCGTATCTACGTCCGAACTCTTCAAGTTTGTTCCTCCTCCGTAAAAATTATCATGACTATCTTAGGTATAAACTCTCGTACCGCGTTCGCGGCGATCGGCCTATACTTTCTAACCTTATTAAAACTTAACCTAAGTACTAGAATCATAGCAGTTACCCAAAAAAAAATGCAATCAAAAATTTCTTCCCGGAGAGACTCTTGCTCCTCCGTATATTGAACCATAGTTCTAACATTACTCGGAACGTGGTATTGGAGAGCCTCTTGATCCTCCTTCTCCTGGAATGTCGTTCTTACATTACTGGCCACGCGTACTTTTGGCCTAATTATTTCTTCCTTTCTTTTAGCTTGCCAGTATACAGGCCTCAACTGAGCCACTGGAAGTTTCCCTAGGCTTCCAGGTTTGTGGCAAAATGAGCAAATGGGTTTTCTTTGTTGGAATTTCTCGTCCGGGAATCCGTGGTTCTTCTGTTGCGAAAAATGGCCCACAAACCTACCGACTTCCCGTGTGTTCCGTGGTTGTACCAGACCTACTTCTGCAGGCGTATTAGTCCAGCAAATTCCACCTGTCGTCGCTCGCTGTTGGATTGCTGCTTCAGCGGAACAGACCGCTTCAACTAACTCTGCCATGCTTCTCTGCGTGAGATTTAGTGTATAATTAGCTAAATCCCAATATATCAAGACTGCCTTGAACACACCAATCATAACGCTTTCTGTTTGTATGTTATAAACTGAAATGATTTCGGGAAATTGTCTGCTAACGTCCGACTGAAGCCTTCGTCCCCAGGCTCTCAACTCCTCCCCAGGGTTCTGAATTTCCCGTATGAGACAGTCGTACGACTTTTGTTTTAAATATGTTCTATCCAAAAGTGCATATAAATCTGACAGGGTGCTTACTGAGCTATGCGGTAGTATATCAAACCTGTGGTCCTTTGCCTAATACATTTTATTAAGTGTTCCCCGTCTGCTTTCGGGATACTCTGTTGAGCTAGCTCACAAAATTCTTTGAAGTGCCTGATCTCAGTTCTCAAATCATATATCTCGACTCCTGAGAACATGGACACCAACTTTTCCACCGCATGAGCAACCGCCAGAATGCCTATTTTAATTTTTTTATACTCCCCGTTTGTGATTCTTTTCCTACATCTGGATTTCCTTATCCACAGCTTCCTGAGCCTCCCATGATTCTTTAACCTTACTTCATATTGCATCGAATGCCACTTAATAAAACCATTATCTCATTATGACTAAGCAGTTTTCTTTCTTACAATACATAATTCTACATGATTCTGATTCTTGTAAAAGAGGCCAAAGTATTGTACCACTTTAAGTTACATTTCAACATAACTGGTTTATTTTATATTTCATTTTATGCTGCGAGTATATTTTCTTTTCCTATATTTATTATGTATATTTAAACCACTGTGGTAGGAGCGAAGAAATTTAACTTGTATTGACGTTGACGCTGACGATGACGGTGTGTCTTGTAATGATTCGTATATGTAATGAAGAGAAAACATAATAATTTCAATTGCTCAAGTATACAAATTATACTTAATTAGATGCCAACTCCGAATACAAATTATTTATTTTATCTCATTTTCCTTCGTTTAATTACTGTTTTGCAATAATTTTTGGCCGAAGAAGGCGATCATTCTTACGAACTTCTCCACCGTTTTTCCCCATCAAAATCGTGAAAATTGAATATTGCAAAATATGCAAAATATTAAATAAGCATTTATGGGCCAATTGTAGTTTCGGAACTACACAAACTTTGATGCAACAACCCGTGTTGTATGCACCTCTTGATATATTCTTGCCTAATACCCTAAGCTTAAATGTGTGTTTAAATGTGTAATAAAACAAAATATGTATCTAAAATATCCCTAACGACAAACAAACACAAACCCCTCCAAAAAAAAATCCTCATAACTATGCTGACATACTCGTACATATACCGTCCGATGATACTGGCGGTTCTATGGTTGCCAAGACAGAGTCGCGTGCAACAGCACAATAGCGGCTAGTGTTGCAACTTCTTTGGCCAGCGCTACGGCGTTTTCAGGATCGCAGAAGTATCTACTTATATTACGCTAGCTTACTTATACTCACCATTATTCTTTTTGGTGACATCTAGTTTTGGTCGGATGCAGGATGTTTTGCCTGCTTCAGGGTTCCTTGCCCTGGGTTTTCTCCAGAATTGTTGCTGGATGCTTCCTTTGCTTCAGGGTTCCTTGCCCTGGGTTTCCGTGTAGGTCGTGATGACCGGCTGCACCAAAACGTTGGGCGCTCTTGCGGTCACAACTGGAAACACATCCTATCGGTTGCGCCAAAATTTTACAATGAATACTTACAGTTTCTGGTGTTCCAGTTACTCAATTGTTGATGTGTGTCAGTTGGTTAAACAACTTATCTACTGAATATGAGAATGTCGACGGTGCATTCTATAGGCCGACGCCCGTCGTCAACTCGATTGCGGAACTGTGACACCCTAAAAGTTCACATAATGATTATTAATAATAACTATTTATTTATAGTATTTGCACCCTAAATATATGTTCTTGTTTATTAGGAGTTGGTTTTGTTGGTTGATTCTGACTCACAATAGCACTACAGCACACAAGAGCCAACTCTTGTTGAGTCCTGCGACAAATACTTAGGACACTAGAGTACAAAGACAGATCAGTGGTTTAGGGTTTTTACTGACTCCACTGAGACTTTATTAACGCAGACAGAACCAGTGCTTTAGGGTTTTTACCGAATCCACTGGGACATCGTGACACTCGGCTAGGCACTACGTTAGCTATCTATACTAGGATTATTAATTGCTATAGGAACTTAATGCTAGATATTTAAGTGAAATAGAATTTAAGTAAAAACTATATAAAAACTAAATACCCCAGTGTAAGTAAGTTCGTTACACTATAGAACACCAGGTAGTTTGGTACACGGGTCTGATAGACTCTGGATCTGAGAGGTCCTTTGTTTCGCACCACCTCCAAAAGCACCTTAAGCTGCCGGCGCACTCAGTACATTCCCAGGTACCGGGGATCAGCAATACCCTTGATGGCACCGTTACCAAAGCATGTCACATCACCATCGTGTTGCGGTTCGACGCCACTGTTCGTCTCCAAGTGTCGTCACTGGTGTTGCCTACACTGACAGGTGAACTGCCATCACTCCTATTGAGTAAGAGAGAGCAACACAAACTGACACAGGTTAGCCGCTTCCAGCACCTCATACTCCACTCCAGTCGATTTGTTGATCGGAGGGGATCTTTAGCCTCAGGTCTTGCTTGATGGGTTGCGCCGCAACCTGGTGGGGTCACTAATTGCCCAAGAGGCTATCTTCGGCTGGATCCTTACAGGGCCTATGCCGGATGACCGGACATCCACTATCACAACTCTCGTGCAAGTGTCTGAAGCTGCTTCGCTCGACCACCGCCTACGGCAGTTCTGGGAAATTGAACAGCCTCCACAAGATCGGAAGCTCTCCCAAACTGATCAAGACTGCCTTAATCTG
The DNA here is from genome assembly GCA_920105625.2 of Clusia tigrina. Lineage (NCBI taxonomy): Eukaryota > Metazoa > Arthropoda > Insecta > Diptera > Clusiidae > Clusia > Clusia tigrina. The sequence goes on from OV050032.1 coordinate 157,227,712, forward strand.
TACTCCCAGAGTACTCGTCGGGATGCTGCGGGGCGATATATAGTCTCTCTCCCATTCAAACAATGGTTTTTTCCGGAGAAGTCTCTAGGAGCGTCGCGCTATTCGGCAATTTAAGCGCAATGAATCCCGTCTGGTAAAAAGCCTGACCGATAGGCAACAATACGACGTGGTGGTACTCGAATACGTGTCGTTAACTCCTGCGCCACATTATTACTTGACGCACTATGCAGTAATTAAGCCAGAGAGTGCAGCCACCTAAGTTTGCGTGGTGTTCAACGCCCCACAGGCGACTTCCAATACGGTCAGCTTGAACGACGTGTGCACACAGGGCCAGTGTTCTTTGATCTTAGCGGGGACATACAAAAGGTGTATCGCCATATCAGAGAATTGTGTGTAGGGAATCTTCCGACAGCGATATCTCTGATTATGAATTGAAAACGGTCACCTTCGGGGTGAATTGTGCTCCTTACCTTCCTATAAGGACACTTTTGCAATTAAGAGACGACGTGGAGAGCAGGTTCCCGTTGTGGGTACACATGACATTGCTACGGCCATCCGCACAAGGGATGAAGAGCAATGACCTGCAAAGTGTCATGTGGTGTATGTGTCCTCTGCGGACGACACAATGTTGCGCTTCTCCTGATTGTCTAGAGCCCTCCGAGTGTTAAGTTCGCGCGCCGCTTAATGCGCTACTGTTCGGTGGACCAGCGGAACACGACTCCTCGCAAAGGGTCCCCACTGTTTCGGGGAGAAATCGCTGAAACGACCACATGTCTTATTGTGCTGTCGCAGCAAATGTATTGCCCCAAAAAGTACTGAGCATTTGCGGCACGGGAGCCGATATCCACCTCCAGTTCTCTTTTGGCTCTGAATCCGTTCGTGCACTCCGAAGATACCCTGCGCATAAATGGCCGGTTGGCCCTCACTACGCATCTACCGTTTGCAGAGAGACACCCTATCATTCTGCCCTACTTCGCTCATATTACTCGTTTAATTGTGAAATTCATTCATCCATCAAGTGTCTTTACACGAGGGGAATCAGTTGATGTTGAGGCTAATCCAGACCCAATATTAGATTCCGAAAGCGAAAACGCTCATTAAAAGCACGATCCTTCGCTGTAAGACGTGAATTCTCTGGAAGAAGCGTCGACAACAGCAGCTCATGGCAGCTCTTCCGGTTGAACGTACGACGTGTTTCTCGTCCTTTTACCCATACTTGAGGCGGGGTCGATCGACATCAAGCACTATAAGGAGCGGGCATACCGCGTGACGAAAGGGTACGTCTGCATCTTTGTCTACTTCGCCACGAGAGCAGTTCACCTTGCAGCGACAACCGATCTGCGCACGCCTGTCTTCTTTGCGGCACTGTCTCGTTTCACCGCCAGGTCCTTTAAAAATGCACTCGGATAATGCTCGGAACTTTGTGGGAGCGGAAAAGCGTTGAGGCTTGATTTCCAGCAGATGTTCCGCGAAATCCGTGTACGAACCTTGTTGGGTCACTTTCATAGTCAGATCGAGTGGGTTTTAGTCCCCCCACGCTCCACATAAGGGGGATCTTTGGGAAGCAGTGGTCAAGAATTACAAACACCATTTCAAGCGCATGGCGGGACAACTTAGGTACACGTTTGTGACTCTCGCGCATCGAGGCGTGCCTTAATTCCAGGGCTATCAGCGCTCTGTCTGAGGACCCCATGGATCTCCAAGCGCTGACCCCGTTTCTTGGTGGGTGGACCACAGGTGGCACCAGCCGAACCACCGAATGCCACAGCTTTCCTCCCGATTTTGAACCGTTGGCAAAAGCTGAAGGCGCTGGCCCACCAACTCAGCGTCAGGTGGAAAAAAGAATATCTTCTCGAGTGTCAACAGCGGAGTAAGCTCAAGTGAATGTTAAAATGGTTCAGTTAGTGGTGCGGGAAGACAACCTAGCGTCTCAAGAATGGTGTCTGGGCAGGGTCACCGATACACACCCGAGTCCTGGTAGAAAAGTGTGTGTTGTAGATGTGGAATACTAACCCGACCTATCACGTGAAATGCTAACCCGACCTATCACGAACGTGGTGATCCTAACGGCAGAAGAACCCCTCCTACCAGCGGAGGGGTATAATGTCCCTTGTACTGTTCATTTTTTTCAATCCTTTTTTATTTTTTCTATTAACTCTCCCTTCTGTGCTATTCTGTATTCATTCCCTTCCTGTGCTATTCTGTATTCATTCGTTTTTTGGTTTTTTCACAGATGCACAAGGGCCGCTTCTCGCTGTATGACAGGTGCAGCTTTAGATTTGCCAATACATCGAGTGTGGCAGAGTCGCCGCCTCCACCCCTCACGGCAGTCCCACGGACTACACAGCGTCGTCGAACCAGCCCAACTACACACGACTACAACTGTGGTATAGGAGCCACTACTGCAGGTGCAAATGAAATAAAATAAAAAAAATTTATGTATTATAAGATTAATAAAATGCATAAATTTGTTTAAAGTGCAAGAAGAAAGTTGTAAATATTCACTAGAAGGTGGTTGCACTAGCTTCTTCTAGAAAGATGGGAGGGATGTTGTGAGTCAGAATCAAGCTACCTGCACGTAGCTGACTCACAGCACCAACTCCTAATAGACACTACACATTTGGTGTAGTTAGCATTTAGAAGTATTATAATTATTACCTAATTAAGCAAGAACATATTTTTCGGGTGCAAATACTATAAATAAATAGTTATTATGAATAATCATTATGTGAACTTTTAGAGTGTCACAGTTCCGCAATCGAGTTGACGACGGGAATTGGCCTATAGAATGCACCGTCGAGAATATCGACGAATATCGAATATTCAGTAGCTCAGTTGTTTAACCAACTGACACCAATCAACAATTGAGTAACTGGAACACCAGAAAGGTGCTTGCCTAGACTGTAAGTATGCATTGTAAAATTGTATATAAGCCTTAGGATTTTAACCAATAAAACTCTCTCTTGTATTTTACAACCAGAAGACACACGGTGTTTTACTTTGGCAGCTACGAGCGATTTAGGAACCACCAGTTATTCGCCCACGCCCGCGCCTACTACCGGCAGCAAAACAGCGCTCGCTACAACCGGCGACGACAACACGCAGGACCCCAACATTTTGGCGCAGCCGGTAGGATGTGTTTTAAAACACAGGGATTTCTAAAACTTGGGAATGCAGTTGTGACCGCAAGAGCGCCGAACAGTGCGTCTGTGCTCAGAGAGTAGGTCTAGCTGCGATGTGTCTTGCCGAGTGTTACTGGATCAAAAAAGACCTTGCTGCCCGGGCCACTATGCTTATAAACCGAATGCTGCCACCGGAATCAGTGCATCGTATTGTTGTGGGTGCACCGTTGTATGGTCCAATCTCCGTTGGACCGCTTTGTCTGTGCTTGTTTGTGTTTTAATCCAGTTCTCCTTGGACTACCTTCAAATGCTGCTGGTCAAAACCACGTTGCTGTAGTACTGCCAATTCTCCAGAAGTGTTGTTGCCTGCAGTCAGCGTGGCCCGAAACAATTACTGTCGGTTGGAGTGTTGATGTTGTCGCCTTGCAACTGTTATTGTGGCGCTAGCAAATATTTAAATTTACTCTCGCGTTAGAACATTGATTTTCTATTGTCTTCTTTCTGTTATCTATTTACGGCCGGTTGACCTGTACATCTCTCTGCTTTGGATGTTTTGTGAGTTGTCTTCTGTCGGTGTATTGTTGTTGTTATTGCTGCTCGTTTTGTCTATTCGTAACTTTGTTGTTAGTGCAGTAAATCGGCTTCCTTACCTTCAGTATTTGCCGAGCATTATCTGTCATGTAATCACCTCTGGTGTGTGTGAAGTTTTGTTGAAAATCTGGAGCCGCTGTATATTTACTTATTCTGTGCGTTGTGTTTGTTGGTACGGTTTCCTCTCGCTGCATTTCATTTAGTTTTTACCGTATTAAGCGAGGGCCATCGAGCATCCAATTCTGCTTCATCAAGTTGAAGAGATATAATGAGTGAGTCTCCAGTGAGCACCGTTCGAAACGACCTATGAATATGAGAAGTCGAAATGTACGAATTCACCATGTTGCTGGATCTGATACTGTTGTATAGTTATTTGCGCAGGCTATAAAGTCGTGTAAATGAAACGCGTGTTTCTTTGCTAGCTGCACAAAACGGAAGAAGGTTTATTACTTGACATTATATTCATACTGTCACTTTATGTATTTATATGTACAGGGTTGCATTTATATTATGAGCAAATACATTTAGTATAAAATATTATATTCATTCAACAGATACGTCTGCGAATGCAGCTCAATATTAGCTTATCTACACCTGAAAAGACGTATACTTAGAGGCACGCAAGTGAAGAAACCGGGCGGTAGCCTCTGAACTCAACCGCACTGAAACAACGCTTTATAATTATCGTTTCAACCTACTAAGACCGAAGGGCCCACAATGCTCAGAAAATTACTTGCTACCCGCAACCGGCAAAATGGACAGCAGCTGGTCACACTAGCCCCTGACCTACTTTTCTTATGCTATTTGCATTCGCGACAAGTACCTAAAAATGGCGATAATACACCAGAAATGCTTTCAATAGTCGCTGACAGGGCACAAACAACCGAATGCACGGCAAAGCCAACAGACACACAAACGAAAATCCTAACAGTACACGCAATTATGCCTGTGTGAATGACGATCGCTTACCCACGAAGAGACGTGGGTTGTTAAGCGTTATCCCAACATATGTACATAGCCGTCAATTAACGGATAATCGATTGTAGATTCACCACGCTCACAATTCACTGGCACAAACACGCACGCGCACACATATGTATGTTTAATTTACTTATGAAGTTTCAATCCTATTATTATTATTATTACTTTCTTATTTTGTGCCTCATTAATTAAATTAATAAAATTGAAAACTTACCAGAACGGATCCGAATCCGGCTCGAATGACCAAATGTTTAGTAGTCATCTGAACATAAGGATTCGGAGTGAATACCTGGGATTGATTTTATCCGAATGAATTTTTCTGCGACTTGCTTATTTTTAACTAGAAGTAGAAGGCTTCCATCACGCAATTCACAAATTTTGTTAATTTCTTTGCTTATAGTTAGTATCGCGTTGTAGACACGAAAGCATCAGATTTTGGAAAGAGAGAAACTAGTATTTTTTATATTTACAAACTATAAAATATATATTAGAAATCAGATAGAATAGAATAATCGAAGTGCACTCTGCGAAAAGTAGTCGGCGACTGTTTGTCGGTTTGTGAAGGAGTCAATACAGTTTATAATCTGTGAGTTTAATTTGGAGTTTCTTGACCGCAGAATGCTGTCTCTAAGTCAAACACTTTTATAAATGGAGGTATAAATATTTTCCACTATTCTCTTGTGGAACTTTTATATTATTTAGGGTAAGTAACTTCTAAAGTGTGAAAGTGAAGTAACAATTTTTTTGTCTCATTTACTTATATTTTTAACTAAAATTGAGATATATATAATTTGTGTTTCTCTCTGGTCATACGGAGTATAATTGTAAAACACCAAACAACAGTACCGTACCTATATAACAAGGCACTACAAATCAAAAATAATAAGTAACCTTTTTTTTTAATTTGTACATTCTGTCAGTCTCGCTAGCAATGGGCTAATTCAACAGTAACAACTAAAGGGGGTTTTTTTTAGACGTGTGGTTTTCAATCTGGCAATACTTTTTTCGGAGTTGGTCGTTTTGACAGCTGTCACTTGATTTATGCTCAGTTTCATTTGCCATTTTACAGAATTGAAGCCGAACGACCATCAAGCGCGTCGCACGTTCGGTGAATGGGCCCAAAACGAGATGGCCACCGATACCGATTTTCACAAGGAAATTTTTTTCAGCGATGAAGCTCACTTTTGGTTGGATGGGTACGTTAATAAGCAAAATTGTCGCATTTGGAGTGACGATAGACCACAAGCCATTGTTGAGACACCGTTACATCCTCAAAAAGTCACTGTTTGGTGTGCTCTATTTGCAGAGGGAATCATTGGTCCATATTTCTTCAAAAATGAAGCCGGCCATGCTGTTACAGTCAATGGGGAACGCTATAAAGCCATGATTAATGACTTTTTCGTGCCTGAATTGGAGGATGTTGATGTGGACGACCTTTGGTTCCAACAAGACGGCGCTACATGCCATACAGCCAACGAAACAATCAACTTATTGAAGGAAATTTTTTGTGAGCGCATTATCTCGCGTCGTGGGCCTGTGGCGTGGCCTCCAAGATCGTGCGATTTAACACCGCTGGACTATTTTTTGTGGGGTTATGTGAAGTCGCTTGTCTGCGCATTAGACCGAGACGATTGACGCCTTGGAAGAGAATATTCGGCGCGTTATTGCTGACATACGGCCCCAATTGCTGCAAAAAGTGGTCGAAAAATGGGCCTCTCGGCTGGATTTTATTCGAGGCAGACGCGGCGGCCACTTGCCCGAAATCATTTTTAGAACAAAATGGCAAACCCTTATCTTTATAATAAAGATAAATTCTTGGCCATAACATTAAATTATATGCATTTTATTTCTGCTTGAAAACCACATGTCTAAAAACATCCGTTACAAACACACATAAATATTTACTAACATGGCAAAGGCAGTGATTGATGTTTTCTGTTTATTACCAAAGTAGTACAATAATTACTCAATGTTATTTCACGCTTTTATTAGAAGGAGCGATTTTCAATCACTGGATTGCTCAGCTGTTTGTTAAAAATCGCGCTATTCGCTGTTACTTTGCATATTTGATAACAGTATGATTGAATGCAAAAAAACACACATACTATATATATATACATATGTATATGTTTGAACACAATGGCAGCAGCGATCGCAATCTCTGTTTAAAGTCACGGTGATTGGAAAATAGCAATCACTGGAAACGACATTACTGGATCGTTCATCTCTAGTAACTATACGTTTCTTCCAGCTCTGTGTGTAACCTGAATTTTTTTGTAATACTATGGTGATCCAGTTACAGTGCGGACAATTCGTGATCAGCTTTATAACTTCCTTTTATATAAAGGTTTTATTCTGTGAGTGACATGATAGCTATTTGTCTTATTTACTCGTATTCGCCAAATAGTCAACCACTGCTAAATGCCTGAGCTACGTCTAAAAATATTGCAGTGCAATTATATTTATTCTCTAGGCCAGACTGTATATCTGATACAATTCTGTGTACCTCCTCAACTCAAATTGGTGTTTGGAAGTTTCAAGATATGGTTGCAATTTTCACAATAAAAGTTTTTCAAACAACTCTGAGAGAGTTGGTATAAGATTAATAAGAAAAAAAAGCGTTGGTTCTTTACCAGTTTTAGGTATCATGCTGATTGAGTCCTCCAAGTGTTTGGTAATATCCCAGTCTGAACAATAGGTTACCTCCCTGACGGCAATTTCTGGTAGTTCGATATTCATCTTGCTATTTATGCGGTCATATCCAGGTTCTTTTCTTGGGTGTAACTGCTTATTTATCATATTGAAACATAAATGGTTGCATACTTTTAGGGTATGCTCTATTCGTCTTTTTCAACCCCTAAATACACATGCGCGGAGGCATGAAAAATTGCGTTCGAAATGTAGTGGATATTCTGGCACACGAGAGCTATATAAGCCACCACACAGTTTACATCGAGGCAGTTGAACACTGATCGTAGCAGAGTGAACATCGTGATAATAACAGTAGCAGTTGAATAGTGATCGTAGCAGTATGTTCATCGTGATGGTAATAGTAGAAGTTGAATAGTGATCGTAGCAGAGTGTACATTTTGATAGTAACAATAGCTCTTGGACAGTGATCGTAAGCAAATTTTATTTAACCAAGCGATTATTTGATTATTACACAATCCAGCGGTACGAATCCGACTATTAAGAGTGGTATAAATTGTCAGGAGGGCAATTTCGAAACAATATTATGAAATCTCTTGTTTTAAAGTCGTGGTCCATGTAATAGCTTGAGTATTCAATGGTGGAGGTGGTACTTTGCCCTTATTTTGAATTTGACTTGAGAACTTTATTTAAATGTTCAGCAAAAGCGCAATTCATTTCTGCGTCGGATTTGGCCCAATTACCGCTATAAGTACGTATGAGAGCCTCGAACTCTATCGGTAGTTTAATTTTTGGTCGTTTTTCATAGCAAATAATTAGTTGCTGTTGAGGAGGGTAAGTTTTGTATGGCAAATCTTTTTCTTTTTCATGATGTACGGTTTTACGAAGTTTTAAGTTTAATTGTTTGAGTGCTAAATTACAGTTATGACGTTTAAAAAATTTATATAATTATTGAACCTTTCTCAATCAAGCTGCCTTCGACTTTTTTAAGTATTTTGATTAGTATGTCAACGTTTTGGGCACGTAGTTCGGCGACGATTTTCTCTTCAGTAATATCACGAAGATCTTTGGAATGAATAACGCATTTTGTGTTGTAGAGTGTTTTGTATGGAGCTATTTCAATGTCTATTGCTTAGCGCTTAGTATTTATTGTTTAGTGCTATTAGGGTTGCCAGTTTCGTGCCATATAAACAGTTTTCCGTATTTAAAATAGCCGCTTAGAGTTCTTTGTCAAAATATCTCCTCCGCAGTTAGAGTCGATGGCTTCTTTTTTGAAAAGGAGAGATGTTGAGTAGATTTTTCTTGTTAGTTCTAGTCAGAAATACGGAAACTAGATACTGCTCCGAATTGTACATCCAGTTTATAAAAATCAGTAAAGAAATCTAAAATCTAGTAAAATCATGAAAGCAATCTAGACTGATTCCGAGATACCCTTTCTTTGTACATAATTTATCAAAACATGTTGACATTGTAAAGTCATATGCAAGAAATTGGGTTAATTAGATAAATGAAACTTTTCATTTAAAACTCCAGGACTCCACTTCAAATTTTCCCAGTTTTGCTCATATGGACAAAATATGGTAGGAATGTATGTGTAATATATATAAAAATGACCTCTAGGAAACTTTTTAGCAATGCAAAAAAGTCTAGAGATAGTGTGGACTGGGTATCATACGAAGCCACACTTAGAACCTTCAAGGGAAAGCTCAGGAAGGCACAGAGAGTCGTGGAGATACTTTTGCGCTGACATAGAAGATATCTCTGAGACGACTAGGCTGAGGAAGATCCTATCAACGGCTCCAATGGTACCTTGTTACCTGAGGAGGGACGATAGATCTTGGACTTCAAATAGTTTTGAGGAACCACTATCCGGGTTGTTCGAGCACGAGGTCCCACGCGAGAGTAACCCAGGTTAACTCAAATATAATCACGAAGCCTAAATTGAAATGGGCTATTCATAGCTTCATGCCATACAAAGTATCTGGGCCAGATAGTGTAGCTCTAATTGAGACTCAGCAGTCACAGAATTTGATAATCGAAGAAGATTTTTCTTTTATTGACATTGAGGGTGCTTTTAACAACATCAAACCAGACGCAATGATCGGTGCATTGCGTGACTTGCAGGTAGACCCCGCTATTAGTATTCTATCTGACAGACAAGCGGCCTTGCGCCCCCAATACAAACGAACAAATTTAGTACACGCTTTCCTCCCTTTTTAAGGGTAAAGAGTATAAAAAGAAGAAAATATATGTTGCTCACAACATTATATGATTTATTTCTGATTAATAATTTACATTTCACCAGTACTTATATATAAACTATATTTAGATGTATTAAAAATATAAACTGCCTATCGGAATGTTTGCAAAAATTCCGGTATAAATATATATTTAACTTAAACTAAACTACTTCTGTTGCGTCTGCTGGATTTCCGATGTAACTGCTCGTATTGATTTGGATCAACGTAAAAAAGTTGACCAAAACCTACATATGTAGATATGTTTAATTTCAAGCATTTTAGGTTGAGTGTTGAGTGCGACCTACAACAATAAAAATATGAACTACAAAATAAAGAAATCTGCGTTTCCTCAATGATTAATAGGCATTTCCACTCCAATTTTTTTCCATTGGTAGTAAATATGTCTTCTGCTAATAAATAATCGGATAATAAATCTAACAAAAATTTCTGAAAAAAAAATCCCTATTTGACAAACAGTTTTCTTAAAAATTATGAAGTTATTAACTTGAAATGTAAAATATTTTATATCTTAAAAGAATGAAGCTACAGCTTCTTAGCTTATACGGTGGAATACACGTTTATGCTTACTTATAAATATAAAAATGCATTCATATCAAAATACAAACGAATATTACATTGCCTGAAATAAGAAATTTTAAATCATTCATATAAACAGCAGCAGCCCTTAGGCTTATTACACATCGGCTGAAGCAACACTTTTATTTTTGTTTACTGGAACAATAGTATATTGTATCAAATGAATGAAAAAGAAACATGTTTTTTGCCTCGAGACTCAAAAACATTTTGAGAGGGTGTATCACTATGGGCTAGTGAGGAAGGTAAAATGCCTCATCCAAAGTTCTAGTAGGCCACTTCCCCAATGCAGCGACGTTGGAAACTGAGACGATCCTATCGTTTGTCAAAAAACAAAACGTGGATCTCCCAGTAAGTATATGGAGAACGCTGCGACGAACAAATAAGGGAACTAGTGCTATGTTAGTACTAGCGGCTTGCCAAAAGTTAGCCGCAAAAATAAAAGCGGTTAGAGGTGGATCATCTGGAGAGGAGAAAAATGCGGAAAACGATGCAGTGGCAAACAGTGATGCCGAAATGAGTGTTGAGGAAGGCGATGCGGTGCCTGCCAGCACTGCAAGCGTCGCAAAAATATGAGGTGTATCCAGGCAAATCTCCACCTTGCTAAAGTTGCAACCGCAGAATTAGGAGGTTTGCTCTGGGTACTTCACAAATAGGGCTAATACAATTGCCCTGGGTCAGGCTGGGTAAAATGTGCGGCCTGACATACAAAAACGGTAAGTTGTTCTATGGTGTAAAAGTCGACAGACCCAGAGCGGCGACATTAATAGACAAAAATATAAAGTTTCTTCAAATTTCTGTTTTCATGGGTGGCGACACAGTAGCCATACTAACGGAAGTAAACCAACTGAGACTACTTAACGAGGTTGCAATATTAGCCTCATGTCAAAATAGCTGTCCTCTAAAAACGAAACGTACAATAAATAAAGTAAATTGGTGAAATGAAATATTAGCAGAAATTTAGTTACGCAAAATAGCCCGTAAAGAATTCGACAAGGAAAAAAGGATAAAATCCTGGGAGCAATATCGCCTGGCTCTACAAACTACAACAAGGAATTAAGGAAGTCCAAAAGGAAATCTTGGATGACCTTTTACGAAAATCTAATGGATGTACCGGCTACAGCAAGGATCGTAAAACTCTCTTGACCGCTAATGCAGCAAATATTGGAACTCTTAAATATACAAATAGTACAGCCACAACAACTTTTGCAGAAACACTCGAGCTTCTAATGGGAACTCACTTACCGGCCTGTAACCTCAACAACGTTCATAATCCTTCCGAGACATACATCGCCTTAATGAACGATATAATAACATTTGAAAAGATTGAATGGGTACTAAACACATTCAAACCTTACTAATCATCTGGCCGGATTCAATATTTCCTGCCCTTACTTAAAAACGGAACAATCAACCTAAAACGCATAATAGGAAAAGTACTCAGAGCCTGCCTGAAATTTTGCTAAATCACTAAAAGATGGAGGGAGGTAAAAGTAATATTCATACCAAAGGGTTTATATGAATCCAAATGAACCGAAATCATATAGACCCATCAGTCTATCATCATACCTACTTAATGCAATGGAGGCAAATATACATGAACTGGTAACAAATATAGAAAAAGCAATAGAGTCGAAAGAAATATCCCTGTGTGGCTTCATGAATATAGAAGGAGCTTTCGACAATGCTAGCTATGAATCAATGGATGATAATATACTGAATTCAACACATGTTGCAAAATAGAGTGATAACAGCTGAACTTAACGATTCGATCATTGTAAATGGAGTCAAAGGATGTCCACAAGGAAATCTATTATATCCACTGTATGCCTTAGCATAACTGGAGCAATGAAGACAACGCCAACAGCAGGATTGGATTCTTAACTTCACACCGCTACATCTAACTATAAAATGAAAAGCCGCTAAAGAGGCTGCAAACCTTCACAAAATATATAAATTTAAAGAAGGGGAGCACAAGGGGCACCTTGAAATACTAAATTGGGCAAAGGAGGCAAAACAAATTGTAAGTTTCAAAAACCAACTAGATCCGTTAGTTAGCCCAACTAAAAGCTACGAGATTTACAATGGAAAACAACCCAAACAAGGTACGGGATGACGCCCCAAAATGTTACACGGATGGGTCTAAAACGAACTAGGGAGTAGGTGCAGGTGTAGTCGGTCCCCGATGCAACAATATTTGACGCCGAATTGTTTGCAATAAATGCTGGAAAACAAAAATTATTAGATCGCAATGTGCAAAGAATAAAAATATATATTCCATCCGATAGCCAATCGGTACTTAATGCCCTTAACAACTACAAATGTATGTTTAAATCTATTCTTGAATGCCACAACAACGTAAACCTACTCGCAACACGAAACAAGGTAAAACTTATATGGGTGCCTGGGCACAAAGGATTTAAAGATAATGGAGCCGGGGGGATGTACAACCCAGAAAATGGGCGGACGAGCTCTTTGTAGGGCCAAGCCCGTTGTATGCGTTCACGAAAAACGATATTCGAAACATTATCTCAGAAAACACCAGACAAGAAGTAAAAACTGAACTGATTGGGACAACCTTGAAGGACTTCGTCACTCCAAAAAACTCCTACAGTTCGACGCAAAGAGGGACAGAAGCCCTACAATTAAATCATATCGATCTACTCATAATATGTGCTTTCACTGGCCATATCATATGTAGATATCACATGGTCAAACTCGGTCTATCAGATACTAAAACATTCAGATACTGCAGTGAAGAGGATGAAACTATGGAACACCTACTCGCCAACTGTGCAGCGCTAACAAGACACAGAGCAAATAACTACTCATGGGAAGAGGAGGACTATCGTTAAAAGGAATTATTACATTCGCCAAAACAATAAACAACATTTAAGTTATATACGTGTGGACAAAAGATCTACATGCAGGTCGCAGTGCTGGAGGATGAGAACAACTCACACCCTATTCACATAATCATCATCATCGAGAAACAAGCCCATTAACATTATTGTTGAGTTAAACAACGCCGATAACCGCAGGAAATTACTATTGAATAGGATCCCCTTTAAACATTTCTCATTTTACGATGAGAGTGTCAAAACATGATATTACTCAATGACGTGACACGAAACTTTTCAAGAAACTACAAAACATATTAATTTTGTAATAAACTTTATTTATGTATATATTAGAATATACCTATAAAACCAATCTTAAAGTTTGCACACAGCCCGCAACGGTTGCTATGTTCGCTCTGGGGTTACTCGTGTACATTGGCTTACGCATTTAGAATAGGTACAGATAATAATTCTAAATCTTTAGGGCCCCCATTTGGAACCACGCATCAATGATTAGAAACAAAAATGAGGAATCCTTTCAGTTCAATTCTTTATTGCAAATCTTTCATTTGAAAATCAATATCAGTATATGTATGCATGTATATATTTATAATAAAAGTTAAAAACTAAATAAATTAAATACTATGTCATGGGTTGTGGTATGTTGAAAATATGGTGGCTTAGCTTAACTTGATAAATATATATACATCAAATTGTTGTGTTGTGTTTTTTTATTTTTTTTATTTATGCTGTATTTTACCTTAGTCAAGATTCGATTAAGTTTGAACATGAAAAACATTAAACATATTTCAAAGTAAATGCCATTAATTTAAAGAAGTAATGCCTCCGAGTTGCATGCGGGAGGACGAATTACAATGCATAGTGCAATCTTTGACAGTTCACTTGGCGTGCAAAACGAGGGGTTGGGCACAATTCTCAGGGACTTAAGGACAGTGGAATTTAACTGCAATACACGAACTACGAACGCGCATAATTTACTACTACACTCCATCTGAAGCTTTACTGCTTTAAATATATCGTCACAATTTTGAAATATACGTACATCTTAAATTTTACATCTCTATATTTTAAAATTGTATTTCATAAAAGTACTGCACAAGCTAAGAATAATTTTTATATTATTATTACTTTTTTCATTAATTAATAATTTTTCTATATCTAAATGTATATAAATATACGTTTATATTATAGGCTTATGTACAATTATAATATAGATTTAAAATAAAGAAAACACATGTATATATATATATATATATATATATATATATATATATATATATATATATTTATATATATATATATATATATATATATATATATATATATATTTATATATATATATATATATATATATATATATATATATATATATATATATATATATATTTATATATATATATATATATATATTTATATATATATATATTTATATATAAATTTTATAGTTATATGAAATATATTTATATATGACCTATTTTTAAATAAAAGAAGAGAAACTTTGATCCTCTGGAAGAAGCGTTCTTCCAGCGATATATTTGAAAACATCTATAATACTGCCAAACTCAAAACACCACCCACTTTTGACAGAAGAGGAATTGCTGTTAGCAACGGAAACGATAATTATTAATTTTTTTTCAGAAATTGAGTATATAATTAAATTAAGTTTGGAAAATTTTCGTTATTCAAAACAGAATATGAATTGCGCTACTACTAAAAGTGAAGTGCGACGCGAATAGACGAGTGAATGAACGTTGCAACATGAACAACATGCAATATGCAACATGCATATATATATATATATATATATATATATATATGCATGTTGCATATATATATATATATATATATATATAATTATTTTTTTTTTATAAATTTTTATATATTTTTATATATTTATATCTATTTAGATATATTTATTTTCTATTGAAATTTATAAAAAAAGTATATTTAGTAAGTTTCTTTTAAATTAAGTGATTTCACATTAGCGAAATTTGTGGGGAACATTTTTAAATAGAAATATTTGGAAGTCGCTGTAGCAAAATTGTATAACATGAGTGAGGTAAAGATCTGTTTATTTTCCTTTACTAATTAATAACTACATATATATTTATTATGACCAGATGTGTAGACTTGACATCAGTACATCCAATACATGGTTAAATGAATGCATACCACAACATCGTAAATAATGCAATTGGAAATACTTTTTGCAAAAAATCGGAACAATTTTGGAATAGGTATTATTCGCATACTAAACTTTCAATGTGTAGCCAACCATCAGGACGCAAATATAAATGACAATTCATTACAAATTCAAAAAGTGATCGACACTGTGCAACATGAAAATCTTTCTAAAGCAGAGCCAAAATTAAATACATATATCTGACTTCAACAGGAGCATATTGTTCGAAAAACCACATGAAAAACTAGAAGTCAAAAAACCAAAATGTGCACAAACTAAAATATTAGCTTCGTTTCCTGTACAACTCGCTTTTGAAAAGAGACAGAAGCGAAAATTATTGAAAATGGCACTAATGAAAAGAAATAATCGATATATTGAACAAATTGAAAATCAAATATTAGGGACAGAGGAGTTTTAACCAAAGTATGTTCAAGGCGTTAGGAGATAATTGTGATCCATGTGAGGACTGACTTGTATCAGCCACTGAAACCAACCAACCAACCATGTTCAAGAAACACTGTTATTCCAAAATCGAACAAGTTGTTGTTGTTATTTCAAAATCGAACAAGTTGATCGTCCATTTATTGATAAAAATTTGGGAAACTATTCAAATAAATAATTGATTTAATTTTTTTTATGGAAGCTTTTACTCTTTTACTCATATTATTTTTTTATTTTATGAAGTTCAACACTGTTATTTATGGCTTAAAAAGAAGAATAACAGGCAAAAACCATATTTCCAATCTTTCATTGGAGATCTTTATGAGGCTTAAAGACATTAATAAGAGTTAAAAAAGTGTATTTTAAGATATATACGAGTATTATTTCCTGCAATCCAATAAGAAAAAGCAAAAAAATTATATATTATAATATCAATGTTTTATTATTTACAATTAGGTCTCCTTTCATATATTTCAATGAAAATCAGCATAAGCTTGAGCGTTGTATTGGTATAGAACCTACAGACTAAATGCATCCTATGGTGGAATTACCTCTTATTGGTGGTGCAAATTCATTACCCATCCTCACTAATATTGATTTTCAGATCTATATTGTAACAAAACTCTCAGTAGTAATTCAGTGTAGACAAGGCACACACATTCAAAACACCTACGCTTGTATGTGGGCAAAAACCTCATATGCGAATACGTCGCTCCCTGAAATTGCATAACCACATTCCAAAAGATGCTACTATTCGTTCGGAAATAAATTCCTAACGAATAGTAGCATCTACTTCCTACGTTTGTGTAAACCAGCGCGGTTTATTAGTTTTGCTAAAATAAATTTGGTTTTAGTTTTTCATACTTTTTATGTATGATGATCTTGTCACTTATGTAGTCGCAAAACCACGGGTATGCCTAGCAAACGGAGTGATTGCGAGTAGTAAATTAGTGTTCATTAAAAGAAAGAATGTACTTCTGCATTTCCAGGTACTACTGGTCTCATTTATGAGCCCCTATGACATAAAATGTGTTGGAACGATTTTTTTTACACAAGCAGTTACACAATCCGATTATCGATCGTTCAATAATAGTTCTCCGAGGAGTATCCGTTTTTTAATACAATTTTAGATTCTTGGTTTTAGCATTCCTACTTTGTATGTATACACAGCCACCTAATTACCAGGTGGTATAATATAGCGTGAAAGTGGCTTTATATTAATTTCAGACCCTATTTATTAATGAACCACACTGAAGAATTTCAAAAAGATGTCGTAGAACAATTTTTGCCGTATAAACTAGTTTTTAGTATCAATGGGAATCTGAGAGACTACTTCCAAGTAATTACAAACAGAAGTATAATACAGACAATCCCAATAAATATGATAAATAGTTTAATGCAATTTGTATAGCGAAATTATAATTTTACAAAAATCAATCCCTAATCAATCAGGAAATTCAGATTCCATATTTCTATAACCAACTTTCAAAACGGACTGTTTTTCTTTCACCGTGATAGATGGAAGAACTTGCTGTGCTATCGCAGTTACCGTGTGCATAGTGCGGTAACTGATTAAACAAATTTTTAAATACGGATTGTCATCATTACACCCCAAAACCTGTAGAGATGAAAAGAGAGAGAAATATAACAAAAAGAAAAAAGCAGTGGTTCTCATCTCCACGGAACACTATAATTCCACCGTCGACTCATCAAAACCAACGCAGAAGCCGTTCCAAATATTGGACTATAATATATATAAAGCAGGAGTGGACACCATGGACCAGATGGTTGGTGGTTACACCTGCAAACGGGCCACAAACCGATGGCCGTTGGCCATCTTTTTCAATTTGCTGGACGTTGCAGGATTGGCTGCATTTGTCATACATGACAAATTGGGGCATGTAAAACGAAATTATAGAAGACGTATGTTCCTTACGGAATTGGCCGAACAGCTGGTGATCCCTTACATGGAAGAAAGGGCAACAAACCCAATTGTAAGAGGCATGCAACATGTGAAACAGTCCATGGCGTTATTCGGTGTAGAGGTAAGCATTTCATTTATTCATTCATTGAATTCAAATTCTAAATCAATTTTTCAACTTTGTTTTTTGCAGGTAGCTGCAGGCCCGCCCATAGATGACCAACCAGGCCATGCCGCATCCTCTGCAAGTTGGATAAAAAACAGCGAAAAACACGCTTCCATTGCATGCATTGCAAAAAGCCGGTATGCCAACAACACTCACATGCCAGGTACTCCTGCCTTGAATGCCGTACATAAAATGTATTTTTTTACATGTGGGTAATAAAATAGCGTTAATAGCTACCTAAGATGTATAAAAATGTGTTTTAATTATTCGTTTTGTGGTTTTCCTAGCAAAAAATGCATTTATAGACACTTTTAGGACAAGTGACTATGCATTTTCATACAAATCCCATATAGGTCTGCACAGACCTGGTTATACCATTTAGCGACAAAAAACCCTTATACCTCCGAGGGTTAAAAACCCAAATGAGATTACATATGAAAACAAGGATGTGCCAGTGCTTATTAATTATTGTTAATATTGCCACAAGACGGTTCTTCAAAAGTAAATTTCTTGCTGTTTAATATTTGGGGCTACCGAAATGTTTATAAAAAACTTAAGATGTATTTTTAAGGACCATGGGAGCTTTTCAATACAGATCTTTTGTAAAATATGATGTGGATACAAAAAAACTTTTCCAGATTTATATTCATGTTACTAAAATCCAGCAAGTGTTCATTTTTCAATATTTGAAGAGGAATTATTAAATATTCCGCAGCACATTAGGGGGATGTCGGAAAAAGCTTTGGAGTCCTGGAATAAATATTTGGGAATATGTAAGGAAACCAGGTTGTGGACTCGAAATTGCGAAGGCGCAAGATATGGAGTCGAACGACTCCGACTCCATAAAATGATCTATACAATATATGTAGGAAAAAATGTAACAGAGAAGTAGCATATGTAAACTCGTATTTGTGTATTTGGGCATGATTATTCGCGCTTACACAAATTAAATAAAATTAAATAAATTTAATTTGTATTCCTTTATTTCTTTACTTTATGCAATAGTTAATCTACGTGTAAATTAAGTATGCTCAGATATATTTAAGATGTTATTATAATTTAGGTCGGAGTTGGAGTTGGATTCAGAGTCGTGTTAGGAAAATTTTAGTGGTGAGAGTCGAAGTGGAAGTTGCAGACATTATTTGACGACAATACACCGAAATGTATTTTCTTGTTAGATCCTTTGGTTTCAAATACATCTTTCACCATTATTTTATGCGATATGTTCGGTGGACCGGAAACAATATCAACCTACCAGTTTTTGTAAGAAGTGTGTTTCTAAAGTCGTATTATTGACAAAAACTTTTAATTTTTAGATAATTACAAAGTTCAATTTCAATTTGCCCGATAGGTTGTACTTTAACCCATTGTTCAAATGGGTTAATTTCTCCAAAGACTTACAAATTAGTAGCACAACATTTATGATAAATTCAAATCCAGCTTTTGTGTGGACAAAATAATGTACATATATATCTGTTTGCAGGTCGACAAATATTTCATTGCCACTCTCTTTAAAAAAAATAAAAAATCTTGTATGAATTCAACTTAAACTGTCATATATTTGTGAAATTGGTGCAAAAAACATTTTGCTCCTGTAACTAATAAATTTTTTACCAATGTCCTACTATACTTTTTTAATACTATTCCACAAAAAGTTTTTATAAGTTTAAAAACAATTCTTATACAATTATTCGTTAAGTGCTCTTCTCATGGATTTAAAAGGGTGATACGGAGATACGCGTGGTGAAGGTACAGGTAGTGAACGTAAGAAGCAAGTCACTTTATTCAACGTTTTGAGCAAAAATTCACTCGACTCAGGGTAAATCGAATCAACTCACACTTCTCAGCATGGGTATTTCCAATGTGCTCTACTCTATCCGTATATTCTACCTCATTCTTTATCTCTTTTGAAATATGTTACTTGATTTTTGACGGTGTTCCCGTTTTTTCCAAATTTCGATTTTATTGATCTTCACTCTTTTCTCTAATGAAAAATTCAATTTTCATTTTGTAAAATGTACGACGTTGCATTATCTAACTATTTAAATGTTTTTTAATGGAATTTAACAATTAATTTCTAAATTAATTTCTAAATTTATTTCGAAAGTTTGAGTTTCAGAAACTTGCTAGGTGTCAACTAATTTTCCACTCTTTCAAATGATAATCAAGTTAGAGAATATTTCCAAATTTAAATTTCTTTTCTAGTAAAAGAAAGTTACAGTGTGGAATTAGAACAGCTGCCATGATCCCAATCTAATTTGCAATATTGTCTCAAAAATCAAAATAGAATTTCGGATAAATAGTTTAGCGAATTGAAAACCCAAGAGAACTCTGAATTAATTTGCATTATGTACTTATCGTTAGCTTATAGCGAAAGGGTAACACTCTTTCAATGTTGCACTCAACACTGCCAGAGGCTTGAATTTTTATATTTAGAAAAGAACACCGAAAATTCCGTTCCGTTTTGTGTGAAAAAATATTATAAGGGGAGAAACTAAAACTAAATTCAATTTTAATTAATTTTTGTACCATACGTATATAAAGTGCAATTGCATTCATAGAATCAGCTCAATCACAATGAAACATTGCCTACCCTGTCGCTGAAGAGTGGGTAGAAAATGTAACATTTTCGCACGCCCTCAGTGTAACATTTTCACAAATGAACTGCACTTATTTGAGAAAAGAACACAAAATATATGCACTGTAAGGCAAGTGTAACATTTTTCGTAGAAGAGTTTTCTTTTATTTTATTTTTATATATACGCTAATAAATGGAAAAGGCGTATCTAATATTTTTCCGAAGTTGCGTATTTTACATTTTATAGTTGGGCACTCTCAAATACACCGTCCTGAAAAAATTGGATATGCTATGATAGCACATACCGAAGTTATAGTCAATTTAAAAAAAAAAGCCCTAACGCAAAACAAACATTTCAAAAGAAAAGACCCTATAGGCCCGTTTAGTCTTGACGACACAACGTAGCGTAACAAAACAAAAATTCCGAAGCGAACAGCTGCTTTCAAACTGTATGTAAATCAATGTGAGTGATAAGTCTCTTACGGACAAAACGTACATTGACGAACGACGGCAAAAATATCTGAAGATTGCAGAATTTTCTGTCGACGTTCGTAAATGTTCGGAACACATTTGACACTTTTGAACGCATTTTACTATTTCATTGTGATACACGATGAGCAGTCGAGTAGAGAACTGCGAACATGACGGATGTGTTTTTAATATTGTTCTTTTACTTCATTTTAAAATAATTATTGACTTTTTTCTATATTTATTAATCCTAAGATATATATATATATATATATATATATATATATATATATATATATATATATATATATATATATATATATATATATATATATATATATACATATATATATATATATATATATATATATATATATATATATATATACATATATATATATATATATACATATATATATATATATATATATATATATATATATATATATATATATATATATATATATATACATATATATATATATATATATATATATATATATATATATATATATTTACATATATATATATATATATATATATATATATATATATATATATATATATATATACATATATATATATATATATATATATATATATATTATACATGTTAAAAGCGCTACCACTACTTATTTTCATTTTTAATACATTTTCTCCTTATTTTCATATCTTTTCAGTTTAATAATTTATAAAAAGAAAATTCGAGCAGGCGGTCTTCTCCTTTTTCTTCACGTCAAGACTAATCGCTACTCACGAAGTTTTTATAACGACACGTCTGTTTTGTTTCGTTGCGTTAGCTTCTTCAAGACTAACCGAACCTTAACTCACTGAAAGTGCCGTTTGATTAATCTTTCGTTTTATTTTAACTATCGCATTAAACGAAAAAGAAAGGGAATTCTCCGCATACATTATTTTTGCACTACTGGAGAGAGAAAGGGTCTTCCCCTAATTTGCTCTGCACTAGGCTGCACTCGCGTTGCTCAGCTCAGTACATGTTCTTTTCTTATTTTGCACGATTTACAACGTGATTATAGTGGGTTTAAGTTGTAATATTGAAAGTTCTGATATGGATTATGTTGTTTGGAACAATTATACTGATACGGAAAATGATAAGGTTCGCAAGAGAAGCAGTTTTGCAAACCCATACTAATGGATGACAAATTTGAATAAGGAAAAGAAATGAAAGGTCAATAGTATTCGAGTGTATCAAAAAACAGCCTTTGTCAAAAGACCCCAACACAACTAGGAGAGGCTTGTGCATCGCAAAATTGCAAAGGTACTGCATTCAGAAATTGTTCAGCGTTTGAAGTCTATGAGGAAGCATAGTTTTAATTTGTTTTGGGATATGTCTTGGGATACTATATGCTACGTGCCTTGTAACCTCAATCGAGAAAAAAATTAATTGTTCAGAAAATTTGAGGCGGGTGCCATCACATATTTTTGAAACATAATATCGGGCGATTGCAAGTGTGTCGGCAAATGTTTCTCTTGACATTGGGATTAAAGGAAAAAATGCTTCGAAATTGGATAAGCAAGGACGGAACACATGGCGAGTAACTCAGTCCAGACAAATCCTTAATTCTGTGCATAAAAGCATGTCGATCTTCAGAAGCTGGTCAGCACTACCAACAAAGACGCGCGTTTCTACAAAAATGGATTGCTGGTCATGAATGACTAAATGATTATTATGTTTGAGATGAAACAGTTGCAAATCTTGTTGCTTCTATTTTTGTTACGTGTATTATTAAACACTTGAAAAATTTACATACTCGAACTCCAGAAATTCATCACATAATAAGTTACTCGTATGGCTGTTTCTACCAAAATCGAAATGTTATTTTGTCCAATGCCTTGTTAGCATTTTGCAATGAACCAAATTTAAAGGTTGAGCCGAAATATTTCATAAGTGGGCATATGCAACCCACTCCCTTATTGAGAGAAAAATCAAGAAAAAACAAATCAACTTGCCGTAAATTTTTGGGAGAGGCACTAGCGATCAGACTGTCATGCTGCTGGCCTTAGGATATGACCCTTCAGACTTAACCCTGGAAGGTCATCATTTCTAACGCAAAGTTCATCATTAAACAGCGTCGTCGAAACGACGAACGATGACCTTCCAGGGTTAATATATTTTAAAACTAATATAACTGACGATTATATGGTCTTACCGCAGAGGTCCAGGACTGTTATGAAAGATATTAAGCCTGGTTCTCTATATAGAATGGTTCTCTATGTGAAAATGCCTATTAGTAAGATAGGACTTAATCAGAAGATAAAGATTTACTGGAAGCATATTTAATAACTTATACAGCAGCCCCTCATGCCATACTCTACAAAGGCTTGAGATATGTGAAGAAAAACTGCTGTACAAAATTCTTTATATTCACAGCTTTTGTGGATATTCTCAACTAGCCTATAGACTTGTTCAATCTTGTCATGATACTTCCGAAATCCAAATTGGTGTTGCTTGATGATTTTTTCGCTTCAACAATGGGCATTAGCTTCTAAATTATAAGTATTTCAAATACTTTTCAAATCATTGGCAGTAAGCTGATGGGACGATAAGATGTCGGATCGACACCACTTTTGCCTGGATTTAGGATCATCTTTATTTATGCCTCTTTCCATTTGCCATTGAGTATGTTTCTTATAAGTGTTATACACGAAAGAAGTAACTCTTTGAGTACTTTGTTTGTGATTCAGTCATATCCTGGAGCCTTTCTTTCATTCAAGTTTGCTGATGACATTCGTTTAACTTCTTCACTATTAAGTCAATCTGTCTCTGGGAACATTCAATCTTATTTGGTTTGAACACAGAACATAAGTGTGCTGAGAATAATTACGCTTTTTCGGTGTCTCTTAGTAAGGGAGGATGATGATGTATTATTTTATTACATGTCCTTCTTGTTCTGCACAATTTCCATAATGAATAGTCCGTTTGGATTGTTGCGTCTAAGTTTCTGAGTGTGTTAGCAATGCTGGACATCAAAAGCTTGAGTTCTCTGATAATCCTGTTTAAATCGGCTTTGGTATCCGGATGTCTTGAAATTTGCCATTGTTTGCGAGCTCTCGCTTCTCCGCAATATTGTCAATCACTGCATGGGGCGCGACCGAATTAAAAGTATTTTTTTTTGCTCGTAAGATACTCGACTGCAGCATGTCTTCATCTGTTTTGAGTGGTATATGGCGTTCTACATTTCTCATAAGAAAGTATCGAAAGTAGTCCCAGTCTGTACATTTTGTATGAAGGAAACACTTTTTCGGTATATTGTCCAGATTGTTGCCTAAAGTCCCAACTACCGCCGAGTGGTCGGACAAAAGATCGCAGTCTGTAGTTCAGTGTGTTTGCCAGATCGGTACACGTTTGGATATAAGAAAATCGATAACATCTGGAGACTTAGTAATGTCTGTGGGCCAATATGTAGGCTGACCGGCCGATATAATTGAGAGTCCCAAGGAATGTATAGTGCTTAGCAGCTCGCGTCCTTTGCTTGTTGTAAGCCTTGAGCCCCACGATGGATTCTTAGCATTAAAATCACCTTCCACCAGAAACCAATTGCCTAGCGATTTAAAAAAGGAAGTATAGTCATCCCGTTTTATATTAAGTTTGGGTGGACTATATTATCGTAATTTCATTGATTTGATAATAGGTAATCGCATTTGTGGCTTGGATGGCATCTGTTTGGAAATGCGTAGATTCTGAATGTTATAAATTTTTTTTTATTATTATCGCTGTTCCACCATGAGCGGAGCCATCGGGATGCATTGTTTGGTAAAAGTTGTAATTTGGTATTCGCAAAAAAAATTTTTTTTTTGTAAAATGCGTTTCAGAGATAAGTAGAATATCTATATGACGTTGTTTTAAATACAATGTTGGACAAGTTTAGCAAGTCCGTCGGCTACAATTTTTAAGGACATGATGATTTAGTGGTTTTTGCAATTAGTGGAGTTAGCAGGTTTGTCAAGATCATCATCTGATTTATTATTTGATCTCAACATGATACCATTGATTCCATAAATTTTTCTAAAGATGAGTTGATCGTTTGTGCACCTATGTTGCTTGAATTTGGTTGCCATTTAACTACGTCAGCATAGTTTTGTGTTAGTTTTTGTTGCTTTTCTCAGGGAGAAGTTGAATTGCAACCATAAGGTTGCGTGTTTTGTACAGCTACTTGTTCTTTCGCTCTAAGCTGAGGATATTTTTCACTTTGCAGTGCTCTGTAAACAGAGCATCCTTTGTAGTTAGAAGGATGATTTTCTTGACATAGCGTACATTTAACATCGTTAAGCTTACCTTTGCGTTCACAATCGACTGACGCATGATCTCCAGCACACTTGATGCATTAAGACCTTCTGTGGCAACAAGCTTTTGTGTGACCATATTTTTGACAATTAGAGCACTGGGGTATTTCACACTTAGGACGGGGAGGTTCAAAGGTTATGCGAGAGTGTAGTACACTCTACTACAAACATTGGTAAGGGCTTTTTTTCTGTCTCTGCTTCATGTTCCATACATTACTTTGTAACTTTGTGTCTCAACTCTTCAAGAGAAGCATTTAAGTCGGTTGTGTCTACCGATGGATACATATTTCGCAGGATCACTTTAAAATTCCGTGTTTTTGGAATCTAACGGTTTTACAATCTTTTTATAGATTCATGGGTATGTTTTATATTTTAACTTTATCTGGACTATTGACTTTCATTTCAAACTCACCCTTACCTGTTTCATTAAGTAAAGTGATTAACGGGTTAATATCGCGGGCTCGGTCAACAAAAATTGGACAGGGCTTGATCGGCTTCTCTGTAAACAACGGTTCGGTTTGCTCATCATCAAGAAGCGCGTAATGATTAGCAGAAGTTTCCTTGCCGCTCAACCAGAAAGCTTCTAAGGTTTTCTACTTAGCGAGTTGCGTCGCTCTCGAACAACTCCAACGGAAATAGACGGTGATAGGAAACTGAACGTTGGCCACGTAAGTTGTTACATTATTCAGGCTTAGATGTAGATGCTGCATTTACAAACAGTGTTTCGGTTGAGATTGTAGTTGGGGCTTCTGCATATGTCATTGTTGATAGTGAAGCTGACATGGTGACTGATGTTAAAATTGTTGTTGTTGTTGTTGTTGTTGTTGTTGTAGAATTAGTAGTGGTTTTTACAAAAGAAGAAGGTATATTTTGTGTGTTGAATACTGTTGAGTCTTGATTCAATGCTGTTTGTGAATTTGTAACACTTATTTTTACTTGTGAGCTTACATCATTGTATCCCCCTGGGGGGAGCGGTGTAAACTCATGATGGAAACTGTAAACTAGGCCTAAGCAGAAATAATTTTATCACATAACCGAACCAATTTTGTAAATTTTTGTGGATCGTATATATTAATATAACAAAAAGTAAAAAAAAAAATCCACAAATGATAATCTCTTACACGAACCACACTTAGGCCCGGATTCACAGTCATTGGATAACCATTAGTTAACTAAAATGATGACTAGAGTTTAACTAATGTTTCATATTCACAGTGCAATGAATGAAGAAAAAATAAGGTAACACTCTTCAATTTGTGGATTGTTTTTGGTAGCACTGTTCAAAAACATATGTTTTCTGTTTATATTTATTTCAATAATTTGAGTTTGAAAATGGAAACCGTTCGTGCTTCGAATTTTAGCATTGATGAAATTAATATGTTAATTAAGTTAGTTGAAAAATATAAATAAGCGCTATATGATGTAAAAATAACTCTCGAAACAGACTAAGATACACCAAAAACAGCCGCATTCATTCTTTGCATGCAGCCTGTAGCGTTTGCGCCACTTCCTTACACAAACGAAACCTGTCACGAAAATTTTTGGCATCATATTCTTGGAAAAATTGAGGTCGATTTCTAATAATTTTTTTCGCGAGATTTTTTATATATACCACAAACACAAATGTGGATTCAATTCTTTACGCATTAGCTGTTGTTTAACTATTAGTTAACCAACAGCATTTGGGGTTTTAACTAACGGTTAACTAAACACTTAACATAAAATATTATTAGTTAAACCCTTGTCATTGGTTAACCAATGACTGTGATTTCGGGCCTTAGTAATAGAATTTAATTTAATTTTGTTTAGTTTGGCTGTCACTGTCAGCAGTGGTGTTATTTATGCTAATTTCTTTGCTCCTTTATAAAAATGGAAGTCGAAGTTTTTTATAACGACTCTATTTGCCCTCGATATATATTTGAATTTTTGTGTCATGAATGTTACCTTTAACCAGCGGGTTCACAATTTTTTAATCCGAGAGCTCTGTAAGTTTGTTCACTACTTTATTAGAATGAAGTTCACACAAATATATGGGAGTGGTTTAAATTCAGATTTGGATGAGTCTTTATCCTGAACACTTTGAAGTGATTTTTTATAAATCAATTTTTATAATTTTAAGTACCAGATATCAAAACAGAAACAAAGACTGTGTATCAAACGTTCCAGGCATATTTGTCAACTCACATCGGCTCGCTTACAAAAGCATATCGAGAGCAAGGTGTATTTACTTAAATGCAAGAACAATTTTTTTTGAACCAATTTTTCCGCAGTAGCTGTCAAAATTGAATGTATAGAAAAATGCGATCAAAACAAATATGCAGTTTTGCAAATAGAGTTTTGATTGGAGTCAATAAGAGTTTTTTAATTGTTATTTTTATGTGAAGTTTGAACATTATGAAGAAATTATGAGTATATTTAACTATTAAATATATTTTGCATACATTGTGTACCACTTTAAGCAGCTCTTATGTATTTCTCCATTCCTCTTTTGAACTGTACCTAATCGCACATTGCTTATGTTTGACAATTCCGGTGCTACGAAATTCACCTTGCAGTCACCATATAAGTAAATTCACCTTGATCGAGTGCTAATGATGTCAAACACAACTCGGTGGTTCGATTCGAACTCGCAACCCTCAGCACGGTGCAGGGGCACTTGTTAAAGAAAAAACAGCACTTGGCGCGTGCCATTCAATTTGACTCGCGGCTCGGAGCAAATGCTAAAATATAACTCGAAAGTGCCCTTACTCGAGTGCAAGAGCTTAATCTTGTCTCTCAAAGCAGCGCACGCGTGCATTTCCGAACTTTGCTATATACTAATGGGATAGTTATGATGATAATGGGATAGATAGATTATGGAACATCGACTTTAGTGTCATTAATGGAACACTATTGAAACAGTTTCAGTACAGAAATGAATAATATATGTACGAGTATATGTATATACCTCAAACTATCAAAAAATTATTTTAAATAAACAGTTTCAGTACAGAAATGAATAATATATGTACGAGTATATACGAGTATACCTCAAACTATCAAAAAATTATTTTAAATAATTATAAAAAAAATATTATAATACATAATATTACTGAAATTCATTTAAAAAAATATCAAAACAGTTTTAAATTTTATAGTGAAAAGAAAAGGCGCTTTTTATTGCTGAAGGGCACTGGTGGCCTTCTCCTTAGTCGCTCATTACCTGGTCGTATAGGTCTTTCTGAAAGGTTTTTGTGGAACTCAACTCGTGCTTGTGATATCTAAACATCATCAAAGGTCTTGCATAGCATTTTAAGCATTTCGCCGCACTTGTGGTTTTAAAGTAATAATCAGATCCGTCAAAAGATCTTCCTTTCGTATTCCATTTAGATACTAACTAAAAACATAAAAAAAAAATGTTCAATTCCAATAATTAAACACAATGCACTCAGTTCAATAATTCTCCTAGTTATTGATTATATATTTTTGACCGCAGTTTTTCTACCCTTTACCTTTCAAAAACTAATTTTGTGCTTTTGAGAGGGGTTGCAACTACAAGAAGGAGGCGTGGTAGGTATGGATATATACATACAGATATTATCAGAATCACTTTCTGAACAATTTTAATTTTGTCCGTCCGTCTGTGCGTCTGTGGCCACTTTATTTCTATGCCGTTAGAGCTACCTTAATGAAACTTTGCAAAAGAATAGTCTGGACAAAGATACAGGTCCAGATTGCTATATGAGCAGATTTGGACGAAGAACTTTTCACCTTTTTAAAATTACTATAACTTCGGTCCAGTGACGCAATATGATAATTGTGTGGGTCCTAGTGAGCACTATGCAAAAAGTGGGCGGTATATATCAGCTACCACACCACTCTTAACAAACATTCATAACTTAGGATCTATGACATTTATGGACGAAATTTTAGGAGAAGCAACATTTGGACATTACAAAGTTAACTGCAAGAAATGAGCTTGATCAGAGAAAGGACACAATTTTTATTCAATAAAATTATATACAGACCAAACATATTAAATGAGGAGTTTTATCTCTTTGATAATAGTTTATATAAATATTGTAAGAAAATTATTCAAATTAACAAATACATGAAAACACATACTTTTTACAATGGATTGGTTAATTTGTATAAGTAAAACCAATTCGAGTATCGAGTATCTTAAGGCGCTCCTGGCTGAACTGGAATCAAGCTTTGAACCTGAATAGCATTATTTACAAATACATTTTAAAGGTTGGTCTCACTTTAAACTTTTAAAAGCTTTCAGACATCGTAATTATATTTTTAATATACTCGTATTAAGTGTAATCTGTTTTTTTAAAGGCTGCTTAATTTAATTGTAAAATTTCAGTATAAATGCTATGTAACTGTTGTTTAATTTTCTTGTTTTCAAAATATAAAACTTTATATAACAAAATGCTAAAACAAACTTAACAATTTTGTTAACGATGTAACATAAATTTTGCTTAACGAAAGGAAACATGTGAAAATTCATAGAAATTGTTCCTGCAGATACATTTGAAGATAGTAGAGACTTCAAACTAGAAATTGGGAAATGTCATTTCATAAGATTGAGGATGGCGGAACTGATATTTACTCTTTCAGCTCTTTCTTTAGGTAATATGTGACCGAATTGCGAATATGTTTCCTTCTAATTAGATGGGAAACACATATGACAGAAGAGTTCTTAGAAAGCTACGATTCAAAGAACAATTTTAAAATTAGATATGAAAGGTACGAGTATGGTTTCTCAAATATTGTCGTCAATTCAATTCTGATACCATAATTGTACAACAGTGAAATATATCCTATAACATATCCCCTCTCACGACCCTATGATAACTGAAGAATATTTATTTATTTATTTATCTGTACAATCTTATATATATATATATATATATATATATATATATATATATATATATATATATATATATATATATATATATATATATATATATATATATGTCCTTGTTGTTGATGGAAGATAGTTCGGTTAAGGAAGTGAAGAAAGGTGAGCCTAGGAATTTTAATCTACGCCTGGCCAGAGCTGGGCACTGACACATGAATGAAGTACTGTTTCTTCCTCCTCCTCAGAGCCACAGCTGCGACAGAAGTCATTATGGGGCAGTGCTAATCTTTCAGCGTGAGCACATTTATTATAGTGCCGATGGAGTTCCTGCTAATATTGAGTAGCTGACTAGTACGCCTAATGTCGATAGTGCTCCAGGTTTGCCTGGCAACACTACAGGTATGTTCATTTACCCAGGCTTTTTTAGCTGAGACGATAGGAGAGCTTGATGCCAAGTTTTGTGGAGAAGATGCCGCAACCGACCTTATTCTCCAGTTTGGAGCCATCCGTATATATGTCAATGGAACTGCCAGTGACTACTAAATTGTTGGACTATTCCTCTCTACTGGGAATGTAAGTGTCGAACCCGTGGTTTAGATTAGGTGTAGAGCACGTATAGTCAACGTCCGTCAGTACGGGCGTGTCCTGCATTAGAATATTGGCGTGGCCCAGGTTCAGCCTAGTCCAGCGCGACATATAGCATTGAGTCTGGTTGCCGAGCATTTTGCTTGTTGCCTGACCAGAAGCCTAGTGGGCAACCAATGTAGGAATGCAAATAGAGCTTTGGTAGAGGTGGTACGCAGAGCCCCTGTTATCATAACCGCTGCTGTTCTTCTAACCTTGTCAAGAGATTTTAGGTTCACCGCCTTGTCAGTTGCGGGCCACCAGAAGACAGCGCCGTAGAGAAAGTACGGCTCAACCACCGCCGCATAGAGCCAGGACATAGTTCGAGGCTGGACGCCCCATGTTGTTCCCATGGATCTCTTGCAACAGTACAGAGCACACGTGGCTTTCCGTACCCTCTCTGCCAAATTTGCTTTCCAATAGAGCTTAGGGTCCAGGATCAGACCTAGATACTTGACGCTATTGCTTAGGCTAAGCGTATTCTCATTAAGTTTGGGTAAGTCAAAACTTGGTATTTTGTGCTTCCTGGTGAAGAGCATGACCTCAGTTTTGGAAGGGTTGACATCTAGGCCAACTTCAAGACACCATTGGGACAGAATGCTAAGAATGTAGCTTAGCTTTTCTGATAGTGTTGACAGATATTTACCGGAAACAGAGATAGCAATGTCGACCGCATAGGCTATAGTGTTGCAGCCGGTCTGATCTAATCTCATTAGTAGTGTGTTCACCGTCAGATTCCATATGAGGGGTGAGAGCACACTGCCTTGTGGAGTACCTCTCTTGACAGTCCTTTCAGCATGTACGTTTCCTATTGAGGATCTAATGACGCGTGTTTTCAGTAGCTGTTCGATGAACCTAACCAAGCTGGGGTCCAGGTTCAGGTTTACTAAGGATTTAGTAATGGCGGAGGGACAAATATTGTTGAATGCTCCTTCTATATCGAGAAATATTGAAAGAGTATATTCTTTGTTGGCAAGAGATTTCTCTACTTGCTCAATGAGAACGTGAAGCGCTGTTTCCACAGACTTGCCTTTAGTATAGGCATGTTGTGATTTGGAAAGGCACGTGGAATTAATAGAGCTCCTGATTTGTATATCAAGGACTCTTTCCAGTGTTTTCAAAAGAAAGGAGGACAAACTAATTGGTCTATAGTCCTTAGGCTTGGTGTGGCTCGACTTTCCCGCTTTAGGGATGAAAACTACTCGAGCTTCTCTGCAGCTTATGGGAATGTACGACCATCTTAGGCATGCATTATAAATATGCAGTAGCCAGGGCGCAACCGCACTTGCAGTGTGCTGAATGTCCGCGGGAATGATACCATCAGGCCCGGGAGATTTAAAAGGCTTAAAGCTGTTGGTGGCCCACTGAATATGCGTGTTGGTCATTTGGAATTGGGTTGAGTGACTTAAAGAGTGGTGGGTGTTAAAAGACCTGCAATCCACAAAGATTTCATTCCCCGGGAAGTGTGTTTCTATTAGGGCGTCCAAAGTGTCGGTTTCAGAGTCGGTCCAGGTACCGTCCGATCTCTGAATACATTCCAGAGCCCGAGGGGTGGTATTGAGAATCCTCCGGAGTCTACTTGTCTCGGACGAGCTTTCTATGTTGCCACAGAAGTCTCGCCAAGACGCTCGTTTGGATCTCCTAACCATATACTTGGGTTCCCTTTGTTTGTCTTTGAAAGGGAGCCAGTCATTTGTGGCTGTGGCTCTGTTGAAGAGCTTGCGACATACTTTTCGTAGCTCAGCAATTTCCGAATTCCACCAAGGGGGTTTTAGTTTTCCTCTTGGTTTCGGGAAGTTGCAGGCTGATTTGGCAGCAGAGTTAAATAGTGCTGTAATGGTTTCAACCGCTCGATCTATATCGAGGTGATTATTGATCGTGGGAGGAGTCGACTGCAGGCCCGACTCCATAATGGTCTGGAATCGTGTCCAGTCAGTTCTTTTCCTGTTAGTGTGTCTTTTGCGCTCTGCCGTATCTAACGAATCTGAGATCGGTTATTTCGTCGATTTCCGGTATGTGTTGGTTGTTTATTATTGTGCAGTTCGGTACTTGGTTATTCATTAACTTAGGAATGCATGCAGTTTTACTTATATCTACAATATTGTCATAAGGACATATTGATAACTTATTATATGTTTTACACTTTTCTCTTATTCCATACGTTTCGTTTATGCATTTTAAGATAGAAGCGTATTCGATTTTATTGATTTTGTTTTTCTTTTTCACGGGTCTAATAATCATTGTTTTACAGAGTTCTGTGTTAGTTTCTGGTAAACTTACAATATAAATAATAGATGTATCATTTGATGCAATTTTTATTTGGGCGAATTCAAGTGCCTCATCGATGTTTACGTACGGTATGCTCTCTTTATCAAATATATCTTTTACAATATCTAATTCATAGTTCGATAACATATACGAATTTATAATGTTTGCCTTGGCCCAATGTATCGCATATTCAATGTTTATTATTTCCTCTTTAATTATTTCTAACTTACTTTTCATAATCATTATTATTTCATATTCAATTTTGCCTTCTGACTTAACAATTTTTAGAACTTCATTAGTTACATTATTTATTTCATTTATTCTTTCTATGGTCATTTTATTTATTAGAGCTTGTTGATTATTATTCATTAATACGTTATTAATTTTGTCGGTTAATATATTAAAATCGGAATGGTCTGGCGTGCCAGCTATCCATTTCCATGTGCTACCAATAAAATCTAAGGATCTTCGTTCCCGTTTTTTTGTTGGTTTCAAGTTTCTCAAATGGTTCTTGATTTGGGATAATTCGTGTGAAAGGATTGTGTAGAATGGATGGTTGGGTGGTATTTTTGTTTTGATTGTAGATTCCATTATTTCTGTCGCATCTTCGTATTGTTTTATGTCGATGTCGTGTATTATCTTAAACGTACCCGTCTGAAGTTTGGCGCTGCCTGTATGTATTGTAACCAATTGAGAATTGGTATAGTCCAGAATTTGCGTATCTGCTGTGCATGATGCCTCGAAAAACCTAAAATAAAGTAATTTTCAGTTTCTAATTAAGCTTTTATGTACTATTCGTCCTTTTTCTGTTAAAATTGTGCTGTTCCTGTCTTCCTTGACTATTTCCTGAATAAATGTTTTTGACAATTTCGTACCTAATCTTTTGTTTCTTCGTACAAAGATAATCTGTCCTGGTAGGTAGTGCTTTGTTTCCTGCTTGCTTTTATTGTGGTATTGTAAGTCTTTTTCCTGTTTCTTACTTAGTCTTTCTAAATTACTTAGTCTTGTCCTTTCGTAATCGTCTGGTGTGAATGTTACATTTCGTCCGAAATATAAATCAACAGGTTTTTTCCTGTTACCGAATGTACCGAGTGGTTGTATTCGGATACTGCTCTTTCTAATAATTCTTCGAAATGTGTCCTCCGTTTTCTTTAAGGCAACGCATTATTTCAACGAGTGTTGAGTGGAACCTTTCCACTTGTCCGTTTGCCTGACTTTTATATGGAGGTGTAGTGTAGACGTCTATTCCAAGTTCGTCTTTTAACATGAATGTGATTGAGTTTGAATTAAGGGATGGTTCGTTATCAATAACGAGGATTTTGGTACTCCAAATGAAAAAATGATGTCTCTTAAGGGTCGTCGTACGTCTTCTATCGATCTGCTGTGTAGTAGTTTTGTTATGGCGTATTTTGTAAATTTGTCTATTGCAGTCATAACAATTTTTTTGTCTGTCAGAAATATGTCTATATGTATTGTGTGACCAGGGAATGTAGGCAAGGGTGTTTCGGCTAATTTTGGTAGATTAGGTCGTCTCTCGTATTTATTTTCTTTGCATGTCGTGCAGATGGTAGTTATTCTTTTAATTTTGTTTAGCATTCCTGGAAAATAGTATTTTTCAAGAATTTGTGCTTTATTTTCTTTTGCATTTCTATGTGCGCGGTTGTGAGTCTCGAGTATGATGTTTTCCTGTTCTTGTTCGTTTGTAATGTCCTCTACTAATTTTTGGGTATATCTTGCTTTGTAGTTACTAAAGTGAAGTGGATAGATATTTTGTATTTGACCCATAATGGGTTCATCGGTGCGTATTCCGTTGATGACGGACGGATTAAGATATCTCTTTAAAAGCGAGACCAGATTTGATTCTGAAAATTGTTGTTCGGTAATGATGTGTCTATGGTAACTTGGAAATACAATTTTGAATTGGTAGGTTGAGCAATCACCAACCTTAAGAAATATCTGGTTCTTGAATACATTTATTGGGGTTTCTGTGCATGGAATTAAATTGTGACTTGAACTTTCATCGCTATGGATCGTTGGTGTTAGGGAGTTTATTTCTACGGGTATCCTAGAGAGAGTGTCGGCGACAACATTCGCTTTACCTGGTTTGTATGTTAGATGATAATTATATTCTTCGAGAATGGACTTCCATCTCTTCATTTTGCTATTGATATTTTTAACGCTTAGAGCGTAAGTAAGCGGTTGATGGTCTGTGAATATGTTTATCTTTTTTGAACCGTACAGGTAGTTTCTCAGAGAATTAAGAGACCAGATGATGGCAAGCATCTCTTTCTCATTCGTAGCGTAATTCTCTTCGGTTTTAGTAAGAGTTCTGGAGATGAATGAGATTGGTCTATTGTTTTGGGACAATACAGCCCCGATTGCATAGTCAGATGCGTCCGTAGTTAGCTCGAATTCTTTTTCGAAATTTGGGTGAGATAGTACAACGTCTTTTGAAATAAGTGAATTTTTTATTTTATTGAAAGATGCGATGGCATCTTGATCTAAAGTAATTAGTTTATTTTTTGAAGCAAATTTAGAAATACGACCTTCCTCTCCTCGTAAAAGGCTTGTCAACGGCTTGGCAATTTTTGCGTAATCTAAAATGAATCGTCGATAATATCCGGACATTCCGAGGAACGATCGGAGTTCTTTCAGATTCTTTGGTTGGGGCATTTTGGCTATTGCGTCTATTTTGTTTTTGTTTGTTTTTATCCCGTCTATTCCCACGACGTACCCAAGAAACTCGACCTCTTTTTTTAGGAATTCGCACTTATCTAACTGAACCTTCATATTGGCAGATTCCAGTGTTCTAAATACTATTTTTAAATTTTCCAAATGTTCTTTTTCATTTTCGCCAAAAATTATGATATCG
The DNA here is from genome assembly GCA_920105625.2 of Clusia tigrina. Classification (NCBI taxonomy): domain Eukaryota; kingdom Metazoa; phylum Arthropoda; class Insecta; order Diptera; family Clusiidae; genus Clusia; species Clusia tigrina. The sequence goes on from OV050032.1 coordinate 157,263,427, forward strand.
TCTATGTAGACATAACATCTTTTTCCTATATGTTGCCTTAGTATATCGTCTAAGGTCCTTTGAAATATTGCTGGGGCATTTTTCAGCCCAAAGGGTAATCTAACAAATTCAAATTTTCCATTGTTAATGGAAAATGCGGTTTTTTCTATGTCGGATTCCTTCAATGGTATTTGATGGAAACCGCTTTTTAAATCTATTATCGTAAAATATTGGTTTTTACCGAGGTTAGAGAGAACGTCATTTATTTCAGGGATCGGATATCTGTCTGGAATGGTAACGTTATTGAGTTTCCGATAATCTATCACCATACGGTATTTTCTTTCACCGGATGCGTCCATCTTTTTCTGAACGATCCAAACAGGTGAATTATATGGGGATTTCGATGGTCTTATAATGCCATCCGCAAGAAGTTCTTCTACTTGTCTTTCGACCTCTTCTTTTAGAGCCATCGGATAGGGGTAGAATTTCGAATAAATGGGTGTCTCGTTTGTAGTGCGAATCTCGCCCTTTATTGTAGAAGTGTATGTGAGTTTTTTGTTGGGATCTGAAAAAAGTCTTGGACAATTTCTGATGATAATATTCAGCTGTTCTTTCTGTGTGTGTGTAAGATGTGATAAACGCAAATTGATATGGTTGACGTCTTGTGCTGCCTGTTGCTTAAGTGGAATCTTAATGTTCGGACAAATTGTCATAAAACTTTCGTCTGTATGTATTGTTGCTTTTAATTGTTTAAGCGTATCGTTTCCTATAATGCCATGAAAGGTTGTTAATGTGGGAAGTATAAAAAATTTCAATTTTTCAGTTTGTGGCCCGAAGATGTTCACGAAGGTGTAGTGAGTTATTTGGATATTTCCGGCAATTGAGTTAACGGTGAAGGGTTTTGCATTGGGAATGGGATTTCTAATACGTGTCGATTGTATGTAATTTTTATTGGAGCCTGTATCAATAAGGAAGTTGAGTACGTCTTCACTTTTGGTTGTGAATTCAAAATAGGGAAGTGAAGACTCTTTTAATCTAAAAAATACATATTGTTAGTTTGATCAATCTCTTCGAACTCTTGGTCAGTCGTGTCATTGTAGTATTCGTCAGCTGTGTGTTGGCATTGTTCTTGGGAATCAGAAAACGTAGGATCGATGTCGGTGCCAATGTCTCCGACATTAGTTGTATCACATGCAATTTTTGTATTGGCATGGAAATTTCTCTGAACTTTGTTTGCTCCTGCTGGGATGCTGGTCGTTTATTAAATTGTTGAATGCTTGGCCTATTCTGATAATTAACCTGTCTAGTATGGACGGAAGGGTCTACGTCCATAGGAACTGGGGGTTTTGGGGGCATATATGGTCTATTATTAAATCCTGATAAATTTCGTTGACCAAATTGTGGTCTTGGTTGGAATGGATTATTGCTAGCATAGTTGTGGCTATAATTGGGTTGTGATTGATAAGGGTTATTATTTAATAAATACTGATTATTCGGTTGGAACACTCGCGGGTTATTGTAAGAGTAATTCTGACTGTTTCCTTGAAATCTGTTTGGATTGTTATTAAATCTTGGTTGTGGGATGTGAGTCAGTTCTGGGAGAAACCTTTTCTCAAATGTTTGTAAAGGAAGAAAATTTGAACGTGGTGGTCTGGGTAGTGGCAGAGGATTATTGATTTTTCTGAAATTATTCGATCTTTGGATCGAATTCATTCTGTACATCATGTTATCCAACTTTTGGCACAAGTGCAGGGCTTGTGGCAACGTTGTCGGTTCTCGAACGCTTAGTAATCTTGGAAGATCTCCATTAAGACCACGAATAAACGTATCTAAGGCTTTTTCTCTGTAGGCGTTGGTCATCGTTTGAAGAGATTCTTCACTGGATTCTAAACAAGCGATCTTGTCCAAAATCAATGAAAGATATTGATAAATTTGTTGGTAGAATTCCGTTATTGTCAGATTTCGTTGAGTTAAAGTGGTCATTTCATATTCCAACGTCCCTATATCACGTTTGTCGGAATAGTGCATCATTAAGCACTTTTTTATTTTCGACCAGTCTAATGGTGTCCGGTATGATTCTAATGCGGTGTCCGCATCTCCTACAATTTTGTGTCTTACAGTATGTAAAATAGCGTAGTATTTTGGAGTGCCCTTAATGTTGTCGTATGCCGTGAAAATTCTATCAACAGTTTTCCGCCAAGAATTAAATTCTCCTGTTTGGCCAGAAAATTCTCGTAAGCATTTAACAATATCAGGTATTTTGTCTAATTCTTTCACGTTCGTGGAGCTGAATGGTATGAAGTAGTCACTGTCATCATTTTCAACAAAGGGGTTATTTAAATTTTGTATCGTTGCAACTACTAATTCGGTTATTTGTTTAGTTAAGGTGTCTGTCAGTTGGAATGGTTGTTGGTTGGATTGGGATGCAGTATTTTGGGAATTGGATTGGGTTGAAAGTCTCAGTTTATTTATTTCTTTAACTAAATCGTCTTCCATTGTAATTTAATTGTGTTTTAATTCGCTAATAAAAAATATTAATTTCGTAGACAAATAAAATATTTCGCTTATTCTATAATTTCTTTTGTTCTGTTTTTTTTTTTTATGATTTGAGGAAATTTCTTTTAGACAAATAAACTATTTTAAGTTTCTTTAAATATTCTTTCTTTCTTTTTATATATTTCAATGTTTAGAAATGTTTTCTTTTCTTCTTTTTTTTCTATAATTTACTTTTACTAACACTTTAAATTTTCTATTTATGTTATTTCTTTAAATAAAATTGATTTAAATAAAATAAAATTACACTTATCATTATCCCAGTGGTGTCCTAGGTGAATTTTAGGCAGTCGGCTGTCCTTGAATTTTGAACTCCTTTTCGTACGTAGATACTCCGTTTACTCAGGGGCCTCTTTTCCTGCTATGTAGTTCACCTGTCGCTGTTGCGCTCGTCCGATTTATTTTCAAACGTTTTTTTATTTTTTTGGCACTTTTATTTAGCGTTTTAACGTTAATTTTTTTGTGGCACTTTTAACCGTTTTACTTTTTATCGTTCAGATTCGCGACTCCACTGGTCCCTGCTCGGGCGCCAGTTAATTTATTTTTTATATATTTTGATTTTTAAAAAGAGACATCAGAGGAACTCTGATGTCGTCAACTTTATTTTGCATCTCAACTAGGACTAACTTAACAAAATTAAATATCTTAAAACTAAACCAAAACTGCATTAGTATGTGTGAGTTATTTAATGACGATATTCTTGCTGTGTTTGTGCTGCTGCTTTCGATGCAGTTTTTGGTGGGAACGTTTTCTAGCGGATGCCGGGCGTCAAATTACGTCTGGCTTACAGTAGGCGCGTGTAGCGGACTATTCGGGGTATATATATATATATATATATATATATATATATATATATATATATATATATATATATATATATATATATATATATATATATATATATATATATATATATATATATATATATATATATATATATATATATATATATATATATATATATATATATATATATATATATATATATATATATATATATATATATATATATATATATATATATATATATATATATATATATATATATATATATATATATATATATATATATATATATATATATATATATATATATATATATATATATATATATATATATATATATATATATATATATATATATATATATATATATATATATATATATATATATATATATATATATATATATATATATATATATATATATATATATATATATATATATATATATATATATATATATATATATATATATATATATATATATATATATATATATATATATATATATATATATATATATATATATATATATATATATATATATATATATATATATATATATATATATATATATATTATATATATATATATATATATATATATATATATATATATATATATATATATATATATATATATATATATATATATATATATATATATATATATATATAATTAAAATATACAACAAAACAATAAACAATAAGATGAATACAGATCACAATTTATGAACAAAGCAATATAAATTGTCCAGAAATTCACTGCTCCCGAAAGTAGCCCCCAAGTTCATTGCTGAATTGTACAGTGTTGCCAATACTTCGCAGCCGTACAGGCAGTGAGTTCCAGAGTCTTACAGCATACACGAAAAACTGACTATCAGACATAAGAGATGAGTTTTTGCACGTGACAAGTTGGTTCCAAGGACAGGAACCTGAGGCATCTAAACAAATATGGAGGTTCCCGGGTGTAAATAATCTTGTGAAGAAAGATGATAGTCTTAGACTTCAAGAGTTGATCAAATGTATTCCTAAAACTTGCCTTTATAAAGTGGACACATGATCTGTTCTCCTCAAACCATAAATTTACCTTGTTATATTAATAAATCACAATTCGCAAAAATTTCGCAAAAATTTCACAACCATGCAGCAATATTGGGAGAAGGTAGGCCTTAGCCAACAGCATTCTGATTCCATGTGGGGCGTTGACCACAGTGAACGCAGCATACCGTAAACTTGCAACGTGGATACTCCATGTTAGAGTACCATCAAATATAAATCCCAGGCTTTTAGCCGCATTTACACATTCAATCACAGACCCATTCATTACAATACTGGGTAGTATTGTGGTATCAAAGTGTTTCTAGTAAGTCACTAAACATTTTGACTGAGCAGGATTAAGGCAAAGCACATTTTTCCTTGCCCAGTTATAAACATTAAATAAGTCATTATTAATTTTAGTGACACAATTAATAACGTCATCAGCATACAAATTAGAATCGTGCAATGCAGTCGGTAGATCATTTATATATATACAAAAAATATGAAACCTGAGGTACACCTCGCACTACCGACACAAAATCCGAAGCCACGTCATCACACTGACTCGATTGGTAAGCCGCTTGGGCTCTTTCTGTAAGGTATAATTCTATCAACTTCACTGCCCCGGAAGAGAAATTATACATTCTCAGAAGCTTCGTACATAAAATATTGTGGTCAACACAGTCAAATGCCTTTGAATGGTCCAATAATACCAAGAAAGACATCCTATTTAAGTCAAGTGATGCACGAATACTATCCACTACATCAGTTAGAGCCGTTATGTAGCTCCTCCTTGGCATGAACCCAGACTGTCGTTCCGCTATAATGTTATTGTCTGCTAAATACCTTGGACAGGTATGGTAAAATTTTTATTGGTCTATAATCGTTATCAGACTTTGGGATTGGAATAATTTTCTCTAACTTCCAACAATTAGGAAAAGTTGATGTCATTATAACAGAATTAAAAATATGAGTTATGACTGGCAGCAGCTTAGGAAGTACGGCCTTACAAAGACAGGGTGAATCTCAATATGAAGAACAAAATGGTAATCATAAGACCCAATACAAATCTGTACCCGTATACTTGTATGAAGAAATATTAAAGCTCAATAAAACCGAAATGTTATTATATCATATAGAGAATGTTTTCATGCTTTTCGGAAGAGGCGTATACTAAAGAAATAAGTTAATTTATTTTAAAAATATTATTTTCAAAAATTAGTTTTTCTTGAAATGCTTCCTATGATTTTAATATCCCCTCAAACTTAATACTTTGTTTTTACTGCAACAATTTCTCCAATAACAATGTTATGATATACTATGTATGTAGATTACTAGAGAAACTTAGGTGAACAAATTAGTTCGGTGTTAACGTATCATTTCAATATTTTTGGATGCGAATTGGGACTCTATGCTCCGATTATTTATTAACTCGCCAATTAATGCGTGACTTTTCTCATGTCATAACTATTATCCACCAGTTGCTGTCAATTGCAATCTAAACTACTAAGAACTATCTGCAAAGCGTTTCAGTACGTCAAAAACTCAAATATTCATCGAGATCTAGAAGTAAATACAGTTAAAGAAGATATTCTAAAAATCTGCACAAACTACGCTAAGAGGTTAACATCGCATCCTAATAAACGTGCAACTAAACAACTTCAGAGAAAATATACTAAAAGGTTAAAAAAATACTACTGATATTAGGAGTATTCTGAAAGAATGACCATGTTTTTTTCACTTTCCCTCTTCCTGTCTGTACTCTATCGGAAAATTTAACTTAAACACATAAAAATAATGTAAATACATATGAGCTAATATTAAAAATTCTGAGCATTGGCAAAGAATATCTAGTACGGTAATTCTGAGATTATATGTAAATATATGGTAATTTTAGGATGCAGCAATTTTTACGATTTGGTTACTTATTGTCATTTTCCAAAAAGCTCCAATCAATGAATATGAATTTAAAAAAAAACAAAAAGTTGCTTTTATTTTATCGATTATATATAGACATATACGAGTATACTTCATCTCAAGATTTTAAGAGACAAACCAAGAATGCAAATAATACGAATATGTACATCTGTACATACATACATACTCGTACATACATACATATGTGCATATGAATTTGTAGAATAAATAACCAACTATCATTCAGACCTATGCGGCACATTGAATATGCACATGGGGCATCTTTTAACACTTGTAGTGGTGCAATCTCCTTGAGACACAAGAAATTGATTGTAATAATTCACAATATGGGAATGAGTTAAGAAATGAGGTCACCACGTCATTTAAAGTATTTGTATATTAAAAAAATTGTATTTATGAAAATAATTAAATGGTGTTTAGAAATACTTTATAGCTTATAATTTTCAAATTAATGCATATATACATGTATACATATGTATGTATGTCATAAAAGTAAAGAAAATTTACCTTTATTTACTAATACCATATGTCGACATGCATATGTATGTGCATACATATATGGCTGTAGGACAGCATTCCTCCTCGATTTCTCATTTTTCAGAAGAAGCATTTACAATTTATTGTTAGTCAATATACATATGTACATATGCATGCATATGTGCATATGTATATTTGGTACATAAATTTCAATCCACTTCAGATATCGAGAAAATGTTAACCAAAAATACAGGTTAACGCACCCAATACTTTTGTTCGGACTCCTCCACATACACACATACATATATATATATATATATATATATATATATATATATATATATATATATATATATATATATATATATATATATATATATACATATATATATATATATACATATATATATATATATATATATATATATATATATATATATATATATATATATATATACATATATATATATATATATATATATATATATATTTATATATATATATATATATATATATATATATATGTATATATATATTATATATATATATATATATTATATATATACATATATATATATTTATTTATTTATATATATATAATAAGTACGTATACATGTATATATATATTTAATATTTTCGGTTTGTTCATTAATTATTATTATATCATTTTGTTCATCAATTATCATTATGTACGTAGTATTTCCTTCTGATCATTATTATTTTTCAGAAAAAAAAATTTTTCATTCAGTCAACTTTTAATTATGTATAGATTCTTTAGTTCATATACTATGTACATACATATGTAGTTAGATTCATTCACTGAGATTAACTGTAATTCTTAACAAAATGTATAAAGATATATGTATGTGCATCCATACATGTAAATACATACATATATGTATATATGTATATATGAATATACACATGTGCAGTATGTATAGAAAAAGTATTTCTATACTATGGTATATTTCTACTAATACAATTACTACAGTTGCTATTGTTACTTCTCTCTTTATTTACTTGTAACTGCCACTGTATTGGATGTTTGGTCTAATCTCTCTTAATATATTTATATACATATTAAGGTTTATAAATCAACAAGTGGCACTCCGTTTTTAAGAATTCAAATCACATTTCCTACACTGAAAGATGACAGATAGCTGGCTAGCAGAGAACGAAACTTAATTAAAAGTTTACAACAAAACAAAAAATTTTATTTACAGAGAGTATAACTTAAGAAAACGAATATGTACATATAAAGATACATACACACATTCATATATATTTGGCTTCCCTGTAGTGAAAATTATAGACAGTCTTCAAAATATACTAGTAAATTTAATAGTAAAAGATTAAGTGGTTAATTGAATAGTTCAAAACTTATCTATAAGTTAACCAGTTGCTGACTTCTGGGGCACTTCTTTACGTGTATAATAAATTTTCAGTATATTTTGTTCCTTCCTTGTCAATTTGATAAAAAGAGAATTAAATACAAACATTGGAATTTGAAGAAAAACAGTTATTATTCTTTTTATAATTTCATTTGCTTTTGTAATTCCTCATTTAAAAGATAAATCTTCAAATTAACGCGTGTTTTAAAATATCATTGATAAAATATAGTTGAGTTCATCAAGTGAAAAATAATTATATAAATTAATAAATATATTACTTAATAGTAATAACATAAAAAAAATTTCAATTAAAATGCATGAAAAAGGCAACAGCTAGAGAAACATCCAAGAGATTGATAAAAAAGCAGAAAGAGAATTATTTTAATAATTTAAGTAAATCTGCAAGTGCTACATCGATCGATACTAGTATTCAAGATTTGTATGTAAGTTTTCAATTATATGAAAAATTAACATGTATACATATTTCAAACTTGTTTCAAAATGTGTCTGCTATCAGGAGCTTAATAAGAAACGGATTAGCTAAGGGTATCTGCAACTTTTTAAACGAAGACTTAATATTAGCTTTTAATATAGGTGGAACTCACGGCAAAATGAGGCTGAAAGATCAAACAAATCTTGATAATAGGTAATTATTAAAATAATATTCAATAATTGTTTATTCTACTTCACTATATTTTATTACATTTCTTGCAGTTGCAATTGAGTTGCTGCCATATCCCCATAGCTGCCAGATGCAACTCAGGAAAGCCTTTCAGTTTGTTAAAAAAAAGGCATTTCCAGAAAGTATCAGCAAAGAAAAGCGGAAATGCGGCATCATGAATTAATAGGTTGAATTAACAAATTCTTAATGAAAATTATTATATATGTATACATTATTATATTATGTACATATACATACATATGTATATGTGTTTTATAAAATAAAAAATAAATTAAAAAAGTCAAAGGGAATTTTTTATTTTTCCTAATTCATAACTAGTGTAAACCAAACTAGTTAAATAACCACTTAAAAATTAACCACTTTTTCACTAGTCAAAACGAAACTATTCAGGGACTACTCACATAATAACTAGTATAGAACTAGTATATATCATACTAGTATTATAACTACTTAAAACCTTATGCATAGCAGGACAATTGTCTTTTCGTAGGACACCGCCATATAAAAAGTACCTGTTGGCTTCATGTAAATACGGGTTGCGACTTAACCAGTGCTGATATGTTCTTAACTAGTAGTTTTAATAGTATTTTAACTAGTTGGTTTCACTACTGGGTTATATGAGAGATACCAAATATTATTGTCATGATGTTGTATGAGACTTTCCCATCGGCAGCAGCTACGTTGGGGATTTTTGTTTTGTAATCCCCAAGCAATGAATTCCAAAGTATAAAGCGACCGGTTTTCTTATAACTTTCTTACAAAAAGTAAAAAAAACTAAGTCAAATGTTGTACTCATTTATGTGATTGAGTATATAAATTTGATATTACACAACCAACACATTTACAAAAAAGTGTTTTTAAATTGTATGCCCCTATAAAACTGGAACTGAATTTTAAGCGTACATTCACTTCATACCGTAGAAGACAAAACTGTGGTAAACAAATAGTTAATACAAATATATTCTCATTTACATAGGTAATTTTCATATTTTTAGAGGCCACTCTACGAAAAATGCAGTAAGATGAAAGACAAGCAATTGGGTTCATCAGAAGTGAAACATATCTTACCACATTTTCCAACATGCATCATAATAACCTCAAATTTCGTGTATAAGGAAAGCTCAATGCTAGTAAAAGAGGACCACCATAGAAATTATCACCCATTTATATTATACAAAACAGAGGTTCGATTAACTTATAGGTAATATTACCAGTGATGAAGGAAATTAGAATTAAATAGCCATAAAAAATAGACATGCCAACAATAATTAATGGACTACATAATACACCTTTGTATTGCCTCCTGATATGTGCAACAAAAATATACCCAAATCAAATGTGCGGTATATAACATATCGTAATAACATAATACAAATAAAACTATTTTTAATACCAACCAGGATAGGAAGCTAGATTATGATTTTAGATACTTATTATCCTAATACAATTTATAAAACTGCACTCATACAAATAAATTGGTCGTGATCATATTGGATTCATATAACATAATCAGGCCTGTTCTGAAAACCGAATCGTTCGGTTTGGGCGTTGAAAGCGAACGGAGGTGTTCAGAAAACAGAATTTACGGTTTTACATTCGGTTTCCTACCGGTCTGCGGACTGCTACCGGGTTTGTCATTTCGTTGCTTTTATCCGTAGTTAAAGATAAAACTTTGTCCACAATATAAGTAAAATAAATAAAAATTTCCTGAAGTTGTATTTTATTAATTAATTTTAATAAAGGGGAAAGCAGAAGACGCAAGAGCAATGTGCTGTAATAAATTGGAATTGTATTTATATTTTTAAATCACATTCATTTATGGTGTTTTTTACTTACACTGTTTCTGTCATTTCCAATAGATTCCCACAGTCCCGAAGGATCTTTCGCTTCAATTTTCCTCTTTATTTTTATCCTATCCTGTTCTATTAAGAGTGCAATAATAAATAAAAGCAAAAACTGCTGTGGGGAACCCAAGTCCGACTCGATTTCAATTTCGGTTCCATGCCTATTCCTTTCGATTTACAGAACACCAAGCGAAATCTAATTCGATTTCAACCACGAAATCGAAACGAATCGTTTTTCAGTACAGGCCTGAATAATTATTTTTGTAGGCTCGTTTTTTATGTAGATAAATTATGTGTGTAGGTTGTAGTCCAAGCTGAAATGTTACGCCCACTATGCTATTGAAGACACATACTCAAATTGTATACCATTACAGAAAACTTTATTCTGAAATCTTATACATATATCCCAAAGTATCCATATACGTTAATATTGGGCGTGGTTTTAGTATATTAAAGTTACACTGGTTCCATCTTGTGTAACTTCGTCGATGGGATTTCTTATAAAGGCCCATTTATGAACATGTGTGAATTTTGGGCGTGGCAATATAACTATGCTGCCCATTTTCTGCAGGGAAACTAATATAGAGCTAATGTATATTACAATCAAATCTAATTTATATATCATCATTAGAAGCATAGCTGCGGTTATTTTATGGGACTCCGAGAGATTGTATGGGAAGGAATCTTATACTGATTTCTTTATAATGTCAGTAAACTTTTTACTTTTTCACATCAAATATCTACAAATTAGTTTTTTCAAGTTATAAAGATGTCTTAATAGTAAGCATGTCACTATCATTTTACATATAGTTTAATAGGAATCACATATACATAACCACCTAATTTCATCACAATTGGGCCGAAGCAATCGGAATTTCAAAAAAAACGTACACAGTTTTATAAATGGGAGGTAGGCGTGGTCCCAAATTGGTTCATAGAGCGATATTGTTATGCTCCAAATTATACTTTTATACCTTATACCTTCCACGCCTCCGTATGAGAGTTACAAACCATCAACAGTGGATGTTGGACTTTTCATTCCCCCAAGGTATCCTAGTATTGTATCCCCATTAAGGTAATTCGTTCAAAATTAAGAAAATACGTAGTGTCATACAAGTTAATGCAATAACTGGACGTAATTGCGCAAGTTGGGCTGCTAATTCCCAAAACTGGAATAGGACAAATTTTGTAGATCCGTATTTGTGAGGTACAAGAAATTTAAGTTATTTCTAGCTGAAGTGTGGCCTGAAGTCGAAAGAACTATGCAGACGACAGAGTATAGTATTTTACACTCTCCAAGAAGATGATTCGAAGCCTTTAAAGCAATGGGTGGAAGGGGTACCATTAATTATACAACCATAAGCTACATACATATATCGTATACTAAGGTCCGGTGAAAGAACATTGTCAGTTTCAGATTTATGGGAAACATTATATTGTTAGTCGATAAATTGCTCACACACTTCATATCTTTACAGTATAAAATTTCCAACACCGAAAAATAAAACAGGTTAAAATATAAAACTTGCGGTATTAATGAGAAAAACTTGTTTACACTTACTTTAATAACTGCATTCAAAGAAAACATGTGTGTGAAACTGGCTGTTAAACTCAACATACAAACACACCGAATTCATCAAGCAAAAACTGCTCATTTTTATAGAGAGAGGCAATGGCAACAGGAACGAACGCCAATGACAGCGGTAACCGGCAAAAGACTGGTATGCATGTAAATGTATTCCAAAATAAATGTGGCTAACAAATACACTCACAATGTAAAAATAAGAGATTGTGAAAGAGAACGATTTGGTCTACAATTAACGGAGAGATAACAGTAGCCAACTTGCAAACTTGTTGGATTTCTACTTGAGACATTGTTTCCACCGTGCTTATAAACAACCTATGAACAGTGTTACCACTCAGTAACAACAATACTAGTTTCGATCAAACGAATGTAAATATTAATATAAACGTTTCTATCATATAAAAAAAAGGATCGAAATGGTAAGCAAAAATTAATTCAAAGTTTTTTTCTTTTTTTTATAGAAATAGATTTTGTTCCATCACTTTAGTTTGTTGTTTGTGAAAGAACATCAAATGCACTTAGTCCAGGGGTTCTGCAAGTTCGCGCTGTGCCAACAAATGTTCTTATAAATGTGATGTTTTTATGTAAAAATTTTGTGTCCTATGACCTATCAAATATCTAAAGGACCATGCTAGTTAATCAATTAATCGAATAGTTACCAACTAGGTAAGTTGTATTGTACCGTATTTCCACAATGTATTTTTTCCCTAATCAATTTTAAAATAAGTGACTTTACCAAGCAAGGGGTTGCGAATTGAACAATAATTACAAATAAATTTTTTTAAACAATATAAAAACATATATCCATAAAATCACTTTGTTGCTTTTCTTTCTTTATCTCTTTCGCTCACATATAATTAAAATGTATTAAAATATTCTATTAATGTTAACAGCGAACAAATTATTTTACTGTGCTAAACACCAACAGAAATGTTTGGCAATAATGTCTAAGAGCTTACAATAATAAAAATTTTAATGAATGCATAAAATATTAAATGGGTAGGTATATCGTGTCATCAATATTGTGTCATTGTGGCAACACTGCATGAAGAATACATATAATTTCATAGAGAGCAGTGTTGCCAGAGAACAGGAAATTATTCTACGGTACACCCATTCTGATCGTCAGTTTTTCATGCATACTGTAAGACTTTGGAATTTATTTCCTTGATGCCTGCGAGGAATTGGAGATATGGTACAATTCAAACAGGAATTAACAAAAACTTTCAAGTGTAATGAATGAACAAGCAATGTTGCTTACAAGTTTCGTGATATCATATTTCAAACTTTTTTGCAAATGTTTTTGTTTGCCATCACATTTAATTTAAGTCTAATTTATTAATTGACCACCTGAAATTAAAATTAAAACTATACTCTATAATTATTCAGTTATTTTGTCGATTGGCCATTCATTGTATTCGTAACATTTTTGTCTTTAGATTACTATACATTGTTGTTACATTTATCATCGTCATCATTGACAAGCAAACATTGTTGATCATTTCCGAGATATTAGCCTTCGCCAGTCGTCTCTGCTAAGCGCATGCTGACGCCAGTCTTTCCATTGTAACGGTAGCCTTCCCCTTCTGCGACACCCACCCGGTGGCATAGATTTAAATTGTTACATTTATATTTTCTTTTTATTAAATAACTTGTACTAGATTATTATTTTAATGTCCAAAGAGCGTTAATAAAAAAACATAAATAAATACAAACTTTTGAAATAAAATACTTATATTGTACTGACTACCCACAATTTTAATGCATATTGGACTTGGAAGCATTTGTATATCGAAAAGGAGCTATATTCAGTAACCAATTTATAATAATTTTCGGTATTGATTAACTAAATACATGCGTAGCAAACACACTAATGATTCAAGGATTTAGTAACTTTGCTTTAAATTATACTCGTAACAGGATAATACCGATCTCGTTAGGATAACACCGATTATAACTCTGAAAATTATGATAGCTTAGCAAAGTATATACGAATATATATCCTGAATGTAATGAGGGTTATGTAGATAACAGCATTGAGGGAAACGTTTTTTTCTTTCTACACTATCAATTTAAAAGAATCGAAATTAAGCATTAGTTAATAATCCCTAGTAATGATAACAAACAAATAACACTTAATATTAATTGCTTTTTTAACCGGGAAAATCGTGTATTTACTAAAGCTAAAACAAAAATTAACCCAAACAATTTAATGGTGATCAAAACTTATTTTTATAATAAAATCAATTTATTATATGACATATGACCTCTGCGTTATGTTCCTGCTCTGTTCCTTACAAAGGTAATTCTGAAGTCTATGTTTCTAATAATTTGTCTAGTATGTCATGATATAATTTTGGATAATATAGTGGACTTTAGTTCAATCGGGTCTGGAGTGGATTCACTCCACTTCTAACAATTTTGCTTAATAACATATTCCGAGAATTTATGGTTCTACTCATTTTGTGACAAAAAACACTATAAGTAATGCAACTATAACATTGATTTTTAAAGTATATTTTCGACATTGCGTTGCTGAAGCAAAAATGTTCCATTACAATTTGCCAAAGAAATTAAATATACAAAAAAATTTGCTCATTGACAATTGACCTACTGAAAGTTCTAACGAACACAAGAAAAAATGCACCCAGTCCATAAAGTAGCCCTCAATATTTGTAAAGTGAAGATTTGTATATGTTATGTAGAAATAGAAAGGATGTAACTTTAAAATTTTAATCCTACAAACATATACATACACAATAGATCTTTCAGGTCGCAGTGTATAACGCCCTTATATAAATCTACTTATACATAGCTGGAAGAATTTTATATATTTATTGAATATGTATGACAACACACAATATGTATAGATTAAAGGTATATATAATATTTTGGAATAAATTGCAATTTTTAAGTAAATTTCTATTTTTAATAAAAACTTAATTTTTTCATAGAAGTATTAAATAAATACCGATTAATTATTAATTTTAAACATCTCAATTCATTGTCAGTTATAAGCAGGCGGTAAGTATGCAGGCGTACAAATATTCAAGGAAAAACAGTTAAGGGAAATCCTTTGTTACCCAAAATATCAACAAGGAACTCTAGAATTGATAAAAATAAAAAGAAATTGGTATGTAAAATGAATGAAATATCCAAATTGCCTTTTCCCTGTTGTGGATATTTATACCGACAATATGGACATATTTCTTTGAAAGCAGAGATTTCTTTTTGCTGTATTGAGAAGTAGCATCACTTCAAGTATTGACATATGTTGTATTAAATTTCATTGTGCAAGCCAATTTGGAATATTTTTCAAATTTATTACTCTCAATTTCAAAAATATCCCAAACTAATAGTATTTTCAAATATAAATATGAAACTATCGCCGGGTATATTATGTTACTAATGTAATGCACATTTCTTTATAGGAAATATTTAAATTATACTCACATGCGCAGCGCATATATAATAACTATTGCAACTGGACATAACTATTTTTGAGTACTGTTTCTTATTTCTTCTTACCAAAAATAGTATGAAATTGGCTTTGGCCTAATATAGTGCAATTACATAGTGATTTTTATTGTATATATTTTTGTATTTTATTTTTTTGAAATATATTTTTCCCATATTTCCATTTGAGCTGTAAAATGATCATTTGAGGAATATTCATTTCAGTTTTAAATAATTGTAGCGTCTTATCCATGCTTGACTTCCTTATTAAAAGAAAAAATTAGATCACTTTTACAATTCAGTGAATAACTTTATATTAATGTCATGAGTTTTTGTTTTATATTTAAGACCGATTTAGTTATTAAACTGATTATATTTGTGTCACCAAGTCAATTGTAATAAAAATGGAGTAATACACTTTAAATAGTTAGCTTTTGTAAATAAAACATGCGATTTAATATAATTTTATTAATTTTATTTCTCGTCGTATTGAAAGAAGTTCAGAAAAAAGATTTTAGTATTTTAAAGACTTCATATGGATGCCCTTCACGTTAATCTGAAATAACTTTCCATTCAGCAACAGACAGATTAAAAAGTCAATTTTTGAAATATGTAAATACCTGATTCTTGATGCAAATTAAATGTCCCATTTTATTATTTATTGAACTACAAAAACCATAAAGAAATAACAAAAGTGATCTTCTTTGAAATAAAATTAATTATTTAAAATAAATCGTGCATTAAATTATTAGAGGAGTATATATAAAAATGTTTTCAAAATGCAAGTATGAAAATATTTCACTCCATTTTTCAAAATACTTACTCACTTAACACACTTATACTATTAAATTTGGAATATTATCAATGTCTAAAGATTATATTATTATATAATTATTATTTTATTATTAATATAAAATAATTACAAATACCTATTGATTAATAGTGCTAATAAGAATCTACTTCAGTTATTCCAACCCACATCGTAAACATCCTTGAACTAATAATATATAAAGAAACGAAAAAGTTTTTCGCGAAATGCAAAACTTCATTATGACATTAGTAATTTTGAGTAGAAAAATTGTACTTTTATAATTTGATTGAATAGAAAAGAAACTAAGCTGACTAGTAAATATATATATATATATATATATATATATATATATATATATATATATATATTTTATTTTTTATTTTTATTTTGTTTTTAATCGAACAATCGAAATCAGGTTAATTTAATCTGCAGATTGTTTTTTTTTACCATCTATTTATTTACCGAATCTTTCTTAGTCAAGAAACTAACAGTAATTGTTATAAGATTACAAGACTACATTTACATATCTAGGTAATATCCTCAGCCACTGCATCGAATATTTAGTGTTTTCACAGCACGCAATGAGACGTTATTAAATCAGGTCTAAGCTATACATCCTTTTGAGGGAAGCTTTCGTAGGCTCCTCGCCAAGCAGTTCGGGTGATATTATAATTTAAGAGCGTAGGTTCTGTAGGTTTTCGTTATTTCATTTTTAATCGTGGGAATATTTAGGTCACGGTGGAGGTTTATGTTCCTTAAGTACCATGGAGCACCGGTGATCATACTCAAAATTTTCGATTTAAGACGTTGGAGTTTGACGGGCACGCGGTGCCCTACAATTGAATCCCATATGTCAATAGGCTTAATGACACTAGTATAAATAAGTACCTTATCTTCTAAGGCAAGGTTTGAATGTTTATTTAGTAGCCAGTTCCAGGTATGAAGTTTCAATTTGATCTGAGCACACTGTGAGTGAATGTGTTTAGTCCATGTTAATCGTCTGTCTAAGTGGATTCCCAGGTACTTTATGTCAGAGCGTTGTGGAATGTTTTGACCATTGATGCGAATAGGGAGGCACGTGTCCTTCCGTAAGGCAAATGTTAGGTGTGCACATTTAGCTTAGTTGACCTTGCTGCAGATTGAATGATCTTGATGATCTTGTTAGATATATATAAGAGTATATTTAATTTTTAGATGAAAAAAGTAAACCGAAAATGTTTGCTTAAAATAATGAAAGCAGCATCAACTAAATAAAATGAAACAAAGAATAAGATGTTTTTAAATACATCTTCACGTATGAAAGGTAACAAAGAAAGAACCTTTTTAGCCAGATGGGGAACAAAGATATACTCGTATGTAAGTATTTTTATTCAAATTTCTTCAAATTATTTTTGATTGCTAATCCAAAGAGAAAAATTACCATCTGCTGTATCTAATTAATTTGAATTTACCGACCAATTGAATTGCTTGAATTCATTGAATTGAATACAATTATTAGTAGTATGTAATTAGTTATATAATAGTACTTATGTATATAATATTACTATTCGGTATTTCTTCGGCAACGCTGTATTGTATGCAGGCTACACATGTTATGGATAATATTTTTTTACCAAATGGTGTTTTGATGCAACACAGCGCACCACAAGGGAACTGCTGCCGGGTTATGTTAATTTGTAATTTTTTATATTCTTTTCATAATTTGTATTTGAACTATTTTGGCTAGGAGATTGTTATGTATTCATATTTTTGTTTACTTTATTACCTTATATATGTATATTCCCATTCTATATATATTATATATATTGTTATTTATTATTATTGACATTTATATTTGATTCTAAGAAAACTACAGATTATACAAACTATTATATAAGTGACTAGTGTTGCTAAGCAATCAATTTTGAAATCTTAAAGCATTATTAAGTATTATAATTAATTATATTAAGAGAAAATTGCTCCTCGTTTTTTTAATATTTATTTATAATTTGCTACTTAGTTAGTAAACTGCTAATACAACTTTTTATTTGTATTATGACACAACTTATTCCTATAATGACACAATATTTACTTTTCGGGATACTTCTAAATTCGTTTGTTAGATGAAAAATGAATAAGTTTTTATTTAACACAATGTGCAAAAATTATTTAAATAATTTAAAAATAATAAATATATTTTTAGAGTTCATATTTTTATATAATAACTGTAACTTTTTGGTTTTTAATATTAAGTCAAATATTGTATCCAATCCATGTAAAGCCCAGAACCGAAGAGTTTAGCATGCATTAGAAAGTATTAATTTTCTCAAGCATCCAAAAAATCCTCATTTAGTAAATAGCCTGAATATCCCTAATATACGTTTCTTCAAAAAATTTTTTTTTAAAATTAAATTGAAAACATAGACATTTTTGGTCATTATTCATTAAATTACCAATCTTAGTGAGTATCTATTCATACAAGAAATTATAGATTTTGTGATCGATGATTATTAGTGCTGTGGTTGAATTTTCATTGCATTTTTTACTAAATTGCTTCTAACGATTCTGCTATCTTCTCATTTTCTTCTGCTAAGTTGGAAGTCCACATAGTTCCAAACTGTAGCAGGCATAATCAATTATGGTGTTTTTTAATAGTAAATTAATAAACAGGGCTCAATATGATATGAATAACTTTACAGTCTGGCAACGCTGGCACACAGATCACAATGATAATGTATCTGAGTTAGTGAGTTGCTCTCTTTTCAGACAACACCACGGAGCATGTTTCAAAGTACGAGCGGCATACATACGAACAAACGAAAGCAAACTAACAGCACTCAACAACATTCACAAATGAGATACTACGATAAGTATAGGAATTAAATTGAAAAGTCTGCTGAGCCTATTCGGTTGTTTCGCTTCGGTACGGCTCTCATTCAATATAATTTATTTTCACCGAAATTATTTTAGTGCCTTTTTTATTGTAGTTTATGAATCGTATATCAGACAATACAAATGTATATTTTAGAGATAGTGAATAACAATTAGTGCAATTTTTATAAATAAGTGTTTCTATTCATTTAAAAAATAGTTGTATACATATGTATGAATTTAAAGCAAAAAAATCCAGCATAGATACATACATATGTATATAAAAAAGTGCACACATTCATCCTCCTCTGGATTTTACTTATGTATGGATTTACATATTTAAAAACGGCAACACTTGTTAGACAAATTGCAATAAGGGGTTATAAGAGGGACACCATTTCTAACACTTTTGGTAGCGCATATTTCATTATATTTTGTATTTTATATACTATGTGAGTGTGTGGGAAAGGGCACAGTGCATTTTAACAACTAAAAAAGCAAGTGAACACGTGAAATAAATATTATAACTGAGAACAAATACGTTACCAGCACTTTTACCACATAACACAAACATCTTTATTGTTTAACTTAATTTAATAAATGAATGTGACCAAATTCTGCAAAAGAAGGGAAAATAAAATAAGCTGCAAAATATTATACATATGGATGTATATACAAATATATGTATCTACGTAAATCTATGTACATATATTGGAAAATAATTAGTTAAAATCCCAATTAAACAGTTGTACTAGCAAGAGAAAGCATTAAAGTGGGTTCATTACTATCTGCAGCGAGTGCGTAATAGCAAAATACCAGAAAATTTGAAAGTTATACAAAATGTTAGTTGTAATATATGTATATATTTGTAAATATATGTAAATCTATATTATATTATATATATATATATATATATATATATATATATATATATATATATATATATATATATATATATATATATATACATATATATATATATATATATATATATATATATATATATATATATATTTATATATATATATATATATATATATATATATATATATACACATGCATACATACATATATATATATATATATATATATATATATATATATATATATATATATATAGATATATTATTGTTGAAATATAATAAAGTACGCCGCGCATACATTCACACCCCCATTGACAATATGGAAACATTTTATGACGGTGATCTTAAAGATATATGGGACTCCGATCTGGATCCGGTAAGTACTTCTTGATAATTAAGTTTTTTTGTGTGCTTAGTTTGCTAATATTCGGCGTGATAAAGTATATTATATTAACAGTACAATTTATTTTAAAAGGTGCCCATATTTTATATGTACATTCGAGTACATACATATATTCTAGTCTATAGAATAATCTTGGGATGACCCTGGAATAAAAATTTTGGCCACTAGAACAGTGGAAACTTACATAGTGGAGAAATGTCCAATTGATGTGTGTTCGGCAGTTATTCAGTATTTCACTTAGAAATTTCGGAGGACAACTTTTTATTAATAATCCAAATCATTTGTTACTCGCAACTTTGTCGGTTTAGACAAGTTCTGCAAACTAGACACTCTTTGAAATTATAGTGAAATCATTTCCTTCATCAGGGGTCACCACTAATGACAAAAAATTATGAAATTTCCCAGAAATACACCTTTCATATACAGTGCATGCTCAGAATTGCGACTAATTAAAAACCAGAACCGTCGCGGAAACTCTATTTTCGCGATAACCTAACCCAAAATTTCATTGAAAAAAGAGTGTGTAATTATTTCAAGCAAAAACCATTTTATTCATATATTTGTGAAAAATGTACATTTTAAATATTTTTAAAAAAATTGCAGATTTTAAGTTGCTTTTTTGGCAACTTATTTTTTAAAATAACGGTTGAATCACGTAGTTCATATAGTGCTGTTGTCGGCTTGTCATTTTCCATAGCCCATTGTAAGCATATGTGAATCGATGGGATAGCATCGTCTATTTTGATTTTGTTTTCTTCATGACCACTGTCATATGAATCCTCCGCTTCCGTTTCTGACAGTTCTATTGCTCCTCATTACTTTCTATGAGAAATTCCTTTTGAATCCAGTTGTTTATGTTAGCCTCTGTGAAGTTCTGTTCCTGACTAATCTCAGCTATAAATGCGGCAATGGTTGAAAGTTCTCCGTTTTCTTCCCGAATTTTAGTTTGTAAAAGATTAATGGAATATTGTCTTCTTCGCTATATTTGCTATTGAATTTCAGCAAGGCATTCCAAGATTTTTTAATTTTTGACGGGGATATTTTGTCCCAGGACGTAGTTACAATCTGAATAGCCTTTTTTAAATTGAATTTTTTTAGTTTTTAACTCCAAATTTGTCCCCTTCTCGGCTAGCAAAAGGGTGAGTAGTTGTTTTTTGTAGTGTGATCACGTGTTGATAACATTTTGATCTAACGGCTGAATAAGCGCCGTGCAATTGGGTGGTAGATTCATTGCTACAATTAAACCGTCATCGCTTTTTAGTTCCGCAATTTGGCCGCTTTATCCAAAAGCAAAACTGCTTTCTGCGGCAGACCTTTTGAAGCCAAAAATTCTCTGACCTAAAAAATGGTTTTTTTATGTACATTTTAATTTTACCAAATGTAATAATGCTAACATACAAGGGGAATCAATTCAAAATGAAACCAGTCCTTAAAAATGAATGATGCCATCCACGCGTTCTTACTGGATTTCCATATTACTGGATTATTGAAAAAACCTTTAAGAGCGTGTGGAATTTTCGATTTTCCAACCACCAACAATTTCAGTTTGTCTGTGCTATTCGGATTTGAACAGGGCAAAAAAATTATTCGCTCTTTACAAACATTCTCTCCGGGTGCCGCTGTCTCACTACATGTGACAATCGTGTGATTTGGAAGCATCCGATAATATAAACCGGATTCGCCGGCGTTGTAGATTTGATCAAGGGTCAACCCATGCTTATCAACTTAATCTTCAAACTCTTACACAAATGGATCAAGAAGATGATGTTTCGAAGACAATTTTTCGCTTAGCCTTCTTAAATCATCCATCACTAGCATTGAAACTTGAATTGGTTTGATAGATTTTGGAATGCAACTGAATGGATTTTGATCGCAAAATCTCTGAAGATATTGGGCCATTGTTCTCTCTTTGTTTTAAAAGCCACTTATAAAGCATTTTTTCCATTCTCGAGTACTCTGCATTCTTTAAAGTGCAACGTTTGCCAACTTTCAGTTGAGCGTACGAAATTTTAAGTGCTGTAAGAAAATGCATATCTACGATACGCAGCATAGGCATTTTCTTGTTTTTTAATGCGGTAATCCGAAGACTTATGCAAATTGTAATTTACGCAAATTGATGTTATGGAATATCCACTTTTGAGGTTTTTAAAATAACTAAATTTGAGTAATCGTGGGCTTTAAAATATTTTGAACTTTTCCCATATTTAAATAATGCACTGCAAACACCACAACAGACACAAATAAACTGATAAAATGAAACACCAAAACTCCAAAGAGACTCATGTACGAAAAAATTAGGGGATTCCCCTTATTGAATCTTACGTTGAGACAAAAAATGTGGCATAGCATTGCAAATAAACCAGGGATGTAGATATTCTTATTACAATTTGAAGAAAAAAGTAAAAGTCGCGAATATAGAACCTTTTTTGGTGATTGTGGTGGTGATTCTATATTCTTTTTAGCGGCGTGTGTCAGCTGAATACCACAAATACCTACTTGACCAGGAGTCAACATAACTTTAAAATTACAATATTACATAATCTTTGAAAGCGACAGTTGTCTGGTTGAAGTTATACAGGGAGCTAATAGCCTTGACGCAAGATTGATTGTGTGTACGTACCAAAAATTGTCCATTATTTTTATTGGGACTATAGCATTGCTTTAGCAGCAGTTAAGAAAGCTGAGCAAAAGTTGCGCAGGAGTCTCTGCTCTTTAATAACTACAAAAGCTGTGGTGTTGATGGATTTTGAGCCGCGGCCTTGAAATGGTCTACTTCGTGTTGTAAACATGGTTGGAAATATGATTTTTTCAGATATTGCATTAACTTCTTTACAAGATATGTTTTTCTAAAGCTGATGGCAGAGTGGCCACGAGAAGCGCAGCGATAATATAAGCGAGTTCGTGCTATAGCAATGCGACAAGATGTAAGAGTGAGAGCGATAAGCTGAGTTGATGTGCGATATATGTATGTGCAATATATGTACATATATTAATTTGTTTATGGTTCGGTGTGAAAGATGGACTCAGAGGAAGAGTTTTTTTTATTTAAAAAAATGGTTATAACGTACTGATGAGAAAGAAAACTCAAATACATCCTTTAAATAAAGAACGAAAACAAACAAGTGATTTTTACACTTGTTATGAACTGCGGAAATATCCAGAGAAAATCTATAATTATTTAAGAATGTCCACCGAAACTTTCTATATTTATTTCCATGTTTTGCATTTCTTAACCAACAAGAAACTAACTAGCAAGTCTCATAAGAATTCAAACATGAACGCAACTACGTTGCAATAGCGTGCGAGAAAATACTTCGATGAGTGTTTTCTCGCTTTCGCAGTCGCCTTGGCTCTCTTCTCGCTTCGCTCTGACTCTAACAGCTTCTTCGCTGCGCCGTAAGCACATACATGGGCATACATATATGCAGAGTTGTCTAGCGGGTACGTTCAGGTTTTGGACGGATTGGTGGATATGCATGCAAAGATAATATATGTATACATACGTAAATACTCTTTGATGCATGTACTTCCGAACTTTATGCATCTGCTAGTGTAGTGTGCTTTATTTGTGAATGTTTGTAGCGTAAAGTGTTATTAAGGTGTTTTTCCAGAATGACATTTTTCGATAAGATTATCTTTGGAAAGAGAGGGTAAGTCGCATCTTGTACTCTATCCGATATCAAGGGGAGTCCAGCTTTTGCTAAAATTTTGTTTATTGGTGCCATTGAAAACTCACCTGCTCATTTCTCTGTGGTAAGGTGCGAAAACTTAAATCGGCAATCTGTAATAAATTTTGGACAATATACATAAAAGTATAAGAGATGAATTTACTCATTTCTGCGTTATACTATTTTTTTTAAATATTACAAGACCATCAGTGTAGAGCAGATGATCGATGTTAGAGTATTTAGAAATGATTTGACTAATTTCGTCAAATGCTATGATAAAAACAATTACAATAAGTGGAGAGCCTTGAGACACGCCATTATCAAGTGACGTCACAGGAGTAAATGAACCGTTTACGTTTATTGTTAGTCTACATTTTCTGTTGGATAAACAACTTTTAATAAAGTTAAAATTGTGGGTCCAACTTTCCATTTATTTGATTATCGTAAAACAACGTGAGTTCCACTACGATCGAGAGCTTTCTGAAAGTTAACTGCTAAAAAAATAATGTGGTTTTTGCTTGAGAGAGCCGTAGTAATGAAAAGAGAGAGGTGTAAAAGAGCATTTATGGTATTATGATCTTTTTTGAACGACACTTGGTTCGGGCTGATAAGATTATTTATATTCGCAAACCACATTAATCTGTTAGCAACTATCTTTTTCAAAATATTACCTATGCAAAGCAGAAAAGATATAGCTGTCGATATCGCCACATGTTTGTTGACCTTGTGGACGGGCACAATATCAGCAGTTTGATAAGATATCCTGCCGGGAGTCTTGCCCAAGGATGGTACTAGTTCAAGTTCAGAGAGTATTATGTTTGATTCAATTTGTTTTGCAGTTGACCGGGGATTAAATATACGATAGGAATTGGATTGTGTAAAGGAGTATTTGTTACACAAATTGATGTGAGAAGTTATTGTCTGATGAGATATTTGAGATATGAATAGCGAAAATAGGACAATAGGAGTATTTAATATAGAGAAGTTGGGCAACCGGCAAGCAATTTAATGTCGGATAAAATTTTTGTTGGTTTGGAAGAAGGATTGATATATCTAGTAAGAATTTCGAAGCTGAGAATTTTAGCATTTTTGCGTAGAATCGAAATAAAGCATTAGCTTTCTTTTATTTATTTAAGATTTCGGGTGAGCGACATCGTTTATACCTTTGTCATGCAGTTTGCTTATCCAACCTAAAAATTTCCAATTTTGAATTCCACCAAGAAGCGATTGCGTTTTTACTCCTTTGTTTGATCTGTGGAATTGAAAAGTGAGTGATCCATGAGTTGAAACAACCTGCCAAAGTTACGTGTGTAGAAAAGCTTTTTAAAATTTTACGTAATTTTGCCCAGTAAAACTGTTCGGTTTGGAGGGATATACATACATCAGATTACTGCGATTTGAACTGTAGGTTGATTTCGATTGAGATTGCAGATAAGGTTGAATTAATATGAATAAGCTGGTGTGGGAGATTTTTTTGATTGAAATGCTCACGATGAGTTTGGAATATAATGAATATACAAATTCATGAGAGGTAAAACTGACAAAATTGTCTTATGCTACAGAATTATGCAGGAAATCACTGCGGTACGGCACCACTCGATAAATATGTATTCAACTCCAGATATATTTCATACCGAATAAGTATATAAGTTAACCCAATGACGTCGCAGCCCACTATATCGTTCTATTTCTTACACGAGTGGCAAGCTCATCAGATTGTGCGCCGCATGTGAACGGTAGGGCTTTAGGGTAGTTTAGGGTATTTAAAAAGTTAGCTGAAGTAAGAAACTCGAAGAGAATTGACAGCCTACGCTGCAATTCAAATAAAGCAATAAAATCAAAATAATAAAAGTGAATTTGATTAATTGGAGCCCAACAGGAATCAACCTACCCAAGTGCGTTCAGCAACAAGTACTACGTTCAACAGCGGAGGCTAGCTTTTGGTCAATCCCGAAAGACGTGGATAGATCAGATCCAGTTGAAAAAAATGTAAGTGGACTGTCCGTCAACCACGACCAAATTTTTAAGAAATGAAAATATTCAAATATAAAAGTGCATCAGAAGTTGCTTGTTATTGTTTTGCGTCAGCTGCAGCAGTGTCAATTATTATTTTAAAGTGTTTGATTTTCGTTTGCCGTTTTTGTGGGCATTCATGAGTGATAGCGAGTTAGATCAAGTGCTTGCGGGAATTGAGAAATTAAATGTTAACTCAGATTGTCACTGGGAGGTACAATAAAAAATGAATGCGCAAGAAATACAAGCTGTGCTTCAAGCAGCTGTGACTACGGCGTTGAGATTACAAGCGCAAGAATTCGACAATAAATTAAAAGAAATAGATAGGAAAATTAATGAAATTGCTCTAACACAACCAGTAGTAGAGGTGTATGAACCTACGAAATTATTGAGGGCATTCAGTGTGATGACCCCCTCGATATTGTAAAATCGATCCAAGAATTCGATGGAAGACACGAGAATTATGTGTCTTGGAGGCAAGCGGCACAAACCGCCTACAAATTGTTCGAAAGACGCGATGCCAGCTCGAAACATTTTCAGGCGGTAAATGTTATTGGGAATAAAGTGAGAGGCACAGCTATGTTAGCTTCATTCAATACTGCTTTAAATTTTAAAGCGATAATTGTACGACTAGATTTTACATATGCCGACAAGCGGCCAATACATTTAATCGAAACAGAGCTCAGCACTCTGAGACAGAGCAACATGACTATTTTAGAATTCTATGATGAGGTAGAAAAAAACGTAACCCTCCTAATAATCGAGACTATCATGACGTATGACAGCACCTTGGCGAAAGCTCTCAGTGAAAAATATAAGCAGAACGCTTTGCGAGTATTCTTATAGGATTTAAAAAAATCGCTCGTAGATATTTTATTTTCAGCTCGTCCATCCGACTTGCCTACTGCTTTGGCCTTGGCAAAGGAGGCCGAATCCAATCATGAAAGATACAGATTCGCAACAAGTTTTGCTAAAATATCTGATGAGAAAGCGCATAATCGTGCGGGTCTACACTTTCAGGAGCGACCAGTGAATAATAGAGCTAACAACCAACAGTAATGTGTCCGGCAGGGTTATGAGAGGGGTGAAAGTCGAGTCAGGAAAATCCATATTTTGCCAGGGGCCAACAGCACCATTAACAAGCACTATTCTGTGCTTGGTAATGGTTCTGTTAAAAATGAACGTGGACCCGACTTCGTCTCGTTTTAGGCAGTCATATCCATAGGCAAACGTTTAAGAGGCCAAATGGTTCTGACAGGCATTCGTCAGAGGAAACCCTCATTGGTCAATAGAGGCCTATGACGGAACACGAATATGAAACTGTAGCGGAGGCAGCGGCTACTAACTCGGAGTGGGAATATGAATTTGATTCTGTGAATTTTTGAGGGTCAATTCCCTGCTGCCGTTCACACAACGGACAATAGCGGGGAGATTAGTAAGATTTTTGATTGATACGGGGGTATCGAAAAATTACGAACTTAAAGAGGAAATGAAAAACAAGGTTCAGAGCGCACAGAAATGGGCCCTGGAAAGACATAATATCTCGAGACAGAGCAGAACGTTTCAGGTTGGTGAAAAGGTCTTACTGAAAACCAATAGAAGACTATGCAACAAACTGACACCATTGTGCTTAGAGGGGGCAGTGGAAGCAGATTTAGGAACAACAGCTCTCATAAAAGGTAGGGTGGTCCATAAGGACAACCTTAGGTACAAATTTCACCACAGTTACTTATATCTCGATTATTGAAAATTGAAGATTAATATGCTCTGTAGACTTAGATTTTCCTGTATTATAACTTTTGCACTTGCAGGACATTGTTGTTGTTGCTCCCGGGTTTCAAATTGACCAAGTACACCCAATATGACTACATTCCGATTCTAGACGGAGAATTGGCCGTATGGCAGGATTATCAATACCTTAGGCATACAAAAAATTTGACCGACTACATTGAAATGGTTGAGAATACGATGTAATGACGGATCATTTTCCTCAATCACACTTGAGGAAAATTTTGAAAGTAGATAACAGGCACTTGCGGGCACTCCTTTTAACCCTAAATATCCACCACAGACACCTACAAATTTGAATTTCTTGGGCACGGCCTTCAAAATAGTTGCCAGCACTCCCTATTTTGATGATTTCGCGCAAGCCAAATTCATTCAGAAACAACTCGTTGATACAAGCAACAGACAAATGGTTATCAACACAAAAACACAAGAACCAATAAATAAACTAACGGAAACCGTGACCGCTATCCTTGGGGAGGCTAAAAAGAAACAAATTGACACTGCTCATCTCTATGAGATCGTGTTAGCCAGAAATAGAATTCTAATAAACGAAATTCAAAACTTAATGCTTTCTATAGCACTTGCTAAAATTAATATTATGATCCCAATGGTCTTGGATGATTCGGACATACAACTTGTGGTTAACGAACAGCTCACAAATGAC
The DNA here is from genome assembly GCA_920105625.2 of Clusia tigrina. NCBI lineage: Eukaryota > Metazoa > Arthropoda > Insecta > Diptera > Clusiidae > Clusia > Clusia tigrina. Next base: position 157,292,215 of record OV050032.1, read on the forward strand.
AGTGTAGAGCATGTGAGGGAAGTCTCTAGTATTAAGGTTTTACAGAATAATGATGTTCTACATATAATTATAAAATATCCTATACCTAAACTTAGTTGTAAGAAAGTTAGCATTTTGCCGGTTCCGCACAATGGAATCGTCCTATCTCTTTTGGACACGAACGTAGTGGCTGAGTATGGCAGACTGATGATTGCGGTCGTCGACTCTGCTCTAATGTATCTTGAACAGATAATTTATGTAGTTTGGTCTTGCTCTTCTGAATAGTACTCTACTAATTTACTTTATGTTTTTGCATTACTTTATTTTTTTTTAAGTTTGATTTTATTTTTAAATATATCAATTATCATTTATACAGCAATAGCTAATAGAAGGCACTACACATTGCAGTGGTGTTGTATGTATAATGGCACAGCTTTAGTAGGAAGAGCTCACACCGTAAAAATTTACGTTTTAAAATATAAAAACTAAAAGAAACTGAAAGCGCTTTATGATACATTGTATGAAGTAGGGATGTGGAGTTAAGGAGCAGTTAAGGAGTTTTTACGTTTTGGGTGGAAATAAGAGTCGGTATAGTTTGAACGATTTCGACTCCTCAAAAGACCTATAAATATGCAATAAAATAATGGTTGGTAAATTTTGTAAATAATTAAATAATATTGTTAATCGATTGTTGACCTCCGGATGAAATTTAATTATTTTATTTTTATAGCGAGTTTATGGTCCATTAACAAATAATTTGTTATATTGCAAAATAAAAATGTTTTTGTTTTTAGTTAAACCATCCTCAGGGTCTAGAATTAAAAACGATTGCATCTAAAAATATTTCAAATAAACAATTGTATTGCCACTTACAATTTTTGGATCTGTCACTTAAATGCAAATTACAGACTAAAGATGCCTAATATTAAAAGGAGGTCCCAATTTCTCTTTGGTCAGCTGTTTGTATTTGTTGTTTTTTTAAGTTCACTTTTCTCGTACAAGTTTTATGTACTCGTATATGTGTGCACAACTATCCGTGTCCATTTTATAATAAGTCTTTGTTTTATTGGTCTGTTGGTGATATGTAGCATTTCCAGTAGGTATCGTTTGTTGTAGTGTTTTTCTTGTTTTAATACCTGTGCTTCTTCGAAGTTCGGGTGATGTCCACTACGAGCACGCTTAAATAATATGTATATCTATTAATATTTTTTTTATTGACACAATTTTATTGATTTCGCCTTTTCCATATAAAACGTATCAATAAATTTTTTTTCAAATCTTAAGATTTAAAACAAAGAAACGGCAACAGTGTTTAAAGAAAATTTGAATAGAAAATAAAGTATAAGAAAATATAGATTACAAATGATTAATATACCGTTGTGAAGAGTTTTGGATTGTTGATATTCTAACCCTAGTTGTGGAAGTAACTAAAAGTACATTTCGGATTTGGATGAGTCTGGGCGGAAGTTTTTGTTTAACTACTTATATAATAAAGTAGCGGTGGTTGGTTTCATTTCGGACAAGGCAGTAATTGTTGATAATATTGTTCCGTAATTGCCTTTCTGACAATTTTTACCAAGCTCAATACTTGGATTCGTATCGCTCGATTGTGTAATAAGCAAACAATTCCTTCTTCAGCTAGAACATTAGGCTTTATTTGTATTCGTCCAACTTACTATTGGCTTGAATTATATTTGCTCGCTTCCACACTTCGTCTTCGCTTATAGTTTGCTTCAGTTAATCAGTTGTTGCACCACTATTTTTCTATTTACATCCGCTTCAACTGCCTGTTGCTAACACGTTGTCCGCTCTGCGACGATCACTGCTCAACTTCCCGTTGGTAACATGATGTCCGCTCTCCGACAATCATTGCTCAACTGCCCGTTGCTAACCGATGTCCGTGCTGCGACGATCACTTGTTAACTCTCGTTGCTAATACGACGTTCCCTCTGCTTGCTGCCACTCTCAGGATTCGGCTGTATTCACTTTTCTCTGCTTGCTGCCAACGATTTTCACTTTGCCACTGTCACTGGTTAACTGGTCTGCTACTACGATGGTCACTCTCGACTACGCTCACTGTTCCACTGCTGCTGCTACTACGATGTTCACTTGGTCACTTTCACTTGTTCACTCATCTCGATGTCAATAGTGCAGTCGCTTATATACTTCTTGTATACCAGAACTTCTATTAGCCTTTGAACGCAGTGACTCATGCCTTCACGCGTGTGTATTTTTACGGGTTGAAATTGACGCTTATCCTAAAACTATCAACCAATCAGATGGCGTGTTGATTTTGTAACAATATGGTCTACTTAGATTGTTGTATAATTACCGTATTTGACGTTATAGTAATTGACAATGCCTGAATTTCGTATGTCCACATATGTTTTATGTAATTAAGTTTTAAATACAAGCTGCGGATTAATATTTTTTCTAATAATCCAATGTAATGAGCAAGCGTTGATTTTCACCTGGACATTTTATGCTTCAATGCGCTCTCTCTCTATGTCACTGTAATTCCTTAGTATTTTACTTCTGATATACTTTAACAACATTTAAGTATATTTGGATGCTAATGTCACTAATTGAAACGCTAATCAGGTTTTGAAGCATTGTAAATCACGAGAGAATATCAGTGAAATTTGTGGGTACTCAATATAGCAGTATCATCACAAATATCGCGGTGATGAGACGGTTACACAGGCCTGCGAAAAAGCACTTTTTTGAAATTGTTTTAACTTTCCTCACTTTTTTTATATGTTTTTGTGTGCTGAACTCAAAAACGAAACACTTTTTTATACCCTTTACCTTTAAAAAATGTAAATAGGGTATACTAATTTTGTGCTTTTGAGAGGGGATTTTGTGCAATTTCAAGAAGAAGGCGTGGTATGTATGGACATATATGTACATATATGATCAGAATCACTTTCTAAGCAATTTTTATTTTGTCTGCCCGTCTGTCCGCCTGTCTGTCTGTGGCCACTTTTTTCTACACCGTTAGAGCTACCTTAATGAAACTTTGCAAAAGTATAGTCTGGACAAAGATACAGAACCAGATTGCTATATGGGCCGATTTGGACCAAGACCACGCCTACCTCCCATATAAGGAACTTTTCTCACCTTTTTTAAAATGACTATAACTTCGGTCCAATTGATGGAATAGTGACGCAGTTTGGCAGTTATAGAGATGTGGGCGCAATATGTTTACTGCAAAAGTTAGCGGTATATGCTTACTGCCACGCCGACTATTAACAAATATTAATAACTTAAGATCTAGTAGAGATTTACGGACGAAATTTTACGGGAAGGAACATGGAGATCATAATACTACTGCCACGCCCACAATTAACCAAAAATCATTTCTAGGTTCCTAATTAATATTGATCAACAAAATTCGACAGGAAGGTTGCGGGTACTAACATTAAACACCACACAAAAAATGGGTTCTTAATTTTTACAGCCACGCCCACTATAGACATATTATTATAACTTACGACCTATACAATATTTTTGTACGAAATTTTACACCAAAACGTATAAAAAGAAATTTGATTTTGATACGTATATGGACCCTACAAAGCCGCATACAAGATTCGGGGTCCATCAGATGAAAGATACGCCTCCTTCCCATATAATGAACTTTGGGCACCCCACAATTACCCTATCTATGCTTCTAGTGATGATATATGAATACAAATTGGTAGATCCATACATTGGGTCTGTACTAACATGCATTCTAAATATGGGGAGATTATTACTACTGCCACGCCCACAATTAAGCAAAAATTATTACTAGGTTCCTTTTAAAGATTTATGAACGAAATTTCACAGGAAGGTTGCGGGTACGAACATTAAACACCACACAAAAAATTTAGCGTGTTACAGCCACGCCCACTATACACATATTATTATAACTTACTAACTATACAATATTTCTGGAAGAAATTTGATTTTGTACGTATATGGATCCTACAAAGTCACATACAAGATTCGGGGTCGATTAGATGAAGGATACGCCTCCGTTCCATATACTGAAATTTGGGGACACCACTTAAAAACAATTACCTTATCTATGCTTCTAGTGATGATATATGAATACAAATTAGTAGATGCATACATTGGGGCTGTACTAACATGCATTCCAAATATTGGGAGATTATTAATACTGCCACGCCCATAATTAACCAAAAATGATTACTAGGTTCCTATTAAAGATTTATGATAGATATTCTCCTAATGATGATTTATGAAGAAAACATTTGGATTGTTGAACTCTCACGCACAAGGAAAGGTAAAGGGTATTTCGAAGTCGGTCTAACCCTACTTCAGACTTCTTTACTCGTTTCTATCACGTAAGGTGTATTTTAGAAATAAATAAAAAGCTAAATACCAAAAAATTATGGAATGTATATTTTATTTTACATGTTATTAAAATCATAGGTATCCAAACATTCTTCATAAAAACAACACAAATTAGTAAAACTGAATGATCTACATGATTAAGTCTTTGTCGTATCGTTTTCGCTTCCATCAAAACTTCGTTTTGTGCTTTTGCTGGTTTAGGATCGCACCTTGCAAGAATAAAAATAGCAGCAATCGCTGTGATTTTTCGGTTCCCTCCACATCTTGGAAATGCCAAAACGGATCAATTGTTTTTTACATATATAATCGTTCGTAAATCTACCCATCCAGAGTACCTTCCTTACAAAATTGTTCTTGTAGAACTAAACAATTTTTTAAGTGGTTGTTCTCAATTCCAGCGATTGTAATAACTAATCTATATCTCAGTCTTCGTGTCAGAATCGGAAAACTACAAGTAGTTTCATACACTGCGTAACAATAAACACTCCTTCTCTATTCAAGGTTTGCCACAGTTTTTGAAATGAGGTTTGAAATTTCTCACCGTATGATTTTTCGTTCATTGCAAACTTTGATACACCTAAAACTAACCAGTTGGAATGCGTGGATTTCCGATAACATAGTAGTTTTGCAGGCTGAGAATTATGCCACATGTAACACATTACTTGCTTTCCCATTAAGTTTAATTAAAGTAATTCCAAAGAATGTATTTCCTATCGTAATTTCTTGTTATTGCCATTTCAAAAAATTTTATTTATTAACTTCCTATTGGAAAGTGTCGTAATGAAGTGGAGTTAACTGCTTCCGTGATCGTCCCCTTCGGCGATGTTAATATGACCAACTAAAACTCGTCACGATTTCCACCCACAATTTTGGATTACTCGGATATTCGAAATATGCCAATTGTGCTACTCCATCAATAACTACCGCAAATTCCTCTAATGTTTCAACAAATTTGTGTTGCATACATCATACATACAATGTACATAGAATATACATACATACAAAGGACTCTAGTATACAGACGCAGCTCCGTCGTAATTCGACTACTTGGAGGATCACGCAGCTGTATTTTTTGCTGGTCGAAGTTAATTTTAACAAAATCCAAATATTAAACAAAGTCCAAATATTATGAAAATTATAGTTTTTCTAATATTTCGATAATTAGTTTGTGGAAAATTATATAAAAATTTAGCTATAATTAAGTTGTCAAACTTAAATTCACTACAATAGTTAACAAATTTGACTTACATCACGTGAAGCGATAGCAACAGGAACGCAAGCTAAGTTACAATTTTAATACACAATTTCATAAGTATATCCAAAAGATTAATTTAAGGCGCATCTCTAAGATACTCGTACAATAGAATCTTAAAAATGAGATCATTCCGCCAAGAGCGAATGAATTTGATGACAATTAGAATATTGTATCAACATAAATAAAAAAAACGAAGTTAATTAAAATTGGGCGCATAAACATAAACATTATATTGTAAACATTATGAAATGGAATTATCAAATGCGCATTAGAAATATGATATAAAAGTAAGACACTGAGCTTGCAGTTGCAGTTTTTCGCGACCAGCGGTTTCTAAAGTTTGACGTTCGTTACAGAAGGCCTTTCTCGGACCAAAACCTAATTTTAATTTGTATTGTAAGTTTAATATTTTTTAAAAACCAAAATATAAAGTGAAAAACCATAATTCGCATATCGAATGTTCTATCATTTGATGATAACGTTTATTCATGTTTAATGATGAATGTTGAAATGGGTATTTCGCTTCAATATAATGTATTTGTTTTTAGTGTTAAAATTTGATCGCAAACACTTCGTTGTTGCTGGTTCGACTTCCAATCGGACTGCATATTTTTCATATGTTCATATGTTTATATGCTAAAACAGCTGGACGGAATCCATCTCCAAGGAATTTATAGCAAATATTACATATACTCGTATATGCATGATTTTGCTGAGTACCATACTTTTAACTTAAATTACAAAACAATTTTTACATAAAATAATAGTAGCAGTTTTATATATATATATTTATATATATATATGTATATATATATATATATATATATATATATATATATATATATATATATACATATATATATATATATATATATATATATATATATATATATATATACATATATATATATATATACATATATATATATATATATATATATATATATATATATATATATATATATACATATATATATATATATATATATATATATATATATATATATATATATATACATATATATATATATATATATATATATATATATATATATATATATATATATATATATATATATATATATATATATATATATATATATATATGTATATATATAGTAAATATTCATCTTTTTATTATAAAAATTTGCTCGTACTACTTACTCCTATTCTCCTAAGGCTCTTTAATTCATTCCGTTATACCCTATGTCATTGGCAAAATTCTCGTTTATCTCCCATATAGTATATAACTGGAGACATTTAATTTCATGTAGACCTATGCTTGATTTTATAAAAATATGTATATTTAATGTTAAAATTTGATAAGATTTTTTGTATACTAGTTTAGCCTTTGTATATAGACTGCCACGCCTGCAATCAACTATATTCGTAACTTTCGGAAATCAACATATTTTACATATCTACATTATCAACGGAATTTATCATAATTCATCCTAGTAAATCTATATAAAAATATATATTCAAAGATCCACGATATATATGAAATATTTCAAAAGCCATATGTATTCATGTATATATACAAATGTGCTACGCAATATAATATAAGTCTACAATACGTTCACATATCTGCAATGTAATATAATATTTAATAATATGTACATATACATGTATGTATGTAGACAATTCAGTAAAAGTATGTGTTTTAAATTTTTAACTCGCACGCCCACATTTTTTCTAAGAGGACAGTATTCTAGTTTCGATTTTGCAACAGTTAAAGTATCTCATGGTCGGTGTTAATCGAGTGCAGCATTCTTTACTGGTTTCACTTTGTTTTATTTCAAATCACTTACATACAATAGTTTTGTTGATAATAAAATATACACTTCTCGCTTCGTGGTTGCTACAAAAAAAATTTTTATTTTTGTGTCATGCTGATAATTATAATTAGGGGTTTTCTGAGAAATATAATTATAACATTAGAAGCAGAAAGAAACAGTATTCCCCTTGAAATCGTTTCACTGTCCTTATCTCTACGGAAATGTTGAATTCAAAAAAATTAAAGATATGGGGATGTACGCTTGTGCTACAAATATGCATGTAACACTTGTATTGTAACATTTGAATTTAAAAAACAAGTAAGGATAGAGTGGGTCGTTTAGTATGTCGGAAATTAGGGAATTTTAGTTTTTAGGTGAGATTTAATTGCCGTCGGTTTTTTTACAAACATAGTCGGTGGATATTCCGTGTAAATTAGCTCAATTAAATTTGTTATTTTTTGTTATAAATAGCCTTATCGTATCTATAGGTTTCCAATAATCGGACATTTTTCTCGATGCTTATTGGTTCAACCTCTGTTCGGCGAGAATTTATTTTAAGTTTCATATAAGCATATATATATATATATATATATATATATATATATATATATATATATATATATATATATATATATATATATATATATATATATATATATATATATATATATATATATATATATATATATATATATATATATATATATATATATATATATATATATATATATATATATATATAGTTTTTTCCAATGGTTTAACATTTGATTTCTTCCATCTTTAGTGGGTAAATTGCCACAATCTGTTAATCATGGCGAATATTCATGTATGTACGTCTGTATCTTCTAGTTATATGTACTTAGGGTGGCACACATTTCAATTAACAAGCATAATAGATTTTGAAATTTAAGCTCCCAAGTTAAGTTACTATACCTAGAATTTGTTAAACTCATTAGAACTTTCTCGATGACTGATAAGAATGCAGTTTGCACACAGTATCGCACACAGTATTTTTTACACATAGTCCTAGTTTTTCCCGTATACTGTCAAATGTAATTAATTTTTCTGGTTCAAGATGAAATTTCCGTTCAGTTTACTATAACAAATTATCACGGCAGAAAGTTTCTTTCTAAAATTAGAATCGTTTCATTTGCTTTAAATGTTGGTGATGTAAATTTCCGCATTTGGAGTGAAGACAAAAAAGCAGTTCGTGGTGAACAATGAATGCTGGTATAATGGTCGAACCTAATTTCTTCAAAAATAGCAGTAGTCGTTTAACCGTGATTTGAAACCATTTCCAAACAATAATCAACGATTATTTGCTCCGAAATGTACATACCCCATAGAAGTTTTTTTGTTTCGACAGCCTTTTCCAAAGATGCCATACTGTAGGGAAAATTTTGGATATTACAGTAGTTCGAGATATCATCTCTCGATCTGGACCAGTAAATTGGCCACAAAGATCGTGCGATTTAACACCACTGAAAAATTTACTGTTGGGATATCTTAGGTCGCTGTTGTCTGTCTTCCTTTCTGTATTTCATAAAAAGTCGCGATCGTCTTAGAAGAACCCCTAGTACTAGTTATTGGTGACGACATCATATTATAGAATGAACTTTAGATAACAAAAAAAAATTTGTTTACTGCTCTGCATGGAACACTTAAAATTTTGGTTGCAAACGTAAATACTCATATGTACCAGTATATTGGTTTATTTACTTTTTCATTTTTGCTTAATAGTAAGTGGAATAAGATTTGAATTTTAGAAATGGGTACCAACTTCTATTAATGCCGCTGCTCTTAAAGCACAAATATATAAGTAAAAACGAGTAAAGAAGTCTGAAGTCGGGTTAGACCGACTTCGAAATACCCTTTACCTTTCCCTGTGCGTGCGAGTTTAACAATGGAGATGTTTTATTCATAAATCATCATTAGGAGCATATCTACAGTAATTTTCGGTTGTGTACCCTGAGTTATAATGGAGGGTGGCGTGGCATTTATATGATCATCCCCATTTCTTGCGAATGGCTTTCCAGCCGCAATATACTGATTCATAAAAAATTTGGTCCAAAAAATTGGCTTTGGTCCTAAGTTTTAAACATATATTAATAGAGGGCGTGGCTCTCAAAATGTATAGGGCTCCAAAAATGAGTATTGGTTAATTGTTGGCGTGGTAGTGGTAATCATCCGCCCATATTTCGCATGATAGTATGTACCTAATCTATACTGCCACCAGTTTGTATTCATTAGAAGCATAGATAGGGCAATTTTTTTAAAGTGGGTTCACCAAAGTTCAAAAAATGGGAGGGAGGCGCGTCTTTATCTGATCGACTCCAATTCTTGTATATAACTTGGTAGCGTCAATATTCGTACTAATATAGAATTTCGTCCGAGAATATTGTATAGGTCGTAAGTTATAAAAATTTGTCGATAGAGGGCGTGGCTGTAAAAATAGCCCGCCTATTTGTTGTGTGGTGGTTTAATGTTAGTATCCGCAACCTTCCTGTGAAATTTCGTTGATAAATCTTCAATAAGAACCTAGTAATGATTTTTTGTTAATTATGTACGTGGCATTAGTAGTGATCTCCACATATTACACACACACTATTATAGACCCCATGTACATTTCTGACAATTTGTATTCCCATAAAATCAGTAGGAGCCTATATAGGCTAATTTTATTTTTAGACCCGAAAGTTTTTATATCAAAAGTGGGAATGACCTTCCTCTGAAATTTTTTACGAAAATCGCAAAATCCTCTGGCTCAGATCGACCACCGCTTTTGTTAAATAGATCACTGGGGGTCTATATAAACCACTTTGGCGACATCTGCTCTAGACTATACTTTTGCAAAAATTCATTAAGATAGCTCTAACAGTGAAGAAACAACAAAGTGGACACAGACGGACGGACAAAATTAAAATTGTTCAGAAAGTGATTCTGATCATACCTACCACGCCGCCTTCTTGTAGTTGTAAACCCTCTCAAAAGCACAAAATTAGTATATCCATTTTACCTTTTTTATAAGTAAAGGGTGTAAATAAATGGGCACATTGTCTTTTAAGCGACATGGATACAGTCACCAAGACAAATATTCGAACAGTCGCTGAAGACGTTTCAGCCAATTGTCCTGCAAGTCGAATGGCATTTTTGTTTGAAATGGTCTACAACGAAAACTATGGAAATGTGTCGATCCCTCATGCAAGACAGAGATGGATCGATATATCTTCAAAGATGGATCGATATATTTCCAACTGGAGGGAGCTGGAAAGTCCACAGGAGGCCTTTCATAGAGTATTATTTTGTGTGCGAGATATGATGTGTGAGATTTTCTGTTCCTTTGCCACATTTTTTTACTTTATTTAAATAATAATACAAACGGTAAATCAGGAAAATATCTATTTAAAACTAAAAAAAACTTTAACGTCGAAGGGAAGGAAACATCAATGTAAAAAACAACTGGAAGTAACATTAAAAATTTATTCACAATTTATATACATATGTCAATGATTTTTCCCTATGTGTCAATTAAGCTAAACCTCTTTCATTCGCTTTCAACATATTGGGTTTTTAAGATATGTTCTTTTGAATAATATAGAGACGTAATAATTTAAGCCTAGAAACGGAAAGGAAAAAACCTTAAAACTCAACAAGGAAGTGACAATAACATATTTGGATTATCTTATCCTTGCTGTGACTGATAGTTTTTCTGTGAATAACCTGTTTTTACGATAGACATCCACACAATTTACATTATATTAAAAGGAAATGGTTATTATAAATATGGAATAAAAACAACAAATAAACCATCCACACATAATGAAATAACGTGTTCAAAAAGTTTTTTTTTTACAAATATTCAATATGTCAAGATTGTCATATCTATTTAATAGTATCTATTCTACAGATACGAGGGGTGTATGATAAGTACCCGTGTTAGGCAAGAAAACGCTTTTTTTTATTTTATATTTTATTTCTCAATATAGTCTCCTTTCAGCTCGATACATTTAGTCCAGCGATATTCTAACTTTTTCAAGCCATCCAAAAAATATGATTTGTGGAACTCGTCAAAATAGGCCTCTTTTGCGGCGATGACTTCCTCATTTGATGTGAACCACTTTCCACCAAGCCAGTTTTTCATGTTTGGAAACAAAAAGAAATCGCATGGGGCCAAATCTGGAGAATACGGGGGATGAGGCACCAATTTGAAGCGTAATTGGGTCACTTTTGCTGTGTCGATTGCGGATGAGTGAGGTGATACGTTGTTATGGTGAAAGACATTAAACCTAATAGATATTGGTTTAATATCTTTCACCATGTTATCGAGGGAATATGGTCCTTATAAACGGCAAGCAACTTCACTTTGAATTCCTCACACGTCTTCCCATCCAAAAAAAAAAAATCTAATCACTGATCGATATTGCTCTTTCTCCATGATTGCAAACAAACACGAACTTGACTACTTTCAACAGCTGTCAAAACAAAACTAATCGATAAATTTATCTTAAGAGTCATCGTTTTAAAGATGGCAATAAATGATAGCATACACATTTTGCGTCTGTGATGCCCTCAGTCGCTAAACACGGGAAGTGAAGATAACCCACGCCCACCACCATTGACCTTTATATTTTCAAAAATGATTTGTAACACCGTCAATTGAACCTGTTAGCGACCAATAATCAATAATTAATTGATTCCAAATTTAAATATCATATTGAAACCATTTGGAATATGCCGTACCAAATTATGGAGCTATTCGCAGAGTAGTTTGGCGATATCTTACATCTTACTCAATTTAATAATGAATTGGCCACAAAAATCGTGCGATTTAACACCACTGAAATGTTTGTTATTGCTTTATTTTAAGTCGTTGCTCCATGCAGATATTGATTGTCGCTTTGAATGCAAACATATACTACGGTTATATGCCATATTAGTCCGAAATAATTAATCCGGATAAACTAAAAGAGACATCGTATATACCAATTTAAAGTCGAAGTTATAATTGCGCATTTACGAGTCGCACTTATATCGCGGATTTTTGTTTATTTTTATTTTATAAATTTTGTGCTATGGTGTTAAATTTAAATTAAAATGAAACTAATATATTTGCTTTACGCCAACTAAAATAGCTAGTGTTATTGCGGCACGCGTTTATATACATACCAAATAAGTTCGCTTTCGTAAAAGTAATTTAAAAAGCGCATTACCGAAGACGACTATCTGCATATATAAGTGCGATTGCGCCCCGTATACGAGTATATACCAGATAAGTGCACATTATCGCTAGTTCGGATTAGTTAGTTTGGACTAATACGGCATATAAACGTAGTAATGTCCGCGTTTTTGGAGATAAACGAATTTAGTGATCGAATTTGTGATTTCCAGAATGTGATATATAAAAAAAGTAGCTGCGCATCTGACCGAAAATGTTGTTAAAATACGATTTGTTATAAAAGCAATCATCAAAAATTTTTGATTATTCCATATATTTGTATGTTTTATTTAAAAAAGTTCGCATGGTCTCTAAAGAATACCCTGTACTTTGCCTGCCTCTCTGTGCTTCTCTATATTTAGAAAGAGATTCAAATTAATCTATCTCCTCAAATACGAATATACCGTATATTTTATTGCTGACTACATCATATCATGGAATGACCTTTAGATAACACAAAAAAAATTTTTTTGATTTTACTACTCAGTATGGAACACGCGGAATTTTGGTGGCATACGTACATAAATATTCGTATTTATCAGTATATATTGGTTTATTTACTTGTTCATTTCTACTTAATAATTAGTATGATTCCAGAAGATGTGAATTTGCTCATTTTAGAATTCCTTCTACGATTGACGATGCTGTTCTTAAAGCAAGCAAATGATTTTTTGTGTTTCCGAATTTTCGATTTAAAAAAAACACTTTATTCACTTTCAGCTTAAGACTAATCTTAGATTACTTTTAAACTGGTATTTATAGCTTATCTGCAGCAGTGAAAATATCATCGCAAGCAGCTTCCTTATTCCAACCTAGGATATTATTTGTTTATTTGAAAGATATTATTTGTTTGTTCAAATGAAGAACAAAGGCAATGCCGATTGGTCCAGCCTAAGATACAAATACGACACAAAACAACGATCCAATTAGAATATGATTGTTATGCAATGATTTCTTGCTGACTCCACTACTGATAGAAGCAAATCCAGATTGGATTACTATTATGTGCGATAATAGGGTGTTAACTTGCATAAGTAAAAAAAAAGTTCATACTAAAATCAATTGTTTATTGAGTTAGGTAGAAATACTGAATACACTTCTAAACAACATTTTTTACCCAAAAATCTCGTGGATTATAAGATAATGAACATTTTTAGTTTTTTTAAATGATTTCATGTGGTACTAGGTTTAATACCGGTATGCAGCTCTCAAAAAAACTTCATATAAAAAAAATGCGCAAGGAATTTCCTTGAGTAATTTTTTCTTAAGATGCATGCACCTCTCAAGAAATTTGATTGGCTTCCTTGCTACCTTTTTTCATTGAAAAGTGAAAACGGCAACACTGATTTAGGCAAGAAACATATTTGAAGCCATTTATTTCTTAAAGGAAAAGTGACAGTTGCCTGAACAAAAGTAAGTTAAGTGTGAAAAAATTTGACTGTTGAATGTTTATTTTTTTGCGAGGAAATGTCAATACGGGATGGGCTTTCAAATGTCAAATTTTCTTGACTGCTACTTTTTCATGCACAAGAAACATATGCTCTTTTTTCTTGAGCGTTTTCTTGAGATCTGCCTACCGGCCTATAATCAGAAAAAGAACAAATGCTTTGTTATACTAGTGTATTGAGTTGACAGATAATTAATCTTTTTTTTTTTTTATAAATTCATCAGTATCACATTGACTGGTTTTCTTTTGTAATGAATTTCAAAAGTAATCAAAACGAAAACAATGGCAACAACCCCGCTTGACAATAATTTTTTGTAACACGGAAATGTATCTAAAACTGTAATTTATTATTATTTATTTATTTGAATATAAACATTCTATAAGAACAAATGCACCAAAATGTGATACTATACATATGTATTAATTATAATTAATATGCATGAAAATGTGAACTTACCTCGACTTTGAAAAGAGTGTTCATTGCATTAAAGAGTTGATGCACCTATGCCAATTCAAATAATTTATGCAATGTCCTGAATTCACAAAATAAAAATAATAAAAACCATTATCGTGTTTTATTTCCCGCTTGACTTTAGAGTTAGACAGAACTCTTTATGGTAATAATAAAATAATATTTCACACATACCAATGAATATTAAAGAGGTGAAAGCCTCTTGGAAACTTTTGCTTTGTTTTCGGCTTTTAAGTCAAAAAGATAGCGTCCGTGAGTGATGCTAAAAAAACGAATCCAAAATGGGGCACATCTTAATTGCGTAGTTGCAGTTTGTAATTTTTTTTATAATAGCCCAAATTATTTCTTGCAAACATATTGCGGTTTGCTTTGTCCAGAGTCAATGGTGTCAAAATAGGATTGTGCACTGGACAAAACTCTGGTGAACCGTAATGATGATATAAAGCTGATATTCAACATTTAACATTTTTTAACATTTATTTAATTAAGTAGATTGTACATTTAAGACTTATAGCGCGTTTCCACCGACGCGTCGCGAAGCTTAACTGCATTTTACGCCAGAGAATATAGAGAAAAGAAACTTAAACGTCAAACGGCATAGCAGCAAAATAAAGCAGACGAACGTTGTACATGAATCCACTTAAAATCGTGGTGTATCCACTCAAAATCGTGGTGAATCCACTCAAAATCGTGGTGTGTCCGCTACAGACGCTGGCAGCGAAAAAGACTTTCCTTTCTCTGTATTCTCTGGATTACGCTTAACTGCAGTTAAGTGAACAAATTCCCATTCAATCTGTTTTGAGTTCACTCACTTCCAAAACTGAGTTAACTCACTTCTGCTGTTTAAACCAGAGTATGTAAACCATTATCTGGTTTACATACTGCATAACAGGAAATTTTATGTTAACAGCGGCAGCCACATATACAAATATAAATATATTAGGCGCATCCGATTCGTAACTTGTATCGAGTTGTGCGAATAAAAGGGCCCACGAGTAAGTGGTATACTTGACAGCACTGTTTTAACTGTTTTTTAAGCATTTACTTTTTTATATTTTTTATACAAACTCATCATTTGAATATAATTTAAATCAACACAATAATACTATTAAAAATCAAAAAAACAAAATCCAAAGATAACATTTTTTTTCTTAAAATTTTATCAGCTAAAATAAAAAAATCCCACGGGAATTTTTATGGGCAATTTTTAATCTCTCTGGTTTTCAAGCAATTTTCAATTCGAAACCACTTTCTATTAGGGTAGAAAAAGTCGCTCGTATCATCCGAGTATAATTTACTCGATAACTTTCTCCATACAAAAGTCTGTCCTATCATGTCCTGAGTGGCGAATCGAATGCGTATTTTGACAGCTTGTCTACAGCCGCAGACTGAGCCGTAGGTAAACGAACAAACGAAGGGAACATGAATTGCATTCTGTGTGGTCGAATTTCTGTACAAACAAATTCAATGTTGCTTATTTTTAGCAGAAATATATATTTTCTGCATTAAACGAAGTGTTTACCTTTATTATTTGCAACTTCTAAAAAAGCAATTAAAAAACATGAAAATGCTTAGGCACTGTTAACTCAATTGCGGTGGAAACAGTTGACATTTCTTAAATTTTACAGAGCCCTTAACTGTAGTTTAGCTGTTGGTGGAAACCCAGCGTTAGTATTTTAGTTACATCATAAATACATAAATAACTAAAATATATCAAAATTTGGATAATTTAATTAGATTTAATATCAAATTATTAAATGTAATTAAATTAATTTTATTGAAAGATCTCTGCTCTTTTATCTTTTCATTGAAATATCTCTGATGAGGACAAGTGGCGTGTCCGAAATAGTTTTAAGATCTGCCCAAATGTTTCAATAATTCTTCTTCTGAAAATTATTACGGTGGCATAATCACACATACACAGTTGGAACTATCGTGTGAAACTTGTCTTGTCAATAAATTCGCTGAGAAATAATCTTAATTTTATTTTAAATTAAAAGATCTCAATTCAATGAGATGAAAATAAAAGAATACAAGTGAATACATTAAATAAAAAATTATTAGTACTTTAGAATTGAAATATTGAAATACAGACGATTATTCACTTGGGAGAGAATTCCAAAGTTTAACAGCACTCATAAAGAGCATCCTAGAAGTCATAAGGTACTTATAGGGAGGCAAAATCAGATTGACTGTACGTGTTGAACGTGCAAAACATATCTTACTGTAAAGATTCTGTGGATATTTGGTATATATTAACGAATGCAAGAAGACCATATTGAAATTAAAAAAAAAATTGAGACTACAGTTGACAATATTTGATAGATAATGCGAAATCTGAGCGACTCTTAGCTGAGGACGCATTTCGGGAAGTTTTTAACTTTTTAATGTACATAAGTACATATATATGGTTCACTTCCGAGATCCAATTCTGCACTTGACTATAAACTTCTTTGCCAAAACCAACGAACCAATTTGTTGTCAACTTTGTATAAAAATATAAATATTAATGAGAATCGAATTCCTAATTTTCGGATAGTTCAAAATTTATTGCTAGGCAATGAAAGCTCTCATTTGCATTTTCTTGTTATGTCGATCAAATTGTATTAATATACCAAAAGCGCACCCAGAAACCAGATCCAGGTGCCGTCGTTACCAGTCATCACCACTTGGAGGTGCTAACTCACACTTTCATCGGTCCATTCAGTTACAGCACGTACACCTACCGGTGTTACATGTTAATCCCCCTGAATGTCCGACAACATCATATCCATGTACTTGTATTAAATATTCATAACAAACATGAACTATTAGTTAGTTAGTTAAGACTTGACTTACATTCTTAGAAAATTTTTGAAGTGGTAGACGCATTTTCCAGAACATTAATACAGTTTGACTGTCGCAGCACATTCTAATCTATATTCCGCACCATTTTCTCAATTACACAATTTGGTACTTTCAGTACAGCAAGCACTTTCGATTTAAATATAGTGACTATACTTCCCATAGCCGAAAAGCATCTAATATTTTCATCCGGGTGCCATTCAGATTCTGTTCCATTTTCAGTTTTGGAGCCATCGCTAAAGGAAATTTCAGCCAAGCCCTCTAAAAGTAACTCTGGAATTCTCCATTGTTTCTTCTTCGAAAGATGACATAATTGTTATTTGAAAGTGACTTTATATATAAGATTATTCTTTACCGTAAGTAAAGGATATTGTTCTGTCAGCCTGTCGAATATCTCTCTCTGACCAGATTTCTTATCATATTAATACATCCGAAAATTCGCTTTCGTTGCTTCTATTGCCGCAAGTCATGGTAATCTTCAAAGCTTTGTCATTACTGAAGCAGTATAATATACCAGGCGAACATGTGCGGATCGTTACTGATATCCAGACTGCCATTAGGGCCCTAGGCATCAACCTCCTCAATGGTAGTCGTCGGGTGTCGCTCCCTGCTCAATGAGTCGGTGCACATTGTGACATAAGCAGCCAATGTGTTGCTGATGAGCTCGCAAAACGTGGCACAACACTAACCAACCTAAATGACACCCACATATTGGGAATACCACTAAACACTACATTACTTCTAGCTTCCTCTAGCTTCCGAATACCTGTAAACACTACATTACTTCTAGCTTCCTCGAACAGGTCAACAAACGGTGGTGGGAGAAAAGCACTTGTTCTACTACGACAGCGGTGGTCTTCTTCACAGGCGCACTAAAGAGGTGATATCGGTATAAAGGCAACATTTTGACTCTATTGTGGCAGTATTGACAGGACAATGTATATTTAGCCACCATTCCAACGAGCTGGTCATCTATGTTTCAGACTCTTGTCACAGCTGTTAAAATTGGGATGAGGAGACAGCATACTCCTGGAATAGGCTTCTCCTGGAAAGGGGGTTTATATTTTATACTTATATGTCAAGAATATAAAATATGTAGACCAGAGCCCGTCCAGTATGGAGTAGACGCCCCTTAATTTGAAGGGTTATTATATGGAATTACTGAGGAAATTAAGCTGTAAGGAGAGAGGGGACATTGGTAGTTCTTAATTTGTACTCTCCGACTCCGCGTTTGATGAAGAAGCTTGGATCCACTGAAAATGGTTACACAATTTCCGACCTTGCCTGTCAGCATTGCCAAATTGGATTCTTGTAATTAAGCCTCCGCATCATGATAAGTGGTCAGACGAGAGGCGACGAGTCCTTACTTACATTAATTTGTAAATAAGGTAAACATAAAAACCCTTTATAACATAACTTATTGCAAATAGAAATATTGAATTGTATTTTAACACTGCATTTGCTATGTGGATTTTATTAATTGTTTATTTTTTTTAAATTATTTGTTTAAGTTTTTATTACGCTTTTCTTCTTTATAAAATAACAAAAATTGTTAGTTAGGACCCTTTTAACTAGTTATAAGGTGACTATATTATTATTATTATTATATCTTACACCATAATTCATTATGACTTGGAGGAATGAGTACTAGTTACAGAGGCCTTCGATTCGAAGAGAAAAGGATTTTTTAGAATGAAGCATTTTTGAGATCAAGCCCGTGGCAGGATTTGAACCTGCGACCCTCGGGGTGTGAGTGTTCATTTATGCTCCGAACAAACGAGACATAAAGTGCCTTTATAATTTCTGGGTCTTTGAAATTTTTAGTATTTCTTTTAATAAAGCCAAGCATGGACTAGGACTTTGAGACCAGTTAATCATAATGACAGTTGAAACTAAAATTTGAGGTAAAGATGACACCCAAGCCTTTCATCTCTTTTTTACGTCCCAACACACAATTATTCAGTCTATATTCATAAAAAGAAGAGTTTGTGGATCTGGTGTAAGTAACTACACAGCATTTATTGATGTTCAACTTCAAATTGTTCGATTCATGAAAATTTGATAAGTCATCTTCTAGCTTATAACAATGTGATAACTGTGAAATTTCAAGAAACACGTTTTTATACACGTCATCAGCGAACATTAGGCATTTTGAAAATTTCAAACAGTGAGGTAAATCATTTATGAAAGTTAAAAATAAAAGAGGACCACTATGAGTCAGCTGTGGTATACCAGACAAGGCATCTATAGCAAAGTCAGAGAAAAAAGCACAAATATTAACGAATAATTTTCTGTTGAGTAGGAAACTATTGAAGAATTTTATCAGATTACCTGATTACCAAATTCTTTAAATTTTCTAAGAAGAATGCTGTGATCAACCTTATCAAATGCTTTTGCAAAGTGTATATAAACTACATCTAATTGGTTCTTGTTATTCAAAACATCAACAATATTTCCAGAGATCAAAGTCAAGTTTGTAAACGTGTATTTACCAGGCAGAAAACCATGTTGGCAATCTGAAATTGCGTCCTTTACATGGTTTAATAATTTTATTTGAATTATATGATCGAATAACTTGGCAAAAATTCCTTGTTTCACAATTGCTATGTAGTTCCTTACGTTGCTTCGATCTCCCGATTTAAAAACGACTGTGCATATCTTCCAGGACTGAAGAAAAATCCCATCTCTAAGACAAAAATTAAATAAGAGGGCGATTGGTTCAGTTATATTGTCAGGGGTTTTAAAAAAATATAGGTGGAAAACCTCCTTGTTCATATATATAACTTGGTTTCAAATCTGATATAGCAGATAGAACATCGTTCTCCTTCACAGCAAATTCATCTAAAGAATCAAGATTTACGGATTTAAAATCTACCATACTATCTGAAGCCTCTTCATAATTTTCATATACAGTTTGAAAGAACTTAGCAAAGGGATTGCAAGATTCAACTATATTATTAGATTTCTCTTCATCTAACTCCAAAGTTGATTTGATTTTTTTTTAAATTTAAATATTGCCAAAATGACGACGGATTTCATTTTCAGTTGATTTCAATCCTTTGAACATATTGGTTTTATAACAACTTATTCAGAGAATCTAATTCATCTCGTATTTGCAAGAATAACGACCGATCAGAATTTAGACCCGTTGTTTTAAATTTTTTAAAAGCTTTTTTTTGATTTTTCTTATTCGCAAATTTGGCGGCTTATTTTGCCGAATATTTGATTTATTTTTTTTTTTTGACGAATTTTAAAATCGCAATAGCAAATGCTTCGCAAATAAAATTATGTGCCTCATAAGGGTCTTTAAAAGAATTCAAAACAGACCAGTTAATACTATTTAATGACTCATTTATTTTGGTGAAATCACCTTTTCGAAGGTCTGGTTTCCCACAAAAGTCCTCTGCTTGGTTATTTCTCTCTCAAATTTATAAAACTCAAATTTGATAGACATCGCTTTATGATGCATTCTGTTCTTTATTATAGGCGCTGTGCTAACATCACAAATAGGTCTCAGTTCAATTGTTGCAAACACTAGTCTAAAAACCTGTTTAGATCGTTTTTTACAAAGTTCAGTTGATGAAAATATTTTGATAGAAAATAGTTTATTACCATCGATTTAATATCTGTTTTGATGTTAAAAGGCAATAAATTATTATCATCAAAAGCCCACGATATATTGCCCAAGTTGAAATCACCTAAAACTATACAGTGCTGATTTTAATCTAAGGAATCTATTATAAAACTTATATTTTTAAAATGAGAAGAATACAAGTCAATAGACTATTTGGTGGTATATACGATACAACAATATATATTACAGCGTCTTTCGAAATATTATTTATCATTCAGTGACTGCAACTGGACAAGTTTACTGGCAATATTAGCTCTCACCGATATCAAATCGCCACCCCCGCGTTCATATCCAGATGATATTGGACATCGATCGCATCGATAAACACAATAATGATCATCAAAGAGTTCAGCTCAGTTAATGCTTTCATGAAGCCAAGATTCTGTTACCGTTATGCTATGGAGAGACCTAGCAAGCTGGAACTGAGATATTTTTGTTCGCACTCCTCCAGCATTTTGATAATATATAGAGAAGCAAAAGCTTTGTTTTTGTATGTTAGTTCGAGCATCGAGAATGTCATTGCATGCAAGCATTGAGGATAAGGACGACAATTGCTTACTCTCATTGCTTGTACTTTTTAAGCAATTAACAAACCATCTGTTGCTACCCGCCTTCAGCTACACCCAATTTAAAATTGACTCTCCTCAGGGAATTCAGTGAAGCATCCTTCTTCACAAGTTTATAGCTTGAGAGAAGATGCTTATCAATCCCAGCATGATTTGAAACATAATTAATAATATTATCCGCTGTTACAGAAGGCGCAAATGATGACAAGTGTAGCCGTACCCACTTCATTCGAACAGCTACGTCGAGTTCAGAGTTAGCATTAGAACCAACAACCTTGGGGACAACCTTCGCGTTAGAGAGAAATCTTGCGTTGGAAGTAGCATTAGTTGGAGAAATAGCAGGTGCTGTGGCGGCAGCATATGAGGACACCGGTGCGGTCGATGCAAACGCGTTAGTAGCGGAGACAGTAACAAAGATCAATAACCGAGAAACAATTGGAGCACATTTATTACTATTATTGTTATGCGAGTGCTTGACCCACTTTCTGCTTTGCAATTTTTATCAAAATAATCACAAAAATTTGCTTGTAAAGCTTTGACATCGTTAAGTACACAAGAGATTACAGAAGAAGTGTCATTTTCGCATAGTTTGCTCTGCACGGAATGAAGTTCTGATTGTATAATATAAATTTTTTGAATTAAAAGTTTCTTATCAGATTCTAATGTTTTAATGAGAGAGAACGCACGCGCATTTTCCGATCTCAATGCGACAATTTCGTTGAATACACTTTGCAAAGGTATTTCTGGCTGAATAATGCTGTAACCAAACAGGTTTAGGTTGCTGTTGTTGTTTTAGCACAGCGGTACTAGCTCTTTCACTTTGCACTTGCTGGGATAACTGAGAGTTCAAAGAGCATAAATTAACATTTTTTGCCGAGTTTTCGACTAGGGCAGCAGATGGAGAGGGCGACCGAATAGAGTTTCGGCGCGCCGTCGCACAGTCTTTACAGCGAAAGTGACTATCAAATTTTTGCAAGTAATCCAGAAAAGCTGGTAGGACTAGTATCCAAGTAAAACGAATCGCCTTACTCTCGCACAAAGCAGAAATAGAGATTCAAATTTTCACGACGCAGAGCTTAGTATAAAACACGTCTATATAGTTCGAGCATTTAAACACTATTAGATGTAAGGATGTGATATTATGTAGTATAACTTCCATTGCTGCCGTTGGACAGGTGCGCATAGCTTGTTAGTCTTGTCATGCGCTGTCTTTAGGCTGACTCTATTTGACCAGGCTACAGAACTATAGGTGATGGTTGGTCTCACCATCATGGTGTTGGATACAACGAACAATTTTTAGTTTACATCTCCAAGATTTACCAGCAAGCCTTCTGTACGAGGGTGGATTGATATTGAAGCTACCTAGCGCTAGATGGCAGCACAAACACAAAAACTTTGTTTTTTTTAGAAATTGCGATCTGCCAAACGTCAGCTGTTAAAATTTCACCCAAATTCATCGATTAGTTTATTTGTTGTAGTCGCTTGAAGTAAGCAACTTTTGTGTTTCTTGAAAAAAGCGAATTTCGTGCAGTGATTAAACACTATTATTTGAAAGGGAAAACGACGAAAGAGACAAAAGAAAAGCTCGATAAACATTACGGTGAGTCTGCTCCGTCAGATTACATGGTAAAATATTGGATTGCTGAATTTAAACGCGGCCGAACAAGCACTGCAACAATACCATCAACAGGAAGGTAAAAGAGGTGATTACTGAAGAAATATCAAGAAAATCCTCGATATCGTTATGAATGGTTGCCGAGTCAAGTTGCGTGAGATTGTTGAAATGGTAAACATATCATATGAACGTGTGTTCAACATTTTGCATGAACATTTGCATATGAAAAAGCTATCGTCTATATGGGTGCCGCGTTTGCTCAGTGTCGAACAAAAACGAGTTCGACACACCACTTCACAGCGGTGTTTGGACATGATAAAGCGTAATCCTGTTGATTTTTGGCGTCGATTAATAACTGTTGATGAAACGTGGGTCCACCACTACACACCTGAAACCAAAAATCAATCGAAACAATGGTGGAAGTGCTCCGAAGAAGGCGAAGGCAGTGAAATCGGCTGGCAAGGTTATGGCCACTGTATTTTGGGATGCACACGGAATATTGCTCATCGATTATCTTGAAAAAGGATCCACAAATCACAGGAAAGTATTATCGTGCATTATTGGATCAATTTATTGATGCAATCAAGGAAAAACGACCACATTTAAAGAAGAAAAAAATGCTCTTTCTTCAAGACAACGCACCGGTTCACACAGCATTAGATACGATGCTAAAATTACGTGAAATACACTTCGAATTGGTTAATCATCCACCTTATAGTCCAGATTTAGCTCCTAGTGACTTTTCCTGTTTCCAAACTTGAAAAAATGGCTCGCAGGAAAAAGATTCATCTCAAACGAAGAAGTATTTGGAGGGGTTCCCGAAATCGTATTATTCAGATGGTATAAAAAAGTTGGAATATCGTCTTACTAAGTGTGTCGAAGTAAAAGGAGACTATGCTGAGAAATAAATGGTTTTTGAAAAAAAAAATGTTTTTTTCCTACTTAGGTAGTTTCAATCAATCCGCCCTCGTATATCTTTAAGGCAGTTGTAGCCCTCTTGGTGGTTGCTTTCAGGTGAGCCTTCCACAATAACTTTTTGTCGCAAATGACTTCGATGTATTTAGTCTCAGAGCTAATATCGACCTGCGTATCATTTAGAAGAATATGTGAGGGTAAGGACCTTTTTCGAGGCATTGATTTTCAATCCTGTGCCCCTGCACCATTCACTAGCTGCTAATAAGCCTCTCTGGATAATATCACAAAAGGTGGATTCAGATTTTCTGCTATATTTGTCTATATATGTGAGTTCCACCAGAAGATCATCAACTGCTATGCTCCACAAAATTAGTGGCAATACCCCACATTGCGGACATCCATTATTAGCTTTGACTATAAAGGTTTTGTCACCTGCTTCAGCTTCAGTCAGTCTACTATTAAGTAAAGCTCTTATCAAATTGGATGTGATATTATGTAGTTGTTAAGAGCCATAATCACATATTTGTAAGGAGTGTTGTCAAAAACCTCATCAATATCAAGAAAGGCACAAAGTGCTATTTCTTTTTTATCCAGTGCTGCCTAAGTAAAATCAGTCAGATGGTATATTGCAGTTTCAGTGGATTTTCCCACAATATATATAAAAAACTGAAAAGGATGTAAAGGCTCCCTTTACAATGCAGTCTCAAGGATATGTATATTAACTATTTTCTCCATTGCGTTCAGTAGAAAGGAAGTCAAACTGATAGACCTGAAGGATTTGGTATGGGCCATGGGAATAAATACCATTTACCTTGGGAATAAATACCACTTTAGCTGTACTCCATGCTTCCGGTATATACCCAAAAGCAAGACTTGCCCTAGAGATATTTACCAGGTGAGGAATCACCGCTTCATTCTAGAAGGATTGGGACGATACCATCCGCACTCGGTGATTTGTATGGCTAACAAGAGCTGATTGCCCATCTCAACCTCTCAGCATTTATAATTTCTTTGGCCACCTTCCAGCCAATTTTGCTTGCTCTTCTAGTGAACGACCGAACGAACTAACTGATCTGTATCACTGAACTGAACTAACTGAACTAGTTCAGATCTGTTAAACAAAATAGTTCACTTGTTCACTTGCTCACTTTCTCACTTGCTCAGATATACGAATATATACACACAAACATTATCTCGAATTATGTATATGTGATTGAATGATGACATATGTATTTATGTTGGTTCCAATTAGAACATCAAGGCACATAGGGATTTCCAAAATTTGGATTCTCTTATTTATAATTTAAAATTGTTTACAGTGAATGTGAAATCGGTGAAATATTTTAATAATGGCTCCTCGAAAAAGTACAGTGCTATATGGGGCATTTTGTTGAGAACGCAGATAAAAAAGCGCCAAGTGAAAGTAAGAAAGAGTAAATAGAGTAGGTGAGCAAGTGACATGATTCAACAATCATGACATACTGATCGCAATTGAACTAACTGAGCAACTGAACTATGTGAACGACCTAGTTCAATATGCTCAGTGAACGAGAATGAGCGGATCAGTCAGCTGAATGACCAAGTCCAACTCTATTTCTAGTAGGAGCATCCATTTGCGAAGAAGGCAGTATCTGATCGAGCTGCCAGAAAAGTGCACACGCAGCAAAAGGAAAGTGCGATCCTCTTCATTCGCCGTGGACGTTCTACCCTCAGATCTGAATGCCAGCTTAAGTCGACTCTGTTTTTCGTAAGAGCTATATGGAGTCGTGCTACTTCAGGAGGCAATTCAACACTTTCACAAAAGGATCTAAAGCTAGTCCTTTTGGCTTTTCTGATCTCTATGTGATAGATCGTCAACTCTTGTTTATATTGATCCCAGTCCCCCGTACGCTTAGCTAGGTTGAATAGCTTACGCACCTTAGTACGTGTAGTAGACAGACTAGAATTCCACCAGGAAACATTCCTGTTGTTCTCCTTTGTCTTTAGAGGACAAGATAAAACATAGGATTCAGAAATAATTTCGTTCAGCACATTGCCACCTTCCTCTAGCTCCGCCGGATTTTTATATATTCCTCGGATGTTTGAGAGTGAGAGTAGTGAATGCACTGAACTATTGAAGAATTCCCAGTTAGCATACCTACGATTTCTAGAAGTTACCGTTTTTGTGACGATACCTCCTATATCGACTATATCGAACTCAATTATACTATGGTCCGACAGAGAGGGTTCGTCCTTAACTTTCAATATCACTTAGCCCTGGACTACAGAAAGTCAGTTCAAGAATTTCTTCCCTAATTACATTTCTAAAAGTGGATGTGTTCCCCTTATTTAATATATATAAATTAAGTGATAATAAAAATTCTAGAACTGTTTCAACCCGTTTATTGGTGTCACTGCTGCCCGGATGGTATTGTAAGCGTTGGTATCGCAGCCTACCAAGTATGGACTCCTTTTGGATAGGCAATACCTCGCCAGCTTAACGACTTCTTCCGGGATGCCGTAGATATCTCCCGGAAAGTAGGCCGATGCAATGACTATATCGCGAGAGACCCCATCATCTTCATATTTTACTATGATGGGCGTGAGATCTCGCGACGTGAAATCTGAAAGCCATAAGTAATTAATATCATTTCTAATCAAGATACAGATGCGGGGAGTGTCAGCATTGGCATCCCATATTACCCTTGAAAAACTTACTTGAAAGGCCCCTAATTTGACCTTTGTAACACTTTGGCTCTTGAATGAGGGTCAGCCCCACGTGGTTTTTAGCAAATACCTTCCCAATAACAACTGAGACTGCTCTGTCATGGTTGATGTTTACCTGAGCCACTTTAAATCTTATCATTTTATGGAACGGGTGACTGTATGGTGCTATTCCCATCCTCATCTGAATCATCCTCCTCGTCCATAGAGACATCCTCCATTCTGTGTACCAGTGCAGAACAGTATGCGACCTCCGCCACTATCTCAATACTGGGGGCCCTGGAAGAGATTTCCGGCGCCACAGTCTCCGATTCAGCCTCACCTGGTGGTAGGCTTCCAGTAGTACCTACTTTCAACAGAGGTGGGATGTTTTTCTCCCTAACTTCCTCTCCCTTGGGCTTTTCTGGAGTTCGTTTGGGACAGCCGACCTTGACCTTGCTAAATCGGCATCAACGCATACCTAGAGCTTTTAATGAATTGCAGGGACCCATCATCTATTTCCACGGTCAACAACTGTCCGTTGCCCTCGTCCTTGCAACCCCATATTCTCCAGAAATTGGTGTTTAACATAATATTCTGGCTGGAGAGAAACTTCAGTGACACAGCCACCTCTTGTCCGCTACTACGAGGGAGGAAGAGAAATACTGTGTGCGATCGTGGCATGTTTTCTCCCAATCTAGCGACCAAACTGACACCCTCCCTTACTGTCAGCTGGGTTACGACCCCTTTCAGCCATTCCACCGAGTCAGTCGAACAGCAGTCAATGCTTAGGAAGCCAGGCATGAAGTGGATCAGAATTCTTTGGTCCACTCCCCAACCAGCCTTCTAAGCAACATCTGCTGAACACTTGTCAGCTCCTTGCTAATCAGGATGGTGTTCGGGTAGTCCGCAGCAACAACAGTCACCTTGGTAACGGATGCCACCCTAGCGTAATTACCTTGCTTTGGACCCTCCATAACTAGTTGGGCCTGACAGTGTTCCCGTCCTTCATTGTCTTGGCTGGGTGAGGATTAAAATGTGTTTCGTACCATTTTCGTTAGATTTTTGTTGCCGTTCGGCTGTGAATTTGTGCCAGGTGAATCTTTTACAACCCTGTGCTGTTTTGCCTTGGCAAGTGCATCATCATTGTAAACCGTGAGCCAGGTGGGTGAGTTACCATCTGACTCCAGCTCCACTTAGCTCCTTTCTTCTCGGGTCCTCCAAACCCCCGGGTTTACCAGGATCAAGAAGAGGGATTCTTCTCTTGGTCATCCTCCGAGCTGGTAGGTCGGGATGGATTACTCCCTTTAACTCCCAGTTTTACTCCCAGCGTCAACAGTGTATCCTTAGTCGAGATGGGCGTTTTTTGAGTAGGTCCTAGCTTTGCCCTATCAACAGCAGAGGTGGATGTCACATCATCGGGAGAAAGTTTCCGAATTCCTGCATCACCCGCCTTGCCTACTGTCATGGGGGATCCCATAGGTCTACCCACTGCTTTGGTTACGGATGAAAGTCTTCGTTCATTGACCGCAGCAGCACTTGATTTGGGCTTAGCGGGTAATCTGGTCCCACTAAGCATTGGCTCATCAAGGATTATTTGCTCTATCACCATAGTCAAGGTGTATTTCTGAATGCTGTACCATTAAGGAGTATCAAACACCGAGCGCTACATCCTGACCTTAGATCCAGCACCATCACTCAAAGGATGCTTTTGTAGACCAGCCGTTACCCTCGGGGAGGGTTCAGTCGAAGGATATCCTACCGTCTAAACCTTCATATAACTTTGTTTCATTTTAACAGTTTTTGCTGTGTAATTTTCGCATTGCACTTTTCGTAGTCGGCTCTAAATTCTTACCACGCAATGAAAACACCAAAATGTGCTCGTGACTGATTTGCTCACTTATATTTATATATGCTTTTAGCATAATATAAAACTTTATATTATTTTATATTATCTTTGCATTAAGTTTAGATAATATACGCAAGTTGCGCTATCGTTCCAAGTTTTTGTCACGAAATTAAAATTCCGTAAAATGTTCGTGATCGAATTGCACAGTTGTGTATTTCCCCTTATTGGTTCCCACTTCACATCAGCTCGTATCTAATGCTGACAATATTTATACTTACTTATATTACTTACTTCTGAGGAAATTAATGAATTAATGCTAGATGTAGTGAAAATTTTAAACAAATAATGTTTTAAATACTTTAGTCTCTTTTCAACCTTATCTTCTATATGTTCACACTTTCTGAAAGATCTGAACTTTATTTTATTTTATTTTATTTGATCATCTTAGAACAATAGGGTAACAACTTTAAAAAGTTACCAAATACAATATGAAATAGTACAACTTAATTAAATTTATAACATAATAAATTTTAACTTACAAAAAATAAATAAACAATAAAGTAATAAAAATAAACACCCACTGGAAAAATATAGGTTCTTATCGAATATATAAAAAAATTAATTGATAAAAAGTTGCGAAAAAGTTAAAATTGTTGATTAGTTGAATTGTAAAGCAAATACATATATACATACATATATTACTCTACATAAATTATACATTTTTGCTATACACAGGCGTACTCTACTGCCTCTGGCACTGTCATTTTTTTGCTGATGTTACATTTTAATTTACTTAGATTTGTTTATCATATTTTATATCAGTTAATAAACTATTAAGAAATGTTGTAAAAGTTACAAAAAAGCTTCAATTACCACACAAGGCAACGACGTTTATAAATACATTTTATGACAACTTTATAGCGTATGTATGTATATGATCTTTACGGTGAGAAATTTATTCTATTATCCCTTTATAACGTATGGGATTTCAGTAACTACCATTATAGAAGCCTCTATAATCAATACGATAAATTTCGTAACCTTTGGGCATTTAGCCCATAAATACTTTTTTTCAGCGAAATGAATTCTGAAGCTTCTTCAAATCTAATAATTTCAAATTCTATGCTTATAACTTTATACATTTTTATGAATTATGAACTAGTGGTATTTTTTTTTTTTTTGAGGATAAATTAGATTGGAAGAACCATGGACGTTTTCAACATTTTCTAACCGTTTATTTTCATTTTTAAAGTAAGAAAATTTCTTAAGAATATATTTTTTCAATGATTTTCCTATTCTGTATTAGTTCCTGATTTTCAGTTGTGGTATACGAGTGTTACTAACTTTTCTACACATTCTTCTCTGGGTTTCTATACTACTTAAAATTAAAGCAATCAGACAGATCGTTGACACAAAAAACTGGATGTCTGTGATTTTATTTAACTGGGTAGGTGCTTAACGATTTCTTTTGGAATATCAATTAAAGTGATAAACGCAATTTTGAACTAGTAATTGTAAACAGAATATTTAAATTCGAA
Organism: Clusia tigrina; assembly: GCA_920105625.2. NCBI lineage: Eukaryota > Metazoa > Arthropoda > Insecta > Diptera > Clusiidae > Clusia > Clusia tigrina. Next base: position 157,322,366 of record OV050032.1, read on the forward strand.
ATCCAACATTTCCAACATTTCGTACATATATAGTATATCCTAGAAAAAACGATAATAGTTTGTTTCATTTTCTTAATATACTGTGTTTTTGTGTTATATGAATTCCTTAAAATGTTCGTATCTGCTCGACACCGCATTCAGTGGAACTATTGAGAGAAGAAACAGCAATAAAATGAGGAAATTAAAAAATTTTGTATTTTGTTTGAAGCAATAATGAATATTAAAATAATATTTATTTGAATGCAATGTTTATATTGTTGAATTTAAACACCTATAAAGCTGTATATTGAAAATCTGGCAACCTACATTCCTATTCCTATTTGCGAACAACATTTACACCAATCTTTAGGCTAAAAATTTGCAAATAAATTTATTATTATTATGCACCATAATAATTTATGTCTGCAAGGAGTTAGGGGAATAAGTACTAACATCAAACCCAGAACCCCCAAGCAAATAAATTTAATTCATATTAAATTATTGTAAAATTAATGAAATATAGCAATGACATGCGTAAAAAATGGATACCATACTTATTCTGGTATGCCCACAATTGATGCATATTTAATACTGGGATGCTTCATCGACGAAATTAAAAAAGATGGATTGCAGGCCAGTACAAAACGCCAAATCAAAAATGGAGACATTAACTCCAATGCTACTCAAACTATTTACATAAATACATGCATAACTCGAGATCTATACAAGATTTATAAAAAAAAGTGTACTATAATAATACAAAATTAGATTATAAATATTGTAAATATCATAGTGAGTAATTCATTTAAGCTCACACTATCCCCTACACATAGAAATCACCAGTATGGAAAACGTGCCTATAACAAAAAGCTTTTTTATTATGTGGGTTCAATATCGGCCATGGTTTAAGTCTCACTCAAACTATATTTGTATGAGCATTGTGTAATAAATGATCTTATGGTAAAGGGTCGGTCTAATCCGACTTCCGCTGTCTTTACTGGTTTTATTTATATTTTAGATTTTGTAGTTTGTACTCTTAATGCAAACTGGTGTTGCAAACCTTTATGGAGGAAGTATAGCAGTTCACGCATGTAGTGGCTTCTTCGTCAAAATTGGATGTATACTAAAACACTATAGAATAATATTTAATTTTAAGTTGGGTGTGGGTAATATCGTAGTCGTTTAACTTGCTCATGCACTTTATTTTTAGATTATATTAGAGTACATATCTCGTCACCAGACTTCAGTCTTTATCTTTACTAAATTTTCAATAAAAGTTAAATAGTAACCCAGTTGACCAAAACAACTTGTTGCAGTTTTATTTTTGTTCTTGGTTCGTTATTGTTATTATCATTCTTTTTTTTCAACAGTTCTAACCTTGTATGCGATTATTTTACCTTCATTTCAATAAAGCAAAAGAAAAAAAATCACATTTCTGCGTGCCTGAGTCGACCAACTCGCTTAAAATTATTAACATAAAAAAATTAATAAATTTACATATGCATATTGTGCATACACGAGTATGTACATATATGAGGAAAAAATGCATTATTTCATACACATTTTTACTTATTCAAGTAGACTAGCAGACATACCTTTATACATATGTATGCATATTTTACATTTGGCTTTATTTTAATGTACGTACAGTGTTCATATTATATACATATGTATGTATGTACTTGTATGTATTCGAAATTATGTGCATTACACTTTCAAGATCGTATCCAAATTTATGTATATGTAGATATTTATTTAGAATTGTATTTGGCTTGGTCTGTGGTACACCGATACCCAGATGTTTTTTCACCAATCACCGATGACATTTATTGTAGTAAATTTTCTGCTAAATATGTTCATACACAAAATTAAATATATGGTGTAAGTACATAAGTACATACACTTATATATAATACATACATATGTAAATGGACAATTTCTTATTGGTTGAGCAAACGCAGTTTTATAAATTGGAATTCGAAATTGAACTAAACCCTAAACTGACACGCGACAAATTTAAATTTAATTTTACTTTAATAGTTAAATATGAATATTTCACTTTTCCATAATCACTCATAAAGATTAATTTTTGCTTATTTGCAAGAAGCTATACTATATAGAAAGAACAAATGTAGTCAGCACGCTGCAGCGGTTTTCTGAAATATTTACTAAAATACTAGCTAGCGTTTTTAAATATTTTGCATTTTTTCAATCTTATTTTAATAATTTTTCGTGTCTTATTATTAGTTATTACCTGTAGGTATTCGCATTATTAAAACTTTTATACCCCATACCACATATCATTTTCAATAAAAAATTCATTATCATCATTATTTAATGTGACGTACATACATATACTCGTATATGTATGCATGTGAACTATATAAGGTAGGGGATTCTAATTTAGCTTAGATATGTTCAATATTTTAACGTACCTCCCCCACACCAAAAAATGGTATAGGTGTGTACTCAGTGTAAGTTACAGAGAGAATTTTACATATTGAATGGTTTAAAATAGCAAAGAATATATGTATAAGAAAGGGAGCGACTAGAGAACTGGTCGTGATATTTTACACTCTGAAGTACAGCCGTGATTATGTGGAAAACAAGAGTTTCACAGTTTCGCATCCACAACTTGTTGAATTAGATATTTATGTTTAGTTATAATAATACCGAAACAAATTTTAACAGGTGATTCTCTGCGTTTAAATTCAAATGATTAATGAAGCCAAACTGGTACATATCTTTGGATGTAATGTAATTAACATTGACATTGTCTAGACCAGAAAATATTACCTCTTTTCTTCAGGAAGTCTTTAGTTCTATTCGCATAGTATCAGGGCCATAACTTCTTAGATAAGCTGGTGATGTGAGACTCTGTTGATATTTTCCCACTGACTGGTAGTTAAATGTATGCAATTTCCTTGGATATGTGTATGTATCTTCTTGAGAATTTACCGGGATAAGGACATGTTACGCAAGCTCAATAGTCAATTCGCAAAGTAGCTGAAAGCAAAATAAATTGTTAGTATTAACTCCATAATAGTGTCTATGCAAAATATGGGGATCATACGACAACTACGGAAAGATGACAACTCATGGGCTACTACCAATGAAGAAAAAGCAACTGCATTGGCTAAATACTTTGAAAAAGTCCTATCAAATGACGAAGATAAGTATATTGAAACACGCAATGACTTAAATATAGACATTACAACCAAAATTAAGAAAACAAACACAACAGAAATAATTAATTGCATTAAAAAACGAATAAACCACAAAAAAGCACCAGGATACGATATGTTGACAGGAAAAGCTCTCGCTGAGCTACCTACTATAGGTTATAACTACTTAAGGAATGTTATCAACTCAATGTTCCGACTACAATTTTTTCCCAAAGTATGGAAAGTTGCTGAAATTATTGCACTACCGAAGCAGGGAAAAGATGCTACAACTGCTTCGTCGTATAGACCAATTAGCCTACTTCCCATAATCTCTAAAGTTGCTGAAAAACTATTACATAATAGACTTAGCCTGATCCTTGACAATAAAAACATTATACCAAATCATCAATTCGGCTTCAGACATTCAACAATTCAACAGATACACCGTATAACAAACAAAATTGAAACAGACATAGAATATAAGCGGTACTGCGTTGCTGTATTCTTAGACGTTGCAAAAGCATTTGACAAAGTATGGCATAAAGGACTGCTGCATAAACTGAAGACGATGCTGCCACTTGATTACTATTTGATTGTTGAAAGTTATCTTAGTGATCGTTACTTTTACGTCAAATATAATGAAGAGTGTTCGTCTATTCATCTTACAACAGCTGGAGTTCCTCAAGGAAGTGTCTTAGGACCACTGCTATATGTCATATTTACGTCAGATATACCACTTCTAAAAGAACTGAATACCACAATTGCTACCTTTGCTGACGACACAATCCTCTTAGCATCTGACAAAAATCTAAATACTTCGACAGCAAATCTGCAGATATACACAGAGAATGTTAAGGAATGGTTTGATAAATGGTGCTTGAAAATTAATGAACATAAGAATGTACAAATAATTTTTACAACTAAAACAAAATTTAACCCAATACCTATTAAAATAAACAAAAAAGTTATAAAAATAGGGTCTACAACTAAATACCTTGGTATACACATGGACTCAAAGCTAAATTGGCACTACCACATCAAACAAAAAACGAAACAAATAAAAGAAAAATTTTGGCAACTATATTGGTTAATGGGTAAGCAATCTAAACTCACAATTAACAACAAGTTGCTGCTATACAAGTGTACTATAAAGCCAATTTGAACGTACGGACTCCAAATATGGGGAACGGCAAAGCGGTCACACATACAAAAAATTCAAAGACAGCAATCTAGAATATTAAGAGTTATCATAAAGTCTGGTTGGTACACAACAAATGAAGATATACACCGTAAACTAAATATGACAAGAATTGACGAAGAAATAAAAAAGATATCCACAAAACACTACGAAACACTGCATGGGCATAATAACGAAGAAATAAACGAGTTGCTACATCTAGAAGAAACCACCATGCGCCGTTTAAAGAGATCTCGACCAAACGACCTACTGAACTAGGAAATCCAGACTACACATATTAGTAATAGTAATATAAATGTAAATGTAAATAATTATTATAAGCGTAATTTTGATCACAAATTGTTATAATATAATTATAGTGAATTATTATAATTAATGTAAATAATTTTTGTTGTATCACTTCTTGGCACTGGCCAAAATGTGTTTTTTTATATTAATTTCCAAACAAATTGTCAAATCATGTACTAGGTGTCAATATAATGGTGACAGATGTATGAAATAATCGGAAATAAAAAAAAAAAAAAAATACGAAAACTGCAACGCCCACAATTAACCAAAAATCATTACTAGGTTCCTATAGAATATTTATGAAAGAAATTTCCCAAGAAGGTTTCGGGTACTGACATTAAACACCACACAAAAAATGGGCGGGTTATTTTTACAGCCAAGCCCCACTATTCAACATTTTTGGGCGAAATTTTATATTAGTACGTATATTGACGCTACAAAACCATACACAAGAAATTGGGTTGATCAGATTAAGGACACGCCTCCCTCCCATACAATGAACTTGGGGACCCCACAGATTACGCTGTCTATGCTTCTAATGATAAGCAACACCCTCTATTGATACATATTTAAAAGTTAGTACCTATGGCAAATTTTTAGGTCAAATTTTATATGAACTAGTGACGAAGCAAAGCCATTCACAAGAAATGGGGACGATCAGATAAAGGTCGCGCCTCCCTCCATTATAATCAACGCAGGGTACCCTATCTGAATAAAATGTACATCGCCAAGGTTTAACTCGCACGCACATGGAAGGGTAAAGGGTATTTCGAAGTCGGTCTAACTCGACTTAAGAGTTCTTTACACTTTGAAATTAATTTTTTATAAGGAAACCTGATGATATCCTTCATTTCAAATTTTCACTTTAAATTATCACCCGTTTCGCAAACCATGACTTTCGCTTTTTCACTGTAGAATATTAGTAATTAGTGCCAAAAATATAAAAAAAAAACTTGACCCAATTTCAGATTTAACAATCTGTGAATACTTGCATAACTATTTGTCAATGTTGCAGCTGTTTAAGTTAAAGAACTGACAGTTTCTGTTGTATTCTATTTTGCATTCCATTTCACTCAACAACGGTACGAAGAAACGAGTTCTTTTCTGTTTTTCTCACTTAAATATTCGAAATGCAGTGAATGCTCAAATCATTCTACTGGACACTTTAAAACATACCTATTATATTACAGGATATTCGTATAAGTTCGTTGAAGTTTCGACAGGTTTTTTGACATTTATATATTCACGAAATATGAAAAGCGTACTGAAAAGACTATTTCCTCTATATACGAAAATTCTTTCCGTTCTCGTTCAAAATGTCACACAAAGTTCAACTACTTTATTGCAAAATTACAATCATAGATGAGGGTCATTTCTGCTTTCACAATTATGTTGAAAAGCTAAATTGCAACATTTGGAATGAGGCCAATTGAAAACCGACTGATTAAGACAATATTCACGCAAATGCATCATTTAGTTTCGCAGTATAGGACTCAACTTTTTCAAAAATGAAATCGGGACTCATAGTTGATCGAAACCGGAGAATGGTCGAAACATAATTTTTGCAAAATACGGATGGTATTGATCTGAATGAAGTGTGGTTTCAGCAGACAGGCATTACGTATTATACTGTAACTACAACCATGAGCTGATCATAGTTTGGCGATAAAACAATTTAGGAAAAGGGACCCTTTGAACCCAAGATCATTCGATTTGACACTTCTTAGTTATTCCCTATGATCATACGTAAAGTCACAAATTTAACTGATAAGAAAGTATCGCTTTGGAAGGCAACTTTCAATTCAATTAAAAAATGTGGTCAAATATTTGCAATAAGCCTCGTCTGGAACAGTAATTCTGGGCATATGAATGATATTGTCTTCAAACATCAATGGTATAAATAGATCTTTCTAATAAAAAAGTTTTGATCAAACGTTTTTTTTTTGTTGTTTCCATTTCAAAAATGCAATCACGCCAGGATATATGCAAATCTTGCCATGTGATAACACGGGTGGGTGCTTTCGTGGTCAATTATATACTATATAACTGCAAACTGAATTATTTATTGACTTAGTCTTTAATTCAAATTAATGTATTATATAAAAATATAAATAATAATGTTTATACAAAAAATTTTACAAATAAAAGATTAATTTTGCAAGTTATTGTTAATTTTTCCTTTCATTTATATTTTTTACGTATACTTTTTCTTTATTGAATTTCGCTCTTTTTGGATTTAAGTTCAGTTATTTTGTCTTTTAGCCAAATTTTTATTATACAATTATACAACAAACCTAAAAGACTATGATACTGCATCAACGAAATTTTAAAAAATTATCCCAATATTGCATAAATAACTTTTTGTTTTCATGTGTTGTACGTAGACTCTTCTGCTAAGTATTTTTGGTTATGCAAAATTTGACTTTACACTCCTCCGCTGCTTCAGCATTATTTGAAGTTTGTGATTTGGTGTGGTTTATATGTACACCTAATTCTGTTTTTACCCGGTAATTGGTTCCAGGAAATCCCGAGTAAAAAAAAACCGTGTAAGAAAAGACATTGATCGTATGCAAAATAGGTGATTGGTTCCTTATCTCTAAAACGTATTGAAATTAGTGAAAAACAAGGATTTTTTTAAGAACAACTATTCAGGGTTATTTGATTAAATCACATATATAATGTGTTTTTACGTCTGATTGCATGGATAGTTCAGAAAATATTAACACATTCTAGTTGGTGTCACAAATAAATTTGATTGTATGCACTAAAAGGGAATTTCCCTAAATTTGTGCTATTTACAATTGCTCTGACCAGTAAATTTGCTTGTATCCACAAAAAGGGAATTCCCCTAAATTTGTGATATGAATATATTTCGAAAAAATTAAATGTATTCAAAAAAAAATTTAAGCCCAAAAGATTTTGAATCGTACTAAATTGAATAAAAACGTGTAAAAAAATTTAAAATTTGTTTATTTTCAAACCGTGTTAAATCAAAACCGTGTAAAAAAATACCGTGTAAAAACAGAATTAGGTGTATACAAAAGTTATCAACTACCCTGTAGTGAAAATTACAGACAGTCTTCAAAATATTGATAAAAAGCCGAAAGAGAATTATTTTAATAAAAACGCAGAAAGAGAATTATTTTAATAATTTAATGAATTAACACATTCCTCATTTATGCAAAAATTATTATACATGTTTCTACACATTATTATATTATACATACTCGTACATACAGTTTGTCAAAAAGTGTTTTGACAAAGTAAAAATTTCGTCAATTAGAGTTTCTCCAAACATAATATAGTACTTCTTTATTGCTTTGATTATCTTTTTTAATTAATTTCATTTAATTAATGTATTTACTAATGAACAGTAATTGAAAAAAACAAATATTAAAATGAAGAAACAAAAAACATAACAAAAACAAAAAGTAGTCAGAAAATTTGCTATCATGAAAGTGTTTTTACAAATCAGAACTTATTTATAAAAATGAGAGAAAGAAAAGAAAGTTATCACTATAAAGAATTTTAATATTTTATATGGGCCCTTTAGCATCTATAATGACTTGTATTATTCTCCTCCAGGATTAAATCAGCTTCTGCACATCGTATTCGCTTAGGATTTTATTTCATTCCTCTAGTATTGCAGTTTTGAGCTCTGCTCCACCTTTTGGCTGGCTCCCGGGCGCCTTTTTTCTTAAAAGTTCCCACAAATTTTCAATGGGGTTCAAGTGTAGGCTCTGGGCTGCCGTATCTAACACTTTTTTTTAATTATAAAAAACACACATCCTTCCATATGCGCCTTATGTTTCGGGTCATTATCTTGGTAAAATTTGAATTACCGATTGTTATCAACATTGAACCCAAATTGATTTGCTGTGTTTATCAAATAACATTTTAAAATATCCAAATACTTTTTGCATCTATTTTATTCTCTATGAAATCGACTTCCCCTACTCCTTTACTGGATATGCCCCCTCATACCATGACAGAAAGTTTGCGAATTTAAATATTGGATTATACAGGGTGGCCCAAATGAGACCTAGTGATGTTAAACACGTGTAACTCTTGTAATAACGGGTTTTTTAAATGATTTCTTTTAATATGTTAAATACATTTTATGGAAATTTAACGTGACTATGTGTGAAATATGACATCAGACAAGTGACCACCATTTTGCTCGATACAGGCATTGACTCTTTTTAGCGCATTTTGCATTACACGGCGTAATGTTTCTGGTTGCAGGCGCCGTATTTCGTCTCGAATATTATGCTTGAGCTGTCCAAGTGTCTGTGGTTTGTTAACATACACTTTGTCTTTTAAATATCCCCATAAAAAAAATCGGGCGCAGTTAAATCTGGTGAACGAGGAGGCCAAGGGAAATCTGAATTTCTTGAAATTATGCGTTCACCAAAAATTTCACGCAGCATGTGAATAGTTTGCCTAGCAGTATGCGCAGTGGCTCCATCTTGTTGAAACCACAAATTAGGATGTTGCTCCACCATTGGCCGCAAAAAGTTGTCGATCATTGTTCTGTAAGAAGCCCCGGAGACCGTTTCTGGCGTTTCATCCTCATTCTCAAAGAAATATGGGCCGATGATTTTTGTGGCCATAACACCGCACCAAACAGTGCATCTGATTGGGTGTGACTGATGCTGATGTATTGCCCTTGGAAACCCACTTCCTCAAAACGGCGAAGTAAACTTGTAATCATGGAAGATGTGGGCGCTGATCTTACGTTAAAAAAACGGCGATAATTTCGCTGCGTCAGAACAATTGATCGTTGAGAAGAATAATAAAATTCGATAATTTTAATGCGTTGTTGTGGACTGTACGTATTCATTTTAAATTTCCAAGAGTTCAGCTATAATCTGCAAAAAGAAAAAATAAATTATGTTAAAAAATAAAAAAGTTATTTGTGTTTCACATCAGCTGGTCTTATTTGGGCCACCCTGTAGTATAATAATATTTCGATTTTACAATGCGTTTAACGGTTGTCGCCACATTCTATCAGGCCCACCAATATAGTAAAGCATAATTTTGGTCTCATCGCAAAATATAGCGTCATCCCAATAGTCATTCGGTTTGACAAAGTACATCCTAGTGAAAGACAATCACTTTTATCGTGTCATCAATGTATCGTGTCATCAATGTATCGTGTTAAAAGCACTGGTTTTTTCGAGCAACTCTTGACATATACTGGTACTTCATTAGGAGCTGCCTTACTGTTTCGTCTTCTCTGAGTTGACTTGAAAGGGTTCTCGTAGAAATCTGTTGATTTTTGACTCCTTTCCTTACCAAAATGCGTTCTGCTCTATCTGATATTTTGTGCGCACGGAAGTGCGAAGGTTTTGGTACCAGACAAAAAAATTTAAAGGATTTTTTCAACTTTACTATTTCATAACTAGTGTAAACCAAACTAGTTAAAAATTAACTACTTTGTAACTAATCAAAACGAAAGTAGTCAGGGACTACTCACATAATAACTAGTATATATCATACTAGTATTATAACTTCTTAATCCTTATGCATAGCAAAACAATTATCTTTTCGTACGACACCGCCCATGCAAAAAATACCAGTTGTTGGTATCCTTTTAACTAGAAATTTTTCTAGAAAAATTGAGTTGATGAGCAACATTTAAAAAATAAGTACATATGTATGTACATCCATATGTACAGATATGTATATGTATGTACATATGTACGGATGAAAAGCAAGCACATGAAAATTATATTCGTCGTTCATATGCACACCTATTTCTTTTATGTACATATGTAAATCCATACATGCATACATACATCCATCCATACATACATACATACATACATACATACATACATACATACATACGTACATAAATTCATATATACAAACATACAAACAAACATACATGCATTAAAAATTCGATCTCATCTGTCCGTCCGATTGACCACTGACACACATTTTGTTTATACTCAATACCGTCGTTTGCATAACATGACTTATTTCAATTCCAATTAATTTTTTATTAAAATCAAGATTGAAACAAGGGCTGTCCTTCCACCATCTTTAAGTAAGAGCATTTTTAGTCAGCGCTTGAACGAAGCCACACCGTGGTATCACAACAGGCCATAAAGTGTGCTCAAGTGTGCTTTGGCTACCTAAGATTGAAACCAAGAGAGATGCTCATTACACCAGGCCAAAATAGTTGGACGCATAATACTTACAAGCTGTATACTAATCTTTTTTATTCTTCTAATCTCGACAGGAATTTTTTTTAATTCAGAAAGATTAAAGAATAACAATTAAAACTAAATTAAATAAAACCAAACACTAAAGTAATTTCGAACAAAATTTCATTGCATATACATACATATGTACATATGTACATACTACAACTATGTTTATTTTTGTTTATAAGTATGTTTATATTCCAGTAAAGACAATAAAACGAAGAAATTAAAAATGTGCATATTTTGGGTTTATTAAATAAACACGTTTAGAAACTTGGATGCAAATCACTAAACTATGACATTTAGAAACCAAATGGCGTTAGGAGGCATTGATCAGTTATCGTAGCTGCTTATACTGGTGCTGCTTGTGGCACTTGTGGTTTTCCTACTGTTGCGGGTTTCATTGTTGGTGCTTATTTAATTAGATGCTGTTGCTAACTGTGCACGGAACACCAAGATTAGAGAAACACATTTATAAAATAGAGATTGAATGTCAAATGAATCTATACATATGTATACATATGCATATGTATGTATATGTATGTTTATGTATGTATATGTATGTATATGTATGTATGTATATGTATGTATATGTAGGTATATGTATGTATATATACTCGTATATATATATATATATATATATATATATATATATATATATATATATATATATATATATATATATAAATATATATATACATATATATATATATATATATATATATATATATATATATATATATATATATATATATATATATATATACATATATATATATATATATATATTTCCTCCAATATATCCATACATGTGTATGTATATGTATATAAATAAATGAAATATACACTGACATTAAGTTGAAAAAGAATCGAGATCGTGCTTCTGTTGCTGGTGTTTGTAACGCGTTCAAAAAATATAAAATTAACCGGTAAAAAAGGTTCTAGTTCGTCTATTACAAATGCACTATACTCTTGTTTTACTGCGACTTAAATATTTCTACATATTCAACTATTATATGTAGTTTAAAAAAGTTAAATAAAATAAAAGTGAGAGAGCATCTTAGGCATGGTAATCAGTCTGCATCATTATCAACTTTGGAGCACAGAATTTGGTTTAGGAATTGTGAAAGTTTTGGCGTCGTATGTATACATATTATAATCTTACCTTTCTTTTTCTCAACACTTTACTTTATTCACTTAATAGTATGCACAGTCCTCGATAAATGCATAACCTGTAAATATTTTACAGATTTTTCATCGGTTAAACCTCACTTACATTTCCATATTTCATACTGATATTGTCTTTGTTTCTGTTTCATTTTTGCAAATTTAACAACTGCAAAGCTCATTTAAGTTGCAATAAATTGTGTTATTAAAAGTGTTCGCATATTTTGTCCGATTTTGCCAAAAAATATGAATATAATTTATATGGAAATGTTCGACAGTTTTAGTTCCTTAGATGTTGATTTTTTTAAAAATATTATTCCTTATCTATATCATGTATCTTTCTTAAAAATTAAAACTAACAACTAGTTTCAAATATTAACAAACTAAATATATACATATAAATATGAATTATCGTAAAAACAGAATTCTAAAATATATACTCTACAATAGAAGACATTACAAAGAAATTACACAGAGTAAACACGTCCCAGTCATCCTTCTTTTTCAAGTGATTCATAATGTATATTTGTTCAAACGTGTTGCCATAACCCGATTGTATCCCAATAACATGGAGCTCATAGTTTACATAAAAGGGTTTATAGTACTCGTAATACGGATTGGTTTCTAACCATTTCTTCTAACCATTCATATTCTGCATCGTGACCATGAACTGGTTAATAGAGTGGTCAAGTGATTTCAGGAACTTCTTTACTGAATATGGATGGGTGATTTGATCTGAAAAGTGGCTGATTCGAGCTGTGTGGTATATTTCACTATATAGTCGCGAGTGCCGCGGGAGGATATGATCAGGATAAATTTTCAAGATTTTATCCTCCCACATAACATACCAGCACGACCCATAAAAAGGGAACCCCCCGTTTCCAAGCAGGAGGAAAATGTCCCGCCACTGGCGAGACATTTAAATGATCACGCCACTGCCTCCTAAGAAGAACACGTGGCAAAAAACACATGGTGAAGAATACGAGATGAACTTTACATGGTGAAGAATACGTGATGAAGTTCACATGGTGAAGAAAAGGCGGCGAAGAACACATGGCTAAGAACACTTTGCCGCTATCCAAAAGAAGAAGAAGAGCGAACTTTCTGATCACGCCATTTAAATAGCCAAGCACAGCACGCCACGCATTGTATTTGAGTAGCCGCTGAGATACAAAAGGCGCAACATGCGAGCATTCTTTCTCTTTCGACGAACAGAAGCGTTGGCGTGAAAAACTCCTCTTTCGAGTTATACACTCCCGCCGGACAAACGAGGACTCGTGACACAAGAACACCCACCACAAAATTCGGAGACTAAAGAAATATATTGTACAAGAATTGTATAAATAAAAGAATCTTCAAAATAAAATAAAAGGCAAATTCTTGATATCGAATGCTGGACGCCGCTGAGTCTACCTCAGCTATAAAATAATAAGACGCAGCGTGAATGGGTTGTAGTAGGGAGTAGTAGTCGCTATTGAAGTGCGGGTGTACAGGTTATATTCATTATTGGTGGACGATTTTTAGCAACTTTTCTATCGCTACATACTTTTTATAAAAACTTACAGTTAGTACATATTTTGAAATTTATATAGATAATGACCTGGAATGCCAAACCATTTACATTCACAGAACAACTTCTTTATGAACTAAAATTTACGTACATACATATGTATATTAATAAGATAATTTTGCAGTGTATATATATATATATATATATATATATATATATATATATATATATATATATATTTATATATATATATGTATATATATTTACATATATATATTTATATATATACTCGTATGTATATATATATATATATATATATATATATATATATATATATATATATATATATAATTTATATTATTTTATTATATTTATATATATTATATTATTAGAGCTCAAAACTGCAATTCTGAATGAATGGAATAAAATAACAAGCGAATAGGATGTACAGAAGTTGATTTATTCCATGAGAAGAAGACTGCAAGTCGCGATAGATGCTAATGGGGGCCAACAACAATATAGTAAAACTCCTTATAGTGCTAATTTCCTTTCCTTCTTTCATTTTTATAAATAAGTTCTGATTTGTAAAAACACTTTCTGGACAGCAAATTTTTTGACTACTTTTTGTTTTTGTTATGTTTCTTGTTTTTTAATATTAATATTTCTTTTTTTTTGTTTTTTTGTTTGTTACTGTTCATTTGTAAATACATTGATTAAATGAAATAAATTTTAAAAATTATTTATAACAATAAGAAAGTACTATATTATGTAGGGGGAAAATCTAATTGACGAATTTTTTACCTTCTGAAAGCACTTTCTTGACAAACTGTATATATTTATTTAAGAATAGTTTTACAGATATACTTTAATGAAGGCGTGCTAATTGCTCACAGTATTTCTTAAATATATTCTTTATATATAATATATTTTTTATTTATGTAACAAAAGTCAATAAATAAAATGCATACCTGCAAGCACGGTGAACTTTGCTTTGAGAGTCGTCTCTATTGCAATATGGCCGCCGCTCTAATGGCCAAATCTTGTATTTTTATAATTTTTGAAACAATCAGAGGTAAAATAATTGTTTGTTAAATTCCATTTTGATTATTTGGTGGAACAATATCTTGTATATCTATGCCAATAAAATTTTGGCAATTGTTTATTTCATTGTGTAATTTTATATAATAATTGATTCTTTTCTTTATACTACTCTATAAGATAATAAAAATCTTACCCAATTATAGTGAAAAACGTTCTGGCAAATACAAGATTTTATTTTTATAATTAGATGGTAAGCTTATACAGTATAGTTGTACAAGGTTTTATCAGCTATTCTCAGAAAACTTGCTATCAAATATCATGTTTCTAAACCGATTTTTTTTTCAATTAATTACTTCACTGAGTATAAAGATAAACAAAAAAAATTCCTTTGTTTATGCATTTAAGTCTAGTAATATATTAGATGTGCATGGTTCATTTAATTCCTCTATTTTAATAAAAAGATGTGTTTCAATGGCTATATTTTTCATTAGTACTTCATAGCAATTTTTTAATATTTGGACAGTTCCACCATTATTTATTTGAATTAAACCAAAGAACTGATCAACTGTATTTTTGTCTCCAAATTTAATAATATTATGCATTGAAGAAGATCTTGTAATCTGCCACGTAAATTATCCATGATAAAAGAGGCAATAAAGTTGAATACATTACCATTGACAACTCAATTTGAAATTTATTGAATCAGGAGACGAAGCGTTTTCCTGCTGCAATGTTTAACGTTAAGTTGTTTTGTATGATTTTCTGGTCTAGTTTTGTTTGTTTGGCTGGAAGATTATGTCTTACTAAATTTCCTAAATGGAGATACACGAAATTCCACACACATTTATTATTTTACATATATATAATTTATATGAACGAAAATGAGACCACATGAGTGGAAATTTTTTAAAATTTAAAACACTGTCTCCCCAGTGGTGATAAGGTCCCTTTTACTGTTCACTAAAATGCCTCCAGGGCCGCCATGCCTGGGGATAACCGCTTCGCTATACTAGCTGACGGTCCCTAAGCAAACAAGATAAAACCGAATTTAAAAACAAAAAATTTCTCGGAATTACCCTCTTCCCAAAACCCAAATCCCAAGGTTGTTGTGGTTACTGGGACTAATAAAGGCAAATCCATTTCTCAATTCTTGTGCTTCGTTGTGCATAAAGCTTTACAGTTAATCAGTAAAGAGATAATCTCTTTTACTTTTAGTGAAAAACGCAAAAATTGCTGAAAAATTTACAGCAACTAATACCCTAATTGGATTGTGCCCTATAATATGGAATCTCCAATAGCAAGGGGACCATTTTTAATACCCTACCTAAAAAACATACCTGACGCAGAAATTGTTAACGAACTAATATCTCCAGGCATGGTTTTACTCCACAAATTTGAAAAAATATTCGAAGGCAAAAAGTGGCAATTGGAGTGCACTTACTTACTTTTGATTTGTATAATCTACCTGATACTGTAGACATTTCTTGCCACAAATTAACAGTTCGTCAAAGTTTTCCAAATCCAATGATATGTAAAATATGCCAGTTAGTATGGCCACATCGAAACGATGGAACAAAAATCCAGCTTGTGCAGTACGTTCCCCATCACAATGCACTAGAACTCAATGTGGAAACTGTTTAACCCTCCGACGGTGGAGTCATCCGTTGCCCTTATACGAAGTACAAGGTCCACAGGGACCTCTATTTGTATGGAATTTTATATGAAAACGCATTTTTTTTTTACATTTTTTTTGTTTTGATTTATTATTATTTACTAATTATACCTGTATAATGAATGTTAGAAAATTTTTTTTTTTTTATATATAACATTAATGATTATCATTGATGTCTATATGTGGTTCAGTTTCCGCATCCGAATCATCAACATAAAAATTTGTTTGATATGTGAAATCGTCATCACATTTAAATCTCAATAGAAACTAAACTATTGGTCGGATTGCTGAAATTTTTTTTAAACGATTCTTGATAAAATTTCCTTGGAATACATGTGGGGGTCGGGTAAAATTCCCATGGACCATCAAGGAGTAATTTCAGTTTGAAAATGAAAAAGGTCCCCAGGGACCTTCTCACCCGCCGGAGGGTTAAAAGAACACCCAATTTCATCCAACAAGTGTAACAATTTTTTACAACAAAAAGAGGTATTAAAAATTCCTGTAAACACAACCCTTCTATAATTTAAACACAACCCTTCTATAATGGAAAGCATTGAGTTAGCAACTGATGTGGGTATAGCGGCCCTGCCGAAAAATATCCCACTTGGATGCTAACAAACAGTTTATTTCTTCTTCGCTTAACGGAACACAGAAAAAAAGACACAACGGCAAATATATATAGCAAATTATTCCTGCAACGAGGCAACAAATAAAGTAGCCAGCTTAATATTTACTGTAGGATCCACAACGTATAATGCAACATCGTATGCTGTCGTTGATAGCGTAGGTGGCTGTATTTGACGACGTCCTCCACACCATTATTGTTCAAATTTCACTGCAGAAGCGTGTGCCATAATGAAAGCTGTAGAATTTGCTGCAGAAACTAATAAGAGAACCATTATTTGCACGGATAGCAAATTTACTATTGTTTCAGTAAAATCCACCGTTAACAACAGTTTCATTGCTGCTCAAATTGCCGATCAACTCATTCAGCATAAAGGTAAAATTAAAATTATGTGGATACCAGGACACGCAGGAATCCCTGGTAAGGATAACGCATATCGTAGAGCGAAACAAGCACTGAATGAACCACTGCATAAACGTCCAACCATTGAAATAACAAACATCCAACATCTCATTTTTAAATTCATGGAATCAAACACCACCGATGCTTGAAAAGACAGCAACCACAGATATAAACAGTTCAATCCAAATAGAATTAGACCTATTCATCAGGCTAGTTGTCATCAGAAAGCTCTCCAGGCTTTTGTTCGATCGCGACTTGCACATACAAACCTAACACATCACCTGCTCAACGGATCAGGAACTTTCGGCTGCAGCTTTTGCGATTCGTCAACGATGTCCATAGATCACATTCTATTAAATTGCAATCGAACTTAGCTGCGAGTTCACGTTTAATTAAAATACAACGTCACTACATCAATCCAAAATCTCTGTGACTTCCTCACACAAGTCAAAATTATACAAATAATATACTTTAAGTAAATATAGGATTATTGAAATATTATAATTTATCATATATCTTACCAATTAATTTTACATCAGATTTTTAAACTTTATTGACCAAAGAGCTGAAAGAACTAGCAGCTCTTTTTCTTTGTATAATAATAATTATATTATTATTTTTTCATTTATAAATAAATAAATAAATTTAAAATATGTAGTTCGTTTATAATATTTTCAGAATTACATTTTTCCTATATACATACTCGTACATAAGTATTTTTGACAAAAGGTAAAGGTGTTAATGTTTTGCAGTTAGCTCTACAGAACTTTAGCCTCGTTTCACAAACAACGGCAACATCGCTGGTTTGCATAGTAAATAAACCCAAAACTGCACAAAACTCACAACAATGGCGAGAAGTGTGTGTGATCATATCAACACCTTCACAGGATCAGAAAAATCTATGATTGTGGCTGAAAAACAAAAGAAAACAAAAGAAAACAAAACAAAAATCCCAAATTAAAACAAAGAATCAGCGCAATTCGGATAGTTACCGGCGGAAACTTTCAACCGTCCAACGATTTTGCTGTTTATTTTGCCAATTTCGTTTGAATCTTTTTGTTTATTTTTAATCTCTTGGGGAAAAAACGGACGAGACAGTCCTTATTTTTAATTTCTTGGGAAAAATGAATTGTCGGACTTGGCGACTAATTTCATAAAGAGCTGACGAGAGTCGTACTGCGGCATCGCAATTTTAAATACTGTTTTCGTTTTGGGACTTTGTTGTGGATTTTTATTATGTTTACCGTTACCATGATATGCAAACCCGCACCATTGCCGTCTGGTGTGAAACGAGGCTTACAAGTATAAATGTATTTCAGAATGCTCTCATAAAAAAAATTTGTGTTTGCAAAGAATTTTTATATTTAACATTACTTATCGTTTATTTATAAATATTAAAAAAATAATAAATAATATACTATTATTTTAAATAACATATAACATATAATAAATGAATTGCAAGGAAATAAATAAAAACTCTGTGTATGAGTTGTTATTTAGGAGGCAGACGTACAAAAAAAATATTTCATAAATGTGGCACATGAAACTCAGAAAAACTGATTGATAAAGCAAAATATGTTTAAAAATATTAACAGTTTTGTATTAAATACGTAAACATATGGCAGCAAATATAACCGTAAAATAAGTAATTTAATGTCATGTGGTGTCTGTCCCCTGCTATACATATAATATAAAATGCACAACGGGGAATTAATACGACCCGGCACAGTGCAGCAAGACAAACGTTTGCTACATATACATACATATGTACATATGTACATGTATGTACGAGTATATGCTACCAAGTAAACAAAAGTAATAATAAAAATGAAAGACGAAAACCCAAAACACATTTAATTTTTATAAAACAATAAACACTCAAGACATATAAAATAAAATTTATCGATTTGTAATTTTTAAATTAATTTATTTATAGATAATTTCGATAATTGTGTCCGTGAGTATGTATCAGATTGTAGAGCAATCTCCTTAGCTAGCTATAATTTTCAGTTTAATAATATATTTATTCAATATATCAGTTATACCAAAAATCGAAGAAAAAATTTAAAGATTGATTAGATACATTAATCATGTATTAAATAATTTAAATATAATATCAAAGTACTTACCAGATATATAAATAATAGCTAAGTTCAGTAATATCTGCATTTCAGGATTTCAGGGTATTGAATTTATGTGGCCTACATACATATATACATATGTAAACTGCAATACAGTTCAAAACACTTCTATAAAGTTCAACAATCAGTATATATTGAAAATAGAAAACCTACATGTCTTCACGATTTCACTACCAACTTATACTACACAAACATAGTGTTAGATTGTCACATAATTTGCGTACAATAATAAGAATTGGAAGAAGTAAATGTTGAAATAAATGTTTTATTGTAGGAAAAAATTTTTCGCAATCGGCCAACAAATACGCCCACCTCCAATACAAACATAATAAATATTTTCTTGAAAATGTACGCAAAACAAATTTGGAATATGCTAATGCTTAGCAATTTTTTTCTTTAGAAATAGATAGGATGATATAATTTAATAATACATTTCCTTATAAAAAGACGTGATCGATAGGGTTTCACTCCAGAACACATTAATTTCATCCGAACGACTTTTTTGTAAATTTATTTTCATAACTTTTGACCACGTTTTTTTAAAATATAATTAATTAATATATAATATATATATATATAATATATATATTTTGTATATAAATTGAACCGAAAAGAAAATCGGATTTTGTAGGGAAATTATACAGTTACTGAAACGCAAAAAAATTGGGCAGTACCGAAATTTATTGGCTATTCACTATTGACAAATTTTGATAACTTTCGAACTATACAAAAATTTTTGGGCGAAATTTTAAATTAGTACGTATATTGGCACTACAAAGCCATACACAATTAGGGGCGACCAGACAATTGCCACGCCTCCCTCTATTATAATCAACTCAAGACACACTACCAAAAATTACCGTAGATATGCTCCTGATGATGATTTATGCAGAAAACATCCCCATTGTTGAACACGCACGCACAAGAAAGGGTAATCTGCCAAATCAATAGAGATACTTGACACTCACCAAATTGAGTAGTATTTGTTTTTGTTGTATTTTTCCTTCTTTTTGTTCCAAATTCGCATATTTTTTTTAATGATTTCCTTGTAAATACAGTAATTAATAAAAATTTGTCATCAAATACTTATGTACAGAAATAAAAAGTAGCCCTTTTTGGTAATTAAGATGAAAAATGAAACTTTTATTCAATGTGTAAACTCATTCTTGACATACTGTATTTAAATTAAACATCTCATAAGTATTGTACATAAAAAAAAATCAGATAAATGTCAGGGCTACACCCATATAACTTTTGACACCCCACTTAAAATTACCATTGCATCGCTCAAAATAATGGGATATTGATACTAGGACTACGACACCCATTATTCTCACCCTTAATACATTGAAGGCTGATGTTCGGTGTTAAAAATAATAATACCATTACCAAACTATAAAAATAAATAAATGACCTATCTGTTTTGTTTTACATTAAATTAAAATAAAATTATATTCTATTAAAATAAAATTTAGTCGTATTGTAAATGGTGAGTCATCGGATGGCTTCTTTTTAAATTACATGTTATAGTGACTCTGGCAACTCTTTTGCGGTAAAAACAGTGACAAAAACATAGTATCTCCACTGTACGAAATTGATTTCTTTCCGTTCGAACAAAGTATGGAAATATTGAAAACTTTTTCAGAAGTGAATGTTCTGTTTTGAAACGAAATTTTATTCGGAATAATGCACCAGCCGAACCTTCTGTACGCAAATTTGTGAAGAGTGTTACTGAGAGTGGAATGTTAATTAATAACACAAGTTATCCTCTTGTTCGCCGGTCCACTCAGTGGAGAATATTTCTGCTGTTGCTGAAAGTGTGCGCCTAATCCCGAGAACACCAACTCGCCACATATCTCAGCAACTGCACATTAGCCGCACTAACCTGAGTAGAAATCTGCATAAAGGTCTCAGATTATTCGCTTACAATGTTCAATTGATTCAGGAATTGAAGCAAGAGAAATCGCTTTCTGCAAACTGCAGAGCACTCGCAGAGAACGTGCATCAACTTTTCTGGTTCCTGGTTGCAAATATGTAGACATCCGAGGAGGAAATTGCTAGCCCTGTTTAGCATAAATAACTTTTTAGATAATCCTATTTCTGGGACCAAAAATGTTGTGGCCTGGCGCTGTCCTACGTTATTAGTCCACTTCTTGGAGACTCTTGGATCTACCCATTTCCTCAGTAATTCTTGGATGTAGCCTTTCGGCAGTTAACAGATTCGCTCATTGCTCCTTTTTTGGTATTAACCTAGTTCAGAAATAAAATAACGTGTTTTCCAAGATTCTGCATCTGAGATACATACCTTGTATTTATTGGAGAATTCCACCATGGGACCATCTGGGACCTTGAGGATTGTGTCATTTTCGAGCATTTTGATTATGGTCTGGTCCTGGAGATTTGTATGGACTGAAAGAGGTCAAATCGCATCGTACTTTTTCCGGGAGGCAAATTTTGTTGGTAAGGCTGATGTCCCTACCACTAGCAATATGTTGGGTGCTTATCACTGATAGCCAGCCTCTAAAAATATGCACCCAGGGAACTGAGTTTCCACTAATATTTTAGTGGTATCATCCGTGGTGTTGGTGTATTGCGCCTCCGCTTTTATGAGGGCATTTCAAGACGATTCCATTCGAGTGATCCAGTCTTAGAACTTTTTAAAGCCTGTCCGCATCAGAAGTATATTAATTGTTTCGAATTGCTCCCTCCATGTGGCCATTTGTGCCATTCCTGAACGTCGGCTCATTATCCCAGTTAATAATGTTTGATGTTAGTACTAATTATTAATCATACCTTAAATTGACGTCTGTACTGTCCCACACATTGTAGTGGGCATAGGCCGGAAGATCTCTTCGTCCAGTTCTCTCAATTCCCTGGTTGGTGCCATTGCATCTTTCACCGGTAGATACGCTGATGCCAAGATGAGGGTTTAATATGTCCTCTAGTCACAGGCACTTTTACCCATGCCGTCACGGTTTCTCCCGAGATGAATTCTGTGATTGGAAAAAACGTTAGTATGTTTCGTATTATCCGAGCAGCCCTTGAGCGAGTGTGCTTGTTATCATAACTTACACTGTGTATATTTGAGTAGCTTTATGACATATGCATATTGAACTCATAGTTCTTGAATGAATGCCACTTCCCAAGAATTCATGTGTGAACCTCCTGTTAAACATGCGACCTTAGAATTTTTTGATTTGTCTGTCATTCTTGGCGCTCGAGGAGGTCATAATTTTTTTCTCACGTTTTGTCACCTTTTTTATCTGCTCGTGTCCACCTGGAGATCATCCTCCTTGGAACCCTATTGGATTTTCTTGAGGGACTGTCAATATTATGCCGCTGTACTAAGTATGGGAGTGGAAAGTTGAATAGCCTCCTGCCTATTGTCCCTGTTGTCCTTCTAGTAAGCCCGTGTTCCTACTGACGATGAGCTTTCGTGCTTTTTGGGGGAAGTGGAAAGCGATTTTGAGCTGCATGGCTGCTTCGGTTGGTTGAAGCTGAGAAGCCTGACCACCTACCGTTGCCTTGTCTGTTGTCATTTTCAGGTCGTTTTATGTTCGACCTTATGTGCACCTTACCGAGCTCGTGGTTCAACATATCCATGGCTCAATGGTTGACCCTTTCCGTGCCGGTTGAGTACTCTCCAGTCTTCTACTCTAAGGCCACAGTTCTGCCCTTCAAGAAGTTGGAGTATTTCATTCGTAGGTGTACTTTCCTTGTCTGGGAAGTAACCCCCGATTGTCGTCAGGGCACCGCTGCCAGTGTGATCACTCGGAGCTTTGCGTGCTTCTACAGCAGCAGGGAGAGACAATAGACTTGAATCACTCTACAGTGGCGCTGTCTGCACAGCCAAAGATGATGCACCCAGGGAAATAAGTGCAGTTAGACAAATTAGGTTTTATAGAGCCCTTCTTCTGCATGATTCTCTCCAGTATTTTGGATGGGACCATCCTCAATTGCTCCGTTGTCTATATTGTGAACGGAAAGTTAGGCTGGATTGTGCTTAATCGCACGATCCGCCTGACTGTAGGACAGTTTCTGCCGCAGGGTATTTCATCCAGGTTGATCCGATTCGGATATACTTGCAGCCGGGCCAGTAACCCTTCTGGGACCATTGGTCCTTGGTGTAGAGCTAGGGACTGTGCTCTCTTGTTCTAAGTTGTTAGCTAGGAGGTTCTGTGACAAGTTCTATTCAGAGGCTTTTGAACCTCGCCAATGTCAAAACCAGGCAAACAAGAGTTTCAAATGCTTTCGGTCCCTGATAGCCAGATTGTGTCCAATGTCATCTTATTAAGCATGCGCGGAGAGGTAAGTAGAGCGTCTTCCTCGTCCGTATGGATTATCGTAACGGTGTCACTGGGAACTTGATTCCCTGTGATATATACGTTATCCATCGTTTCTGTTATCTAGGGCCAAGATAACATATGGAATTGCCTGAAGTAAAGGCAGAGATTGGGAATCGAACAAGGCGTCAGAGTTTTCCATTCGAAAAACCCCATCGTTTATATAGGGATTTGGATCCCTCAATAAATATGCGACAACCATAAGTATGGATTTCGCTATTAGGGCCTGAAGCCGCAATAGGTTCATCAACTTGTTTGTTTTTATGCACTGCTGCCTGTTTTGTTCTTTTGTTATTAGTGCCCATTAATGTCCCAGGAGTGTAGGGGATAAATCGGTTACCCGGTGCATTACTCTCATCTACCCGATGCAGGCTAAATACAACCTGAGGTCACCCAGTATCTAGAGACCACCGTCCGAACGATATGATTGACACTTGTGATTACGGATTTTATCGACTTTCCCCCTCTAGAGCCCCCATATGTAGTAACAGCACGGACACCTCTTTCAGGTTGTAATTATTTATAACCAATGGACGGTCATAGGCACTCGGGATATTTTATAGCTACACGACTTTGGTACTTCATTATTTATACCCCGCCCCCTTCCATAACTAAGCGGATGACCTATCCAATACTTGTGGTGCCTTAATGTACATAAATTGTTTATGCTTAGCTTACCTTTAAATAATTTAGTTTTAGTAGCTTGCCCCATAGCCGACACTGCGATCTAAAATATCTTTTGTGTCATACTACATTTGTCATTAATGATCCATGTGATCACAATTGTCCGATCTACTATGCCTTATAGGTTTAGTACCGGCATTTCTTCCGTAATACCATAGCATTTCGTCCGTTTGGTGATGTTAAATCGTCACAATAATTTTCAGATTCTTTTCTACCTAGATGTTCCTTCTCTAGAGAAAGGAAGTAGCTGAAAGTTATGTTCTTTCATTATCTTTTCCGCTTTATGTGTGAATTTGAGAATGTACATACCAGGAGCATTCTTTAATTCTTCCAGAGCCAGCTGGTCGCGGTGGAATATGTTCATTCTAGATCTTGCCAACGCAATGCACAGTATGTGTTCTGTGGTTTCCTCTTCTTCTAGACAGAGCCGGCACTCCGTATCATCAATAATGTGGATTTTAGTCAGGTGATATTTCAGGTAGTAATGACTTGATAGAAAACCTACTATTTTCCCTATGTCTGCTTTGCACATATTGCGCAGTTCTTTATTGTACCTTACCAGTATTTGTGCCTTACCAGTCTTTGGGCTTGGCGAAGTCCCTCTACCCCTTCCCAGTGTGACATTCTGAGACTATGTTCCCAGCTATCTACCCTGGATTTCGCCTCCACCCAGTTGATACCACAGTATGGCTCCGGACCTATGAGGCTTGCTGCGGAACCGGCCCTAGCCAGTTCGACAGCACTTTCGTTGCCTTCCATCCCCGAGTGACCCGGGACCCAGCAAATTGCAACCTTATTTGTCACACCTAAAATTTGTAGATTGTTGAAGCATTCTTCCACCAGTTTCGATTCTAAAGAATATGAAGCTAGTGCCTGTAATGCAGCTTGGCTATCTGAATAGATAGCTATGTGTACCCCTTATCAGATTTGTCCTTACGCAGATTGAGGTTGCTTGAATTTCAGCCTGGAAGACGCTAGGTCACCTGCCCATTGTCTTTGAGATTTTGGTATTTGGACCATAGACACCTGCTCCGACTCCGGTGTTTGTTTTTGAACCATCTGTGAACTATTCTAGACTTCTAGGGTCGACCCAAGGTCCTCCTATGTCCTATTCATCACGGTCTGAGATAATAATCTCAAAATTGAGATTAAACTGTCATTTTGGGATCATATAATCCGTTATTGAACAGATAATGTGTTGATCTGGTATGTTTTTTAAAATATTGGATTGACCATAGTCATTAGGTCTTGCCTAGATTTTCATCTTCAATGAGGTTCTGGCAGCACATTTTTTCACAAATGTATGTAGTTGGGATAATCCTATTATAGCTTCAATAGCAGCGGTTGATGGCTTCAATTGGCACCGGTGATTGCCAGGCAAGCCTGCCTTTGAAAACTTGTATTTTCTTACCAGATTCTTGTGTTGTCTTCGGCCACCACACATGGGATGCATAGGTAATGATTGGTCTCACCCCATCATTAGCTTATAAAATAATAAAATCAATTGGATGCAACTACTGTTTTCTATCCTTTCGACGTTGTTGAAGAAGATGAACAACAAATTCCGGCACTACAATTCTTATGGAGAACAATTAGGTAGATCCCAGAGCACATTAATTCAAATGCTAAGAAATAATAAATTGTGTTTATCACTGTATGCTCTGACTAGGAGCGACAGTTGACTCTTTTTTTTTAATTATGTCTTTTAGTTAACTTTGTTAGCATAAGTATAGCTTCATTGTGCCAAATGTCATGGAATTAATAATAATCACTGTTGTTCCAGTAAAGTGATGTTTTGATGAAACGACTAGTTTTTAACTAGAATATTATAGAAATAAGCAGAAATTACATAGAACATATTTCCAATATTTGGAATCTTAGTCATTATTAGAAAGTTATTCCATAAATAAAGATATTCATCTTTCATTCAAAAATTACTTCATCATTGTTATACTGAAAATCCATATCTTTCCAACCAATACAAAACGGCCACATTCCACTATTCGAATTTAATACAACAGTAATTGTCAGTAACACATACATACACATATAAACAGTAACATGCTGGTATAAACATTAACAATACTGACTGATTACAAATATTCTTTGTTTGTTTTTGTTTTATTTTCTAATTTTGTCTCTCTGATTTCTAATTTATTCTAAGTTGTGTGCTTTTGTGTTTTGTTAGCGTCTTTGGCTGTGTGCATTGACTACAAACTAAAAGCAAAAAGTGAGCAAACTTTTCAGTAAAAGACTAAACGCAAGAAGTTCTAATTTCAATTTCAGCAAATTATCTATATACACATACGTATCTACATATATTCCATATTTCGTGGTAAAGGGTGCAATTTAGTATTTGGCTCCATGTTGGTTGACCGTAATTTTGTTTGGTCTGTAAGTTCACAACGGCTGTCATCTCAAAGAAGTCTTACTGATCAATATTGTCTTCACTTTCGATTTGATTGATTTTTAAATGTGGCAAAATATTATTCCAAGTCTTACTGATCAATATTGTCTTCACTTTCGATTTGATTGATTTTTAAATGTGGCAAAATATTATTCCAAAAGCATGTACTAGGTATATTCCATCAGAAGGGTTCTTTTCCAACTTATTGCAAATAAGACACAACATATATAAATAATATATATATATACTTTATATATTTCAATTTAGTAGTTTTATTTAATAATCAAAAAAGACAAAATAATTGCTATTTATTAATAAAATTCAACCTGTAAGGTTTGATATACCGGTTCATATCATTGAAAGCAATTTTTGATAAGTTAACGTTATCTCAAAAATACTGAATCAGGCTTCCGAAAAAATTTACTTTCTTATGTATTGTATCATAAATTTATACGAGTACATAACAATGTGATTCAATATTTCATATGTGAAAATTAAATCAATGATACTAAAAGTTATACAATTTTGATTGTTGTTGATTTAGCTCAATATCTGACTCGAGGCCTTCAAGGTCACAAGGATAGGGGTAAGTTTTGACATAGGCATAAGCATTAACATTATTTCAACTCTCTTCGAACTCCAATATTTCTTTCTACGGTCTCTGGAATTTTTGTTTCATTTAATTCCATTGCGCTGCCTTCCCGTATAAAGATTATATACATATATTTAGATGTAGATATCTATTCTTTGTTTATATAGTTTAAGTTTGACTTTTACGAGTATGTAGAAAATATTGAGTGGGCAGTTTGCAGCATCATATATTTCTTGTTGCAACTTTTGTCCCAAATTGAGTAAACTAAAAATTTCAGCAACATTTAATTAATTTTGCTTTACCATAACCATAATATTTAATATCCTTATATTTAATTGACAAAAGCTAATGTATCTCCATGCTCATGTGCAATTACAACTCAACATCTCTTACGAGTAGGTAGGTATACGATCTAGATCGATTTAGCCATGTTTCGTACTACGCGTATCATCACTTCTTCTAAATACCAAAGCCCAAGTAAGAGATGCTGAATACTAATACGACATACGAATATCAATGGAAATCGACCAATAGATTTGTAGATAGATATAGCACAGAAGACCTGAGGCTTGATTTTACTTACATTTTTGTTATTATTTTCTACGATGACAAGAATTTAAAATTAATTTTGTGTATATAAATACTCTTTATCTGTGTTTATATACATATGTATGTATCTTAATATATGTACATATATTGTGATTGCACCATACATGTATTCTGTGCCACTTCCAAAATTAATTTAGCCGACAAATTTTTTAACCATTAAAAATCTGTTAATGAAAATTGGCATAAGTATCTTTTAGTCTTGGATAGAACCAGTTTCCTATATTAAAAAAATTATATGAAGGGCTCGTCAAGGCTCCATATGCTGCTATGAAAAAGGTTTCTATTGGAATCCCAGACCTGTGTCAAGTAATAAAAACTTCATTTCATTTTTTAGATTCAATTTAAATAGTTTAATTAAGAGAAATTCACTTCAGAAAGTTGATTTTAATAAAGCAACTCACTCCACTATCACAGTGGGAATGCTTCTATATTTAAATATCATTATAACATTCCAGAATTCAGTCCATTAGTGAGAAACACAGTCGCTTAAAACCTCATTTTTATTTTTTTATTTTTTTTGTTGTCAGAACAATTAGTCATATATAATACTCAGACCACATTGTACATCCATTGTACTCTATTTGCAGGTCGGTTTCTATTTTTCTTTGAACGTACCTGATCTGTGAACAAACCTCAGAAGATCCAGTGTCCCTAAGTAGCCAAAAATTGCTCTACAAAAGTTGTCAGTCCCAAATACCACGAACCTGATTCTAGCGAAAACGGGGCACACGCACAACTAGTGGTTCACCATTTCAGTTCCTCTCTACAAGCCTGGTAAAGTGCGCGGTCTGCTTTGCATAATTGGTGACAAATAAAACCTTGACGCTATATCGGAAATAACAGGTAGCATAGCTTTTTCAAATGTGCAGCCTCTTAGGGCCACCCATTCGCGACAAGCAATAAAAGGTACAGGAACAAATAGTTCTGGGCCAGTAAAACTGATCTCAGAAACTTTATGCACAAATTCATCCGCGACTTTATTACCCATAATGACCATGTGTCCGGGAACCTATGTTAGCATCAGACTATTATAATTTATTCTGGATTTCCACAACAGCACTAGGAATTGACAAGGGGTTGACTTAGTCCACCGCTGTTAGGATCGCATAAACTTCCACCCCAAAGACAGAAGCATGGCGACTAAGAGTGTAATGAAGCTGATCACCGTTGTACTCCACTTCAGAGGATCAATGAAAATACAATAGTGCTGCCTACCGCGTACAGTGTTGTACGTTCACACCATAAGTGAGCTTCTGGAATTTTTATGCAGTACCGCCTTTCTGATATCGGATACGCGGGTATTGAGTCAATGGGCATAAAAAGGATAGCAGTATGTACTCGTATATATATATATATATATATATATATATATATATATATATATATATATATATATATATATACATATATATATATATATATATATATATATATATATATATATATATATATATATATATATATATATATATATATATATACATATATATATATATATATATATATATATATATATATATATATATATATATATATATATATATATACATATATATATATATATATATATATATATATATATATATATATATATATTCATTGTTCTTTAGATTTTGTCAAAAGGTAGTCCATTGTCAAAATGTTAGGCTAGTAAGATCTATAAATGTGTAACTAATTTCTAGAGTGTACACATGCGACAGGGTCTGTGTCCCGTTTACATTTCCAGTAAAAAAGTCAAGAATGGAAACATTTCCGTTCATAAAACGATTTTCTTTTCAAATGCAAGTTACCAGTCATTGATAAATGTTTCCTTGATGAGAAAAATGAGGCATTTTTTTTACAATCACTTACTACAATAAATCTTCGTAACCAAAAAGCCGGCCAAATTTGAGGCTTTTACGAGTATCTTTGTCTAAAATGTTTCAGTTCAACAATATGATGATTTTTGTGGGGTCTCTTTTTTATAGAATTAACTACACTGATATAAGCCAGCAGCATATTGTAAAAATAGTATTTTTACAATCTTTTCCTATAAATTGATTAATTCTAAATAAGATATCTGCACCTGTACAGGGTAAGGCAGTATTTAAATTGTTTATTTCGAATACATTTAACTCCAATAAGCACCTCGTCATTCCAGCAAAAGCAGGACAAACCTAGAGAATATCCTATCTGCCGACCTTGTTCTCTCTCCAGACAGGAGACGCAGCTCGCACTGTGAATAATTCCTATAGTCGCCATATGATGGCCCCCTTGGATTGGCCCCAATTACTGCCCAATCAATGATCGAAGATCCTTCATTCGTAATGTTAGAAGCAAAACTGCAACTCTTTTTTTCTTCTGGCTCTCTAAGAATCAGTTGGTTATTTTTCAGGCAACTGAATTGCGCCATTGGTCCTTGTATATAGTATTCCCATGCTAAACTAATACCGATAATTGGCCCTTGTTTCATTAGAGTACCCGCAGATACACACTTTGCCAGTTCATAAGCTACCCAATCCGCTCCCTTCAGATTGCCTTACCGTAGTCCTACCAAAGAAGACAAAGAAAAGACATTCAATTCCCTCCAAATTTATTTACCGTTCCGACCATTTTTTTTGGTCACACGTATAGTGTATGTGAATTTATTGTGTTTGTTGTAAAAATATTCCATATCCCTGTAGTGAAAAAAATATAGGCAGTCTTCAAAATGTACTATTAAATTTAATAGTAAAAAATCAAGTGGTTAATTTACTAGTTCAAAACTTATTTATAAGCTAACCAGTTACTGACTTTCGCGGCACTTCATTGCCGTGTATACTAAATTTTTCCTTTCTTGTCAATTTAATTAAAAAGGAAGTAAAGACAAACATTGGAATTTGAAGAAAAACAGTTATTTTTATAATTTCAAGCACTTTTTGTAATTCCTCAATTTAGAGATAAATCTTCAAGTTAACGCGTGTTTTAAAATATCTGCAAGTGTTCGCAAAGAAAATTAGAAATGCGACACAATGAATTAACATGCTGAATTAATGTCGAGTACACATTATTATATTATGTACATACATATATATGAATTTTACATATAATTATGAGTTTTACTAGTATTTTACATGTCGAGTACACATTATTATATTATGTATATATGAATTTTACATATAATCTGAGTTTTACTAGTATTTTAACTAGTAGGTTTCACTGCTGGGATGTTGTCGGAAATAGCGAATATTCGGAGAAAAAAATCAGAAGAAATCAGGGCTACGTGTAAATTAAACTTTTAGGGGGTCTCTTCATTTGTATTTTAGAAAGAACTGCGAAACTTCTAAAAAGAAAAGGTTATAATAAATCAAAAAAATTTTATTATTTAATTTGGTATTGAAAACTCAAATGTTAACAAGTTCTTTTCATAAATTATAACTATTCTCAATGTAAAATCTGATCTAATTGCTTTCCATTTACACTTCTTTTCACTGTAAACGCACCATAGTAATCATAAGATGTAGAATAATAATTATTTGGTTTTTTGACATAATATTATACTACTAATATCTAAAATAATTAATAAAAATTCATTTATATTAAAATGGGGTCCGACTGCCCCAGTAGTACCCCAAGCGTGGCTAAATATGCATGACCATGAGCGAATGAAAGTGCACAGGGGACAGTAAAAATATTAGAATTTGGAACAGAAGGAAACAAAAATTAAGAAATTGACAGTCACAAGAGAATTCAACGTTTCTACAGTATTCTCACAAATAACAACAGTTTCAATAATCTCAGAAAAATCTTCAAAATAGGTCAAAAATGCACATAAACGAATTAAGTTAACGGCTTTATGCTTTTAATTAAACAGAGGTAGTGTTTCTTTCTTTAATAATGTAGAAAACAATTTTTTATTTTGTCGAATTAATTTGTTTACTTAAACGTAACGTAACTGGAATATTTCGACTTGTGGATCTTGAGGGTTCATTGATAATGAGAAATTATCAAAGAAATTGTATGTTTTCAGTTATTGTGAGAAGTTAAGTGAATTGAGGAATAACGAAAGTTAGAGTTAACTGTATTTTTACCACTACATATGTACATCAATTTTAAAAACTCCTCTCAGTAGCAGAACTCGCACAAATACATTCAAATCAACTGTCTATTCTTGTATGTTGTTTGGCCATACTACCCATAGCCTAGAAGCATCTGATATTTTCATTCAGGTTCTAGCCAGCACCAGTTCTCAGTATTGATGTGCTTAGAAAAATCAGAATAATAACTGCACGAATTCTGTATAAAACACTATCACAAAAAACAGTAGCATTACGTGCGTCATAATTTACAACAACAGGAGAAATTGATTGCATCAAATAAGCACCTCACTTTGAAAAGTGTGTTTAATATGTTTTTTTTTAAATTTTTTTAACAACAAATAATACATAAAATATACGGAATATGATTTTTAAAGTTAAAATTACGCTTTTTAAAATGGCATTACAGTTTTTTCGACATTTCATTTAGTTAAGAAATTAAAGGACTTAAAACAAACTTTTATTGCCTGCATCAAATAAGCTGACACTCACTGTACATACATAGGTACATATGTATGTACATACATATGTATAACAAATAGTTTCTAATTTTGAGCTTTTAATTTTGAGTTTATACATCAGTTAAATTAATTAGTTCTTGGTTGAGTAGGTAAGTTAATCGGGCTAAGCGGCGCCTTGAAATCACTTTATATTCAATTTCTACTAATGCCAAAGAAAACATTTTAATTTTTTACAACCATGATAAACAAATACTGTCTTAGGATACACGTACATATGTACATACTTATATATGTATATACAGAACTCAGCAATCGACCGGAGCATCGAATGTCGTTATGATTATGTAATCGTATTGACGATTGGTGCCAATTTTAGAATACAATGCCGTCCCATCACTGAAGTTATAGTGTCTAATGAGTATAAGTTGATATACACTAAGTACATTTTTCATTCGTATACCAAATTCTGTATATCCATCACATACATATGTATGTATGCACATATTGTTGCGAAATTGTCTTTCTGACAATTTATAACATCGCTGGATTGGTATCGCTGGATTGTGTATTAAGCAAACGATTCCTTCTTAAGTTAGGACAATTGGCTTTATTTATATTTGCTCTCTCCCATACTTCGTCTTAGGTTATAGTTTGCTTCAGTCAGTTAGTTGTTGCACTAAACTTTTTATTTAGTCACTTCCTGCTTCTGTTGCTATCACGATATTCGCTCTGCGACGATCACTGCTTAACTGCCCATTGCTAACACGATGTCCACTTTGCAACGATCACTGCCCAACTGCCCATTGCTAATACGATGTCCGCTCTGCGACTATCACTGCTCAACTGCCCATTGCTAACACGATGTCCACTTTGCGACTATCACTGCTTAACTGCCCGTTGCTAACAAGATGTTCGCACTTCTCCTGCAAAAGAATACTTAAGATTAAAACTGCAAACAACAATTAATAAAACCACACTCTAAACATAAGTATAACCTAATTATATACAGAAATATACTCGTATATACCCATACACAAAATAATTTTAGTATACATACTAACATACTTAAGTAAATATTCAAATTTAGATTTGATCTCTGTTAACACATTCAGTCCTTAACCAAAACACAACAAAACCTATAACATTTAAAAGTACTTGTTTTACATACAACACTAATGGAATTTAAAATAGCACAGTAGAACATCTAAGGATACTTTAACAATTATAATGAGCTTGAATTGTTAATTAAAGATACTAAACTCAATGTGTTCTGCCTTCAGGAAACACATATTCCCTGCAACACTACACACATAGTTACTCCCAAAGCCTACATTGGTTGCTTTAATAATTGTAACCTTAATATCTCCTCCAAACAAGGGGTAGACATTCTTATTAAGCGTGATATTCCCCACAAAATAGTATTCCAAAACTCTACACCTCAATCCGTAGCCATTGAGTTCAATATATCCCCTTTATTTACTATAATTAATACCTATGTCCCTCCAAACGAAAACATTTCCGAAAATTATAGCTCTGCTTTACTTTCCCAGTTCTACCACCCACCTCTCCTCCTCCTCGGCGACTTTAATGCCTGGAGCCCATTGTGGGGTTCACAAAAGTCCAACGCCCGAGGTACAGTGATCGAAAATATCGTTATCACTATATCAATTCATGCGCGAAAAAAACCTTTCGAAACTAGAACACCACTAACATACATCAACTAATGGCGAAAATTACAAAAGCCATTAAAACAGCAACCACTAGGGCCATTCCCCAAAGAAATATCTCCCTTCTTAAAAACTATTCATCATGGTGGATCAATAATTTAAGGTACCTCCCGAACCAATAAAGAGAACTTATGGTACACCTATAAATACTCACCTTCCGTCCTCAACCTTATAGCGTACAAAAAAGCGAATGGATTGTTTAAAAAAAACGTAAAGGAAGCTAAAAAATCATCAATCGCAGAATTTAACGCAAAAATTAACCCCGCCTCTTCACCCAAGAAAATCTGCGCATCCATCATAACCCTCAAGGGCATTCCCTCCACTCCCATATCAATTATCCAACTGCCAACTACCCTATTATCGTGTTCCCCTGAAATTGGCGACGTCTTCGGACAATTTTGGTCAAACTACGCTAAGGACTCTAATCTTCCACTGGAATATACTAACCGCGAAAGCACAACTCTTACCAATCCCTATCTCCCAGTACAGTTAACAAGAGATTCGCTTAGTTTATAAATGAACTTCTCTGGAATCGAACTTGACCTTGCACTACAACATGCTAAAGCAAGATCCCATGCTACGCAACCTACCTAACACTTGCAAAAATTCCTTTTTATCACTACAATCAAATCCTCCAAACTGGTATCTATCCTCATACATGGCTTTCCGCCACCTAACTAACAATTTCTATGCCAACTAAACCAACCAACTACATTGATATTTATAGACCAATATATGTACCTTCTTTCGCGTCTGGGGAAAATCCTTGAAAAAATGATTACCAAACGCCTGATCTGGTTCATCATGAAAAATAACGTTAGCCCGAAACAAGTCGCATTTAAAAAACAGCATGGAGCTCTGGAAGGGCTCCTTCCCCTGCAACACTACATTTGTGATGCATTCTCGGCAAAAAATCATGTAACCATTTTGTCTACAGATTTCGAAAAAGCCTTCGACTGCATAGGTGCCCATGTTGTCCTCGAACAACTTCCGTCCTGGGGCGTTGGTCCAAAGTTATACAACCTCAAAAAATCCTTTCTAACGAAACGTAAATTCCCAACAAAAGTTAATGGAGTTTTTTCCTCCACATATCCACACGAAAACGGCATACCTCATGGTTCCCCCTCTCTTATTATCATTAAATAAAATAACTTTCGTACATAAGAGCTTGGACTTCAGGGTATATGGGTTAAAGATATCAATATGTATATTTCAAACAATATTTTCGAAGCTACTTCTAGATATACACTCCAGGGGACAATACTCAGGAGCAGTTTTATCATATAATAAAAGCAGAATCTGGCAAATTTGCCGTAAAAATAACTGTCCCCCAGTTCAAGTAAATATAATAACTACAGACAACCTGTAATTGTAGCGGAAGGCCTTAGTCGTTAATGCTAGTTTTTAAGATTTTCTTTTGTATTTATTAGAAATTAAAATTTATAATAAAAAAAAAATTAAATATAACCACAAATATAGTTAATGTCAATAATCTAAAGATATTTGGCATCATCTGCGATGACAAATACACACACAAAGATCACTGCCTTAATTTTAGAAAAAATCTTATCACTAGACAAAATATAATCAAATACCTTTCTTCAAAACACCTCCGCATTCATACCAACACATGACTAGGGCGCTGGTTTTATCAAAAATTGATTAAGGACTCCCTATATATGAATGGTGCGCCTATTCCCACCTAAAACTCCTCAACATGCCCTACCACACAGCAACACACAGAAGCCTGAATGCTTTACCCACATCTCCTACCAGGTGTGTTCTTGCCGAGGCTGGTCTTCCATCAATCATGGAAAGACGACTAGCTACCACCTTAAGACTCAGTCCAAAGCTTGTAACAACAACCAACAAACCTCTCTTTGAATCGTGAAAATTTGCTTCTAGGCATAAACGTACTCACAGAATAAATTCTGCTATACGGCATTGCATCTCCAACTTAACGATCTGGGTATTCAAATTCCTTTAACCTGTACCAAGATTAATAGTCAGCTCTTGGCTCCTACTCCCATCCTCAACCAACTCCAAACTCCATTCTTTTCCCAAAAATAATACCAGCTCTGACGTCTCTTTTATGAACTAACTAACAGCAAAGACCTAGCTAATAGGACGCAAATATTTACGGATGGATCGAGGACTGATCACAGTACCACTTTTGCCGTAGTGCAAAATAATGGTTCACTGATAACGGGGGCTTGACTTCAGCTCTGTGTTTTCATCCGAGGTATTTGCTATTCTGAAATCAGTCACATACTCATCGATTACTAAAGGGAGATTCGCCATTTTTCAAGGATTAGAAAATATCTTAAATAGGAATCAAATCATTTGCCAAATACGAGACTGCTTAATAAAAACTCCAAACAAAATTAAAATCATTTGGATTCTAAGTCACAAAGGCATTCCTGGAAATGAGTATGCCGATGCAGCAGCGAAGAGTATGCACCTCTCCCCTTCAATCACCATTGCCCCAAACCCTAAAGATATTCTAAAACTTGTCTCCAAACATCTCTCCAACTCCAATGTAACTCGTGGTCCCAATTCAAGCATCCCTACACCAACTTCCTCCCCGAATGTAAAAAATCAATATTCCCGTGAGCACTTTCCAAAAACTAAATTACCGTATTTATCCGCTTACTCTTAGGCCACTTAAAATTAACCCATGCTCACCTACTCCTAGCCGAACCCGTTCCCGTTTATCCTCTTTGCAACGACCTCCTAAATCTCCTACACATACCTGACAACTGTCCAAATCTATCTACGAAACGTATACGCAACTTTGCCAACACGAAACCTTCCTCACTCCTAAAAAATATCACCGCTGATAATATAAAAAATATTTAATTTCATAAATGATATAAATTTAAACAAAAGCCGGTAATTAATCCATAATTATGTAATTTTACTAATCTTGTACGTGTAATAATAATGTTCATATTATTTAAGAATAGTAATTAAGAATAGATGCACCGTAGGCCTAAGCAGCTGGTGTGCTTACCCAATTAGTCTAATATTTTATGTTGCTCTAATAAATAATAATAATAATATTAATAATATATGTATATATGTATGTTTAAGTCCATACCTATCCTTCTCTCAAAAGCACAAGATTAGTACACCCTTTTACCTTTTTTAAAGGTAAAGGATATAAACAACATAGAATATACACACATATGTATGTATGGGTAGGTACACACAAAAGTGTGCGACGCTCTTGAGTCAGACTCAATTAAGCATAAAATGCCCGCGCTCTGTTTGGATTTACTTATTATTATCAACTTTCTTTTTAAAACAGACATTTGGAACGGTGATAATTCAAAGCTACGTGAAGCTACTACGAACGAACGAGCACCTTTCACTTTATATACTATACATAATATAAATTAATACCTACACACACACATATGTATGTATATGCAATAAAATCTAAAAACGAGTGTGTACCCACACAACAAAGTGCAAAACTGCTTTTGTAAAAATGGGAAAGATTTTCGTTTTCAATAGACAGTTTTTATAAAAATGTTTATGGATGTATGTATGTACATAATGTATATAAAAATTCCATTTTAAATAGAGCAAAAAATCAGCAATAGAAATACATACATACATATGTACATATGTTTGTACATACATACTATGTATGTAGCTTGCGAACGCAAATACAATCGAATATAATATTTGATTAGATGTGATTTCATGATGGACGGAACGAAAATTAATTAAATTCAACTGAAAATTGGTTATGCAAATAATTAAAATAATTATTTTCACAATAGAAATTTGCATACACACATACATATATACATACATACATTCATATATATGAACAAACATACATATATATATGGAGAAAATAGTAGTAGACTTTTTCTACATTGAATTTCGTTCTTTTCAGTTATTTTGTGTTTGTTGTTGTTTTAGCCAAATTTTTTGTTTGCAATTATACAACAAACCTGATACTGCATCAACAAAGTTTTAAAAAATCATCCCGGAATTGAATATGTACATAGTAGAAATAAAAAGCTAAAGAGAACGTTTATTTTCTTAAATAAAACTAATATATTTTAGGTGTACTTACAAGCTTATTTGTTAAATTTTTTGTATAAATATTATTATTAAAATTTTTATATAATACATTAATTAAAGACAAAGTCAATAAATAATTCAGTTTGTAGTTATATAGTATATAATTGACCACGAAAGCGGCATCCTATCACTCACCCACCCGTGAAATCACATGGCAAGATTTACATACATATGTATGTATATCCTGGCGTGATTGCATTTTTGAAATGGAAACAACAAAAAAAAAAACGTTTGATCAAAACTTTTTTATTAGAAAGATCTATTTATACCATTGATGTTTGAAGACAATATCATTCATATGCCCAGAATTACTGTTCCAGACGAGGCTTATTGCAAATATTTGACCACATTTTTTAATTGAATTGAAAGTTGCCTTCCAAAGCGATACTTTCTTATCAGTTAAATTTGTGACTTTACGTATGATCATAGGGAATAACTAAGAAGTGTCAAATCGAATGATCTTGGGTTCAAAGGGTCCCTTTTCCTAAATTGTTTTATCGCCAAACTATGATCAGCTCATGGTTGTAGTTACAGTATAATACGTAATGCCTGTCTGCTGAAACCACACTTCATTCAGATCAATACCATCCGTATTTTGCAAAAATTATGTTTCGACCATTCTCCGGTTTCGATCAACTATGAGTCCCGATTTCATTTTTGAAAAAGTTGAGTCCTATACTGCGAAACTAAATGATGCATTTGCGTGAATATTGTCTTAATCAGTCGGTTTTCAATTGGCCTCATTCCAAATGTTGCAATTTAGCTTTTCAACATAATTGTGAAAGCAGAAATGACCCTCATCTATGATTGTAATTTTGCAATAAAGTAGTTGAACTTTGTGTGACATTTTGAACGAGAACGGAAAGAATTTTCGTATATAGAGGAAATAGTCTTTTCAGTACGCTTTTCATATTTCGTGAATATATAAATGTCAAAAAAAGTTTGGAAATAAACAGGCACCATTTCAGCGATACCTGTCGAAACTTCAACGAACTTATACGAATATCCTGTAATATAATAGGTATGTTTTAAAGTGTCCAGTAGAATGATTTGAGCATTCACTGCATTTCGAATATTTAAGTGAGAAAAACAGAAAAGAACTCGTTTCTTCGTACCGTTGTTGAGCGAAATGGAATACAAAATAGAATACAACAGAAACTGTCAGTTCTTAAACTTAAACAGCTGCAACATTGACAAATAGTTATGCAAGTATTCACAGATTGTTAAATCTGAAATTGGGTCAAGTTTTTTTTTTATATTTTTGGCACTAATTACTAATATTCTACAGTGAAAAAGCGAAAGTCATGGTTTGCGAAACGGGTGATAATTTAAAGTGAAAATTTGAAATGAAGGATATCATCAGGTTTCCTTATAAAAAATTAATTTCAAAGTGTAAAGAACTCTTAAGTCGAGTTAGACCGACTTCGAAATACCCTTTACCCTTCCATGTGCGTGCGAGTTAAACCTTGGCGATGTACATTTTATTCAGATAGGGTACCCTGCGTTGATTATAAAGGGGGGAGCCGCGACCAAAATGGGCAGATATTAGAGTAGTCGGGGGATATTATGTATTGATGTGACAGCTTTGTGTGTCCAAAACGAATGCGTACAAATTTGATTAGATCAATTCTAGATAGTTTTGAGGAGGCCACATAATTATTAAAGTTTAATTTGGATGAGTTAGATGTTTGTTTCAATATGTGTTGTCTATTGTGGTTTTTATAGTTAAGCTTTATTTGATTTATAATGTCGTTTGTATTTAAGTTGCTAGCGAGTATAATACGGCCAGTGGATGCATATTTGGCAATAGCATCTGCGAATTCATTTATAATGTCCAGGAACCCATACAAGTATAATTTTAGGAAAATGTCTTAAGAGGAAATTTCTGATCGCGTTACACTGAAGCTAATGGAGATGCTTGAGCTGGATCTGCCGGTGTAAATAAAAGTTCTGTGTTTTAGGCTATTTTTCAATTCCAGGAATTACTTTTGAAATACATTGGGTGTCGTTTGTTTATTGAATTTAGATAGAGTTGTGTTTATAGTAGTAGGATGAAGGTTCCAGGGAGGGTGGAAATAGTTGTTGATTTTAAAGGGGAGGTAGGGTAGGTTGTCCTTTTTCTATCTAGTTATAATGCGATTAATGCATGAGATTAGTATTTTAAAATATTGGCTATTGGAGTATAACTGTTATGGATAAGTGTTTTGGCGAGTTTGTCTGTAAGAAACTCAGCTCTGTGGTGTGAATGGTAGCAATATTTGCTTCGAACAACATATTGCTAATTGGAGTTGTGCGATAAGCGCCCAGAGCACTTCAACTGAGACTTTGAGGAGTGGCCATATAGAAAAAGGTCATAGTCTATCCTTGATATTAAAATTGTTTTAATGACATGAATTAATGTGTGTAGAAGGCAACTGTATTTAAGACTGGAGATGCACTTTATGATATTAACTCGTTTTGTAATGTCTACAAAAAGATTTTCTATGTGGTTTGTCCAATTATATCTTTTATTTAAAATATACCCCAAGGATTCTTAAATTATCGGCAGTTTCGATTTGTGTATTATAATGCATGAGCAGGTTCTCTTTCTGCATGTGTGCACGTGTTTGTATTTTTGCATAGAAATAGTTGTCCCGGAGTACCTACACCATTGTTCGATATTTGAAAAGAAGATGTTTAGGTTAATGTTAGGATTAGTATGTTTGTTTAATTGAATATATAAGTTGATATCATCCGCATATGCACAAAAGGATATTTCTTTGTGGAGCTGAATAATATCGCAGAGTTTGTTGCATGCTATAACGAAGAGGATAACTGATAATGGTGAGCCCTGGGGTATACCGTTATGTAATGGTTGGGATGATGAAAAAAACTTTTTTAATCGGACTATTATTTTACGGTTTTTCATGAAATTAATAATGTGATTAATTTCCCATTTATAAAGTTGTGTAAGCCAATTTTGTTAAAAGCCTTAGCGAAGTCAAGCGTGACCACTGACAAGTGTTTTCTTTTTGAAAGGGAGTCCGTGATAAGATGGTCGGCATATAGTAGAGCTTCTGTCACAGATTTTCCTTTTCTGAAGCCTAACTGATTGGCATGAATGATATTGCTACTAGTAGTGAACCACCCCCCCCAACCTATCAGCTATCATTTTATCTAAAATCTTGGCCAAACAAGGATTGAGTGAAATTGGCCGATAAGATTTGATAAGTGTTTTGTCCGAAAAGGGTTTTAAGATAGGTATCACGATTGCAGTTTTGAAAGACTGGGGAATGTAAGTATTGAAAATATTGTTATAGAGTTTCTCAACTCTGTGGAGAGGACAGTTGTTTTATCATTGCATGCCCTGCAGTTCCTCCTTTTAGTTTCAGAAGGGAAGATTTTAGTTCCAGTAAGCTGAAATTTGATTCTCCTGCAAGTGCGCGGTTATTTGTTGTATCATTGGTACAAGGTGTTGAAACGAATTGCTTAATAAAAGTATTGTGCAATTTATCGTTAGGGGATTCTGTGTACAGAATTTTTCTGCAATGGTTTCGGGGTTGATACTAGCAAAAGGATCGGTAGTATCGTTTTTAATACAGTGAATTTTAAATGTGGATTTAAGACCAGAAAAGAGTTTAATATTGGACCAGATTTTTTGGATAGGTGTGTTTGGATTTA
Organism: Clusia tigrina; assembly: GCA_920105625.2. NCBI lineage: Eukaryota > Metazoa > Arthropoda > Insecta > Diptera > Clusiidae > Clusia > Clusia tigrina. The sequence continues at coordinate 157,364,407 of OV050032.1, forward strand.
TTGCTGCGGTAAAATTGTTAAGTAATTAAATACCTTTTATATTTTTTTTAGCTCAAGGCGAAATTTAGCGTGGATTTTTCTATTGTCTATAAGGTTGCAAGTGGTTATATTGTTATTTAGTCGTCGCCATTTTGGCTTCCTCATCTTTTTTAGCTCGTCTAATTCGGGATTCCACCAAGGGACATTATGGGATTAATTTTTTTTGGCGATTTTGGGGGATGGGTTCGTGGTGGTTTCTTTATTAATGTTAAGGGAAAAAGGGTGGGATTCGCTATGGGAGTTTAATCTTTTTCGAAGAGTTGCTAATTAGCACCTTTAATTATGAAAGTGGGTTTCTTTGATTGGAGTTTAGGAGAGTTTTGATAGAAGAGGGAGATAATAATTGGAAAGTGGTCGCTACCATGTAGGTTGTCCAAGATGAACCATTTTGTATCCGTCACAAGAGTGGAACAGAGAGATAAGTCTATATGTGTTAAAGTATTAAGTGTGCTAAAATGAGTTGGCGAACCGTCGTTTAGAAGTATGTAATTTGAGTTGTGGATGTATTTCACTAGAATATTTCCTTTTTTGTTGTTCTGGAATGAGTCCCAAATGATGTGTTTACAATTAAAATCCCCTGTAATAAGGGATGGGATAGAAAAGTGTGAAAAGGTATTTTGTAAGTTTTTTAAATTGAAGTTCGTATGAGGAGGAATGTATGTAGGGCAAAGTATAAACTTTTTCCTGGAAACAATTTCAACTGATATGGTGTCAAGATCGCTATGAGGGTTTATTTGCTTTTGCTGCAAACAGTTGTGGATAAGAAGAGCTGCGCCACCATAAAGATATTTATTAAGAGAGGTGTAGACGCTATAGTTCATGGGAGTAGGTAAAGGAGTATTCTCTTTTATATGGGTTTCCTGCAGAGAAAGAATTTTGGGATTATATTCTTTCAAAAGCAATTGCAATTCATTGTAGTTATTCTTATAACCTTTAATGTTCCATTGTAATATCTTCAGATCGATTGTCATATATAAATATATACTTAAGTCAAGTTGCTTCAGAATATTTATGTAAATTAGAATATTTGGTATTTAGTTGAATTGGTGTTCAAGGAGTATAGAGAAAAATTAATTGGAATTTAGATGTAAATTATAATATATGTATATGAATGGTCGAAAGTTTATATGTATACTGAACTTAAACAAAAATAAAGCAAATTAAGTCAACGAGACCATCGAATCATATCCATTGATTTTAGTAATCCTGTTTTTGTTTTCTAGGGGTCTTTTGCCTTTTGTAATTTTCGTTTTAGTATTGGCTTTTAATCGTGCCTTCTGTCTATTGGGTATATTTGTTGGTAAGATTTTCAGTTTTGTTGGTTAGTTTCAAGTGGTTGGCATCGTTATCTGAGTCGTATATATTTCCGGTACCTTTTTTTGATATTTTTGGAGTTTAGGTTGTTGGGTAGATATTTTCTGGATGTTGATGGAGCTTCTTTGTTTTCAGAGATTATATCGGAGTAGTCTTTTATGAACCTTGGTTTTATATTTGAAAAAGGGTGTGTTTATTATTAGGTTGTTAATTCAGATGTTTTGGAGCTGAATTTAATGCTGAATATGGTGTGTTGGGGGCTCTTTGTAATATCAGAGTATGTTTGAGTGTTCTGTTAGTGTTTTGCATGGTAAATTTCTAGAGCAGATTTGTTGCTAACTTTTTGAAGTGTTTTGATTACTTGCAATTCCTGGTGCTTGATAAAAATAGGGCATTTTTATCCCGAGCAGAATGGTCACTGGGAATAATATTTTTTTCCTGGGAATTTATACACTTGGGATTGTTGTTACATAGTTCGTTCAGTTCATAGTAGAATGAGTTAGCACAGTTGAAACACATTTTTTTATTTTTGCACAGCTTTGAAATATGACCGTAGCGTGAGCAGTTGTTTCATCTAAGAGGTAGTGGAATGTAGGGGCGGACTAAAACTTTTTCGTACCCGATGAGTATGTCGTTTGGTAAATTGTGTGAAAAGCGAAGGTGAGGATGATGAGACCGGGTTTTCTTATCCTGTCTTCTACTTTTTTCATAATTTTCTTCACCTCTGTTAATTTTGCCTTTTGAGTTCATCCAATATGTCCTCTTCACTAATATTTCTAAGGTCATTAGATTAGAATAGATTATGCCCTTGGAATAATTTAGTGTTAAGTGCTCAGAAACATCAGCTGTTATAGTATTGGAGAGTGGCGTGATTTTAATTAGTTTATTAGCAGTGGTACAGTTTTTTGTGTTGATTAGAGTTGTACTGTATCGTGTTTTTTCAACTTCTCCTTCACATGTATAGTCTATCACTTGTTTAATGAGAAAGGGAAAACATTCGACAGAATTTCATTGCTGTCTTTTCTGGACATTATTAAGAAAATTCAGTCATTTGTATTCTTTTTTAAAGTTTTGGTTTTGTCATACTGGATCAGTGGCTGATTAAATTTTGGACTGTATATGTCTGAAGGATATTCATTGTATAAAATTTTTCTTTCACGTTTTCTTAAATATTGTTTGTCTGTTATTAGTTTAATTTAAATTACACTAACAAGGAAAGAAAGAGAAGAAGCTGGAAAGCACAAGATAGAAAAGGAAAAAAATTCACTTCGAAGCGAAGTTAGTTGTGATCACAGCCACAGAGAAAAATGACGACCGCACCCGATGGTCTCGGATAGACACTTGTACATATACATACATATATATATTCGATGGCAAGAAAGAAAAATAACGAAAGGGTTGAACTCATGAAGAGATGATATTTAAAAAAATATGATTTATGTACCTATTACTGTTCATGACACAGTGCAGCACAAAAATCAATAGATAACAAAAAAAAGAATGTACGAGGTGTGATCAAAAGATAATCGTATTTTCATCTTTTCGTGAGTTACGTATGTTCGATGTTCGCATTTTTTTTTTTTATGTTGGTACACATGTCTGTTATATATGTTGGCAATACCAACCATTTTGGATTGTCAGTTTGTTTTTGACAGATAAAAAGGTTAGTCGTGTTTTGGTGTGCTCTTCGATTTTGTACTATTCGAAAAAAATTTATCAAAGAAACTGTATTCAGTTTTGTGTAAAAAATGAAATTAAATGCGCAAGGACATTTGAAATGTTGACTGTGGCCTTTGGCGAGTCTACTATGAGCAGAACACAAGTTCAATTGTGGTATAACCGGTTTAAGGAAGGCCGAGAAGATGTCAATGACGATGCTCGTCCTGGTCGCCCGAGCACGTCAACAACCGATGAAAACATTGACGCAGTGTAGAAAATGATTTTGGATAATCGTCGAATCACTATCAGAGAGGTTGTTGATGATGTTGGCATATCGTTCGGCTCATGCCAAGCAATTTTTACGGATGTTTTAGGGATGAAACGTGCGGCAGCGAAGATTGTTCCAAAATTGCTAAATTTTGAGCAAAAGCAACGTTGCATGGACATCGCTCAGGAGCTGTTTTTGGCCAAAAACAAAACCGTTATCATGCCTCAACCACCGTATTCCCCGACTTGGCCCCCGCTGACTTTTTCCTCTTTCCAAAACTGAAGACACCGAAGAAAGAAAAGCGTTTTGCTACGATTGAGGAGATAAAAGAAAAATCGAAACAGGAGGAGCTGTAGGCGATACCAAAAAAAGCGTTTCAGAAGTGTTTCGAGGACTGAAAAAAATGCTGGCATAAGTGTATTATATCTGAGGGGAATTACTTTAAAGGGGGCAAGATAGTTGTTGATGAATAAATACATACTTTATTTTTTGATCACACAATAACGGTTCTTTTTTGATCACACCTCGTATGTCTAGATCTTCTTATATATGTACATATGTATGCACATACATACATATGTATTTTTATTTCTTCCGTGATTAACTGTTATGTTGACATAAATCACATAAGAAGAAAAGTCTAAGTCATACTCACTTTTTTCCAGCAGTCTAGGTTATTTTAAAAAAAATCATTGCAATTTTTTACGTTTTCACTAAAATTCAATTTGGCGAAAATCATATACATATGTACATGCACATATGTATGTAATATTTGTGTATAAGTATTTGCGTAATTTTTTATTCATGATCATCCCAAACTTTGTATTTTGAACGTGATACTTATCGTAGAGTTAACTTACAATATTTTTGTTAAACAGAGATGCAATCCATTTAAATATTCAGTTTACTTTAAAAAACTATAAAGTTCCCCTAATTGCTGTGCAAATCATACTATTTAGGGGATACTAAGTTAGGGATGGATGATATACGAGTATGTATGTATGTACATAAAAAAATATACAAAAATAAAATTAGGATTTGTTGCTCTGTGTTATACAATAATAAAAACTTGTATTAAGTGAGTATAGTCTCTTTAAACTTGAGAATTAAGACGGTTTTATAAATATAAATCAATATTTAATATACATATGTAAATATAATTAATATTTATATGTAGGTATGTATTCAATAAATATACCATACATACATATGTATGTATGTAGTTGTAGGGGAATACCACAATATTATGGAATCGCACCGCCGCGTTCCCAGAAACCGAATGCATGCTTTAATTCAATTTATGTACATATGTACATACATATGTACATATCTGATGTATATTAATATTTATGAATAATTCTATGAAGATCTGTTAATTTATTATGTTTTGAATTTGTCAGTTCTATGTACATACTACATATGTATGCATGTATGTATGTATATGCGATCGTGTGTAATTTTTAAAAATGGTCAAATAAACATAAATAGCAACACAGACAAAAAAACACGTAAACACGTAAGCATACATACCTAGGAATATGAAAGAATATCTTCCTCCCATTATCTTGCTACCCACCATTTTTGTAATTTTTATTTATTTTTTGAATTGCTAATTCTTACCAAGTCAAAAGTGCGTTGAACTCGCATATTTTCTTTACGCTTCGTTGCTGAAAAAAGCGAAATACTTTCAAAAGGAGGAAGAAGGTGTTCATTTACATACAGGGTGAATTTTATTATTTGACACAATTTGTTACTTGTTATATTTTAAACTGAAACCACTTTTGCGCAATTTCTAAACATTGATTGTTTATTTGAATTATCACAATATCTATGAATATAATATCATAATATAATAATAAATAATAAAGGTACAATACTGTAATGTACAATATTCAAAAGATTGTCGAACATGTGACGATAGCTAGTTTCATTATAACTACGACCTTTCGCGGCATCGAAATATATTACCTAATGATGGGACACATACCAAATACAACATACGGTCGCTATACGTAGGTGTAAATGTCAGAATATTATAGGTACTTCAATAGTGACAAAATTTATTTATTTATTGAAACAGTAAATTAAAATGAGGTTCTCATCACATTTTTTACGGAAGTTTCTTCGTGTTTTCACAACGGAAAAATCCATTTTGAATGTATTTTTTTGGAAGGATTTTCCATATTTAGCAATTCTTTTATCTGGATGCCGTGCATATACAGTTTTTCAAGTAATTGTTTGCAAAAAAAAAATGTAATGAAATTTTCACTTCAATATTGATTTGAAGCAAGAAAAATTTAGTATTCAATCATTGCAAACAATTACTTGACAAACTGTACATATGTACATATTTCACATCTGTCCTCACATATGTATGTAAATAAGTTTTGTCATTTTATTGTGGAAATTCATAGAATCCAAAAACGACTGGAAACATCTAAATCTATTATGAAAATTCGTAATGTGCAATTCGAACGTATCTCTTTACTGAAAAGATAAAATAAAATTGGTTGAGGATATTGCCATCGTCTGCGGCTCGTTAGAGCTCATCGTGCACAAAATTTAACACCTATACATACATATGTACATACTCGTACATAGTCGGTGAATTCTGCGCAAAGATTAAATTAAAGAAGAGCTCATTGTTTAAACTTCAAAGTCTCTCTTTTTGGCTGAACAGGGTTTGTTAACAAATAAATTAAACTTATATAGATCCAACAGTATCCACAATTATAATAGTAAAATATGGATCAAATTCTACTCCATTTATTTTTATTCATTTTAAAATCCATTGAACGGAAAATCTCTAAAATTTCAGAAATTGAGTTCGTAATAAACTATGGTGTTATTTTATGTTGCTTTTTTAAATGATAAATGGCAAAGATATAGAACACCTGCACATATTTAATTTCATGTCGAACCGATCCGATCAATTGCAGTGTGGTTTTATCTTCTTTTGTAATTGCATGCCATTGTGTGAAACAATCGTTTTAACTTTTTGAATGGAGCCTGTATGTACCGTACCGGTAGCTTGGGTAAGATTGGACGATTTAAATATCTTAAGAAAATTGACATGAAGTTAATGTTTGCTGGCGACAATAAAATATACAGAAAACCAACAAAAATATATTGTAACCGAACCATGCGGATGGCAAGCAATATACGAGGTGTGATCAAAAGATAATCGTATTTTCATCTTTTCGTGAGTTACGTATGTTCGATGTTCGCATTTTTTTTTTTTATGTTGGTACACATGTCTGTTATATATGTTGGCAATACCAACCATTTTGGATTGTCAGTTTGTTTTTGACAGATAAAAAGGTTAGTCGTGTTTTGGTGTGCTCTTCGATTTTGTACTATTCGAAAAAAATGGATCAAAGAAACTGTATTCAGTTTTGTGTAAAAAATGAAATTAAATGCGCAAGGACATTTGAAATGTTGACTGTGGCCTTTGGCGAGTCTACTATGAGCAGAACACAAGTTCAATTGTGGTATAACCGGTTTAAGGAAGGCCGAGAAGATGTCAATGACGATGCTCGTCCTGGTCGCCCGAGCACGTCAACAACCGATGAAAACATTGACGCAGTGTAGAAAATGATTTTGGATAATCGTCGAATCACTATCAGAGAGGTTGTTGATGATGTTGGCATATCGTTCGGCTCATGCCAAGCAATTTTTACGGATGTTTTAGGGATGAAACGTGCGGCAGCGAAGATTGTTCCAAAATTGCTAAATTTTGAGCAAAAGCAACGTTGCATGGACATCGCTCAGGAGCTGTTTTTGGCCAAAAACAAAACCGTTATCATGCCTCAACCATTGTATTCACCGGACTTGGCCCCCGCTGACTTTTTCCTCTTTCCAAAACTGAAGACACCGATGAAAGGAAAGCGTTTTGCTACGATTGAGGAGATAAAAGAAAAATCGAAACAGGAGCTGTTGGCAATACCAAAAAAAGCGTTTCAGAAGTGTTTCGAGGATTGGAAAAAGCGCTGGCATAAGTGTATTATATCTGAGGGGAATTACTTTGAAGGGGACAAGATAGTTGTTGATGAATAAATAAATAATTAATTTTGGATCACACAATAACGGTTCTTTTTTGATCACACCTCGTACATATAAGATTTAAGAAACTCCTTTTTATCCCAAATTGGACCGCACTAATCAGCTGATCTGATATATTTTACATTTTCTGCGTTCAAGCAATTGTTTGCTCTTAATTGCTTTATTCTGATCCAAAAGCTGTTGAGAACCTTTTAAATTTGTTCTGCGCTTCTTTACTTTGCACTGCTCTGCAGTTTTAGAGCAGCCATTATACACACCGAGGAGTTGGTTACGCTGTATCGGCTGTATTCATATGGATATTAGCACGAATATAAAATATATATATATATATATATATAATATATATATATATATATATATATATATATATATATATATATATATATATATAAATATATATATATATATATATATATATATATATATATATATATATATATATATATATATATATATATATATATATATATATATATATGTATGTATATTTTACACTTAATTTCTAGCAATGACACTGGTATTCCATTCAGAAGTATTTTCTCACCGAGAGTTCCGGATTAGATAATTGAGGAAAAAAGGTCCGGAAAACAGATTAGAGTGTGCTGTGATTGTCAACCTGCATTAAAGGCCTCGAAAAAATTCGCTTATTGCTTCACAAAGAATTGAAAAATGTAAATCAACATTTAACTCTATTGCCGGTTGGAATATTCTTCAACTTATAGGGGTTCTACGAAACTATGGTGTTTAGGGGAATGAAATAAATGATGAACTGGCAAACTGCGGATCTGCGGTTACCCTAATGGACCAGAGCCAAACATCGATTAGACTTTAGCAGGGACTGTTACTTGAATCAAGGACAATTTGAATAACATCCTCAAAAAACAATGGTGTAATTCGTCGCCTACAATTTCTTTAAGATCTCGAACAAGAAATCACGGCATAATCCATGGACATCATATGGCGAGCATTGGCCTCATCGAGAGTCCGAACTGCGTCTATTGTAGGGAAGAAGAACAGGACAGTACATAGCATTTCTTCTGTGTTTGTCCTGCCTATGCCAAAATGAAGAGGCAGTTATTCTGGTCAGATGTACTGGGAATGGATAAAAAAACCCTGGATCCCTGCACAGACTTCTGAAATTCATAACAGAGTGAAAGAAATTTTAAGAGGGATTACTTCTCGCTTCACAAAGCCCTATTCTGTTTCCTCTATCTTATGGCTTAAATGGCAATGGGCATCACTTGTCTGAGTGCTTGGAGAACTCTTTCTATTGCGGTTCTCAGGCCAAACCCAATTTTATTTATCTGTCTATCAATTTTAAATCTTTCCAAATTAATTGCTTATGAACTGTCTGATTCTTATTTCATCAAACATGCAAGACACATTTTTAGTACTTTCCTGCGCTGATCGAACATTCTTTTGGGCTTGGATTACACACACCTGTTCAGACACTCAAAGAGTATATCCTAGACGTCTGGAAAACATTTGATTAGCTTTAATACGTTTGTCTCTGCTCGCAGAAAAGTCTTAAACAATTTTTTGTATGTACATGTGTTCGGTTTTTGATATTGAATTGTTTTGCAGCACAGTGAAACAGAACGGCCTACTAATAAAGCGCAAACTCATAAATGAAAATCAAATTAATGAAAACAAAACTGATATGCAGCGACTGTAGTAGAACCAGTGAAGTACAATTTTCCGCATAGGCGAAAACAGTAAATATACAATAGTAGGTGTTACACCAATTACAACTGACATGCACTCATAAGCTCTTAACATTTGGACAAGCTTAAAAATAATAATTGACATTGATGCAAGAAGACTGTTTATTTGATGCAATTGCTAATAAAATAATTTTTAGAATCTTAGATTTGCTAATAGTTCAATCATTGGATTGTGTCCAATTATATACAATAGTACAAGCAATACTCTATAATAAGTGTATAACAATATCTGCTGCCTGAATACCCGCATTAATTTGTGCATTTGCAATCTATGCATATAACGGATGTATGTTATAGACTGTCATACTTTAACGATTTGTTAACATTGTCACATGTGATATATTTCCATTTCAAAATGGCATCGTCTGGTAAAACTTTATGGAACTTTACACTGCAACAAATTCAACTTGTGAAAATTTAAATCAAAAATAGTTTTTAATTTTTAAATTTTCTTCAGCATTAAAATGCACTTTTGACTTAATAAAGAAACAAAATTTCCCAACTTGGGTGAAGATAACTCAGAGGAGGTTCATAAAATGACCTTACATCTATAAAAAGTTTGGTTTGGTACGCATTGCGTCTGAAGTGTCTGAAGCTTGCGTTATTGTCAATACTCAAAGATTATTGGCTTAAAAATTAACGTTTAACTAACAGATAAGTAGTTTCAGAACATGCCGTATTACCGACCAAACTATGGAGCAGTGGAGTGTATATTATACTGAAAGGTTGTTAAGTATACGCTTTATATGAAATATTAATTTATGCTAGCAAATTTTCTTAAAACACTAAATGAAATGTTCTTAAATAATAATAATTTGGTGATTGCCAAATTTTGATGCGTCTGCTTTAGCCAAAAGTTGCGACAGTCTGAAAACACCTGATATATAGTTATCAGAATAGCGAAATATGGTTATTTTGAAAACTTGTTTTAACCAAATTGATGATACATACAAGCTGGTACTTTTTAATGAAATGCATTCTTCTTGTAATGACTGGGTTTCGGAGTATATTCACTGAGGCAATATAATAAAAATGGAAATATCAAATTGGAATTACATGTAAACAAAGAAATTATTTGTTACAACTTAGAATCGCATTCGGTATGAAAAAACAACATACCGAAAATAAATCAGAAACAAATTGACTTTAATTTTATATCTTTATGCAGTTAATTTGACTCAGGCACTCTTTCGCGCTTCAAAAAGTGGCAAAACAAAGTATCATATCTCCACCCACCGTACGAAATGAATCGCTTCATGCTTCTACAACGTATCGAAATATTGAAAAATTATTTCCAAAGTTGATATTTTGTTGCCGAAACAGTGAGCATTTTGAAAAGAAATTTCGGTCGAAATAATATAATAATTTGTGGACGCAAATTTATGAAAAAACTTCCTCAGATTTATATGTTAATTAACAACACAAGTTATCCTCGTTGGCGTCTGATCTACTCAGTGCAAAATATTGCTTTGCTCTGAAAGTGTGAATTCTGCATAAAGATCTCGGATTATTGGCTTACAAGGTTCAATTGACTCAAAATTACCATACACTTCGTTAAAGATAAGCTTTCGAGCAGCTGGAAAATTACGCCGATTTTACTCAAAAATCTTTCCATTTAGCCAGCTATGTTAACAACACAACTGACGTATTTTGGGCTCGGAAAACTCACACGTAGTCCTAGAGAAGGCATTCTTGCATCCTGAATATGCGACTATTTCGAAAGATTTCTGGAGCGGCGACTTAATTGGCCCCTTTTTTCTTCGAAGATGGCAACAATGCTAATAACCACCTACAATGACCGCCTACAGAAGTATAATAACAAATTTTGTTTGCAAGAACGTGAAGAATTTAAATTTACACAAAGTTTAATAATTGAGCAATCGGTCGTTTAGCTAACCTCCACGTAGTTGCGATTTGACCTCGTTGATTTTTTTGTAGAGCAGCGTTAAAAGTCGATGTCGTGCCAACCATCCAGCAACGATTCAGGTACTCATGTGACAATATTGGTGTGGCTATTCGTGACATACAGCTTCAAACAATCATCGAAAATGTACTGAAAAATTGGGTTGAATGGAGGGGCTACTGCTAAGCTAGCCGTTGCAGTCATGTTATATTATATTGAACGGTGGTGATTTTATAGTAATTTTAAAAAGTACTACCTCCGTTATATATGCGGTACATTAACTGCAGAGTCTAACTTGGTTAGTGGTGACCATACAATTCATTCAAGAACAGAGTACAACTATACTACTAAGAGTTCAGTCGTGTATTGAAAACAGAATTGATAAAAAAATGAAAACTTTCAACTTATTAAACTATTTTAGTGAATTAAAGATTGTGAACATTTTTTAATTGAGACGTGAAATATTGTAAAATGAAAATATTCTTATTTGACACAATTCAGTGATTTTCGTACCAATCTTTGTTGTTAATTGACTTCAAATAATATTATCTTTTTATGCGACTAGGAATAGAATCCTCCTATTCTTGGAGGATTGCAAATTTTCTGCGAGGAAAGGTGTGGCACAAACATTTAAAGAAATCTATTTTTTTATTGTTATTGAATTTTGCTCTGTGGCAGTTTCTTCCAGAAAGCATTGACATTAGAGATCAAACCAATCACTGAGGCATGCGACAACGGTTCGTGGCGAATTCATATAATTTTATACTATTCACCTACTTCGCTTAAAAATATAATGATTTTTACCTAATTGGTAAAAAGTGATTATGTTAAATAATTTACAAATTTTGCATTTCAGTAAATATAAATATAACCTCAATGGGCCGATCTTGGCATAAGTGTGCAATTAGATACCAACCACTAAATAACGGGTCCGCCAAATAACTTTTTTTTTTGAAAATTCTATAAAAAAAACTACTGGCTATTTTCTCAAATTTCTTTTTTTATTTGAAAGTACAATCCTTCCGGTTAATAATGGAAAATAATTTCATTCAAATGGCTGCCTCGGCTGGCCATGCAGTAGCCTACACGATCGGTCCAATTTTTAAGCACATTATCGATTGTGTGCAGCTGTATTTCACCAATGGCTTCACGAATATTGTCCTTTAAAGCGTCAATTGTCTCTGGATTGTCGGCGTAACACTTATCTTTGGGGGCACCCCACAAATAATAGTCCAACGGTGTCAAATCGCAGCTCCGAGGTGGCCAAACGACATCAGCTCTGCGGCTGATAATGCAATCTTCAAAAGCAGGGTGCAAAACATCGAGTGTAGCTTCGGCTGTGTGGCACGTAGCGCCGTCCTGTTGAAACCAAATGTTGCCAATATTCTCCTCTTCAATTTTTGTGAACAAAAATTCGTTCAACATGGCCCGATAACGATCGCCATTGACTGTAACGGCCACTCCTTGCTCATTTTCGAAGAAAAATGGCCCAATTATGCCTCTGGACAAAAAACCGGACCAAACAGTGACTTGGTTTGGGTGCATCGGCTTTTCAATGTATGCGTGCGGGTTTTCTGTGCCCCAAATGCGACAATTTTGCTTGTTTACATACCCGCCAAGATCAAAATGAGCTTCATCTGAAATGATGATTTTTTTGGCAAATGATTTTTTTGGCATTCTGCAACATTACCATGATTTTCAAAGTAATGTCGCAATATTTCCCAGCGTTGTTCAAGCGTATACACAACCATATTCGTTCAGCGGAAGGATAAAACTAATTATCTGTCAAATCAGACATGAGCTAAGTGTTACCATTCACGAAATAAGCACTAGTTGACAAAAAAAAAAACGTTAGATGGCGGACCCGTTATAAACTTATATATAAAAATGGGAAGGTTTCGTCGTTCGTATATGGTAAATAATATATATTCTTGGAATATATAAACAAGCAAAACTTTTAGCGGACAGTGCCACTTTTACAACCTTTTAGAACACTTTTTCGTCGCCTCTGATTTTTGTATGAGTGTTTCACTCCAAGACCCACTTATAGCAATTTTCAATTAAAAGAGAGAAGTGTGTTAGTCCTTGCCATTTACCGTATCGTTATCAGCACCAGTTCATTTTCACTCGTACTATAGGAGCACAATTTAAATTTTTCTTTTCAAATAGACAATCAGTATTTCTTGATTGATTCTCGACGTAATGAAAATACGTGAGGTTTGATTTAACAACTTTTATACATTTGTTAAACCAAATATAAAAAAAAAACAAAGAACAACAATTTTTAAAAGTTGAAGAAATTTAGTCTCATTACACAAAAACTAATTTTAAAGGTATGTCAACTTGAAGCATGCTGATAAGATTGTCTGTTTTTTTTTGTTGAGTTACTCTAGCAAAGACTGAAGAAAATGCCAACGCCTTTAAATTTAAGGTGGAGTTCGTAGTTGGGACCATAAACAATACAATTTGTTTTATTAATTTCTGTGCTTTTCGTTTTTTTGTTAAATTTTTCAGTAATATTATTTAATTTTTTATTTATTTTTTATTTTTCTTTTGTTCTTTCACAGACTGAAACTTTGAAAATATCCACAGATACGGATATGCACGACTGGTTTCTAGAACGAGATGTAAAAGATCCCGCTGTAATTTTAAACGATAAACTTATATCGGATGCCTTGCTGAATGGTACTTTTCCAATTAAATCGGAACATTCCTACAGTTTAAATAGCGATGGCGACTCACTGCTGGAATCACCAAGAAGCCTGCAAACTAAAATAGATAGTAAGTAGTTTTCATCACATCGCAAAATTATATTTAAAGCTGTTCAAAGATTTATCTCGGAATATTGTAAACTGCAGTCAAATTTAAAGACAAAGTCCCACGTAGCACTGTTGGCAAATTATATTTGGAATATATAGAAATGAGTCGGAGGCACATTGTCGTTAGGTAAAAAACACGGGCAAAAAGTAATTACTCTTGTTACATGTAAACTTTTGTTTTTACAAATTCTCGATATTATTGTTGTTCAAATCAATAAATCAATTTGTTACAATTACTCGTATATCGAAATTTAACCATTTATATTATGTTAAACAAGAAAGAAACGATGACACCTTAGAAAAAGGTATTTATTAAAATCAATACATAGAAGTATATATTGAGAGCATAGTCTGAGCATACTCCGTGAAAATGGAACGCCATATTTTTCTTATTGCTCGGCACAGCTTCTTCAAATTGTATACAGGCTTCCGTGGAAGCTTGCTTTTCATAATGCCCCTCACATTTTCTATGGGGTTGGTATCTCGAGATTGTAAGGGGCAATCCTTTGTGATGACGCCATTTTATATGAAATGTTTATTGCTGGTTAACCAGGAATACTTCACCAGAACACGGACCCAAAAATTCGATTTATCAGAGAACACCACATTCTACCAATCGCGATTACTGTTTTCACTTGCCCAGGTCCTTCGGTTTTTTATGTGGTCTACTGTAAGTAGTGGTTTTTGAGATTGTAAAGCGAAATTTGGCCTTTTCCTCATGTGAGCGCTGCCTGATGGTGTTGAGAACACTGCAAATTTCTTTTTTTTAGTTTCTTCTTAGCTTCCCCCAGCCGCAGACTATTCTATTCGAACAGTTTCAAAATCACTTAATCCTGTTGGTTGGACATTGCTCTCGATATCCCGCTATCCGGAAGGTCATCTACATTTTTTGCTTCATCGTACCGCTTCAACCATTTCTCAACAAAGTATATTAATTGTTTTAGATACCTCAGCATACGGCATTTTCGGTCCTTTTGGGTGTGTGCATAACTAGTCTGCCTCATACCGCTTCGCTTATAGGGAACTTATGTCGTCAATGTTGTTATCAGTTCATTAGAATATATGATAAATAATAATGAATATGTTTACAATATATTTCTCTGGCGGTTAGGCGTATTTCACAAATACAAACTCAGCAATGATTTCTCTTATTTTCAACGGCGCAATATAACAACCAGAAATTTAAAATGCTGAAAATGTATACGATAAAACACTTTTTTATCTATCCATGCATATACTCGTATGTATAGTCAAACTGAGCGAGTTCAACGATTATATGTAGTATAACTTCTGAGCTTCTTTTAGCACCTTTCTAAGTTTTATTTTAACATTAATCTTTAAAAAAATCCCTGGTTTTGTTCTTACACATATGATACATTCGAAGAATCCGTTTAATGAATTTTCTTTTTTCTTCCTAGTCTTCTAACGCAATACAGATTTTTTTAATATTATATTTTTAATATGGTAAATTCAATAATCATACAATTATTTCATACACATACAAACATTCAGTAAATGTATTCTAATTTTAATCGTATATAATTTTTTGTGAAAAAACATTTGTTTCACTTCAGTTAAATTTTTTTTAACGTGCTTTAGTGTCTCGCTTTTTGAATAGAAATAAGAACTGAGCAGCTGTATAAATAATTATAAATGGAATAACAAACACAAGTGGCTGCTACACATACATACAAATATTAAAACGAGTACCCAATGCTTGGAAATAAATTTAATAATAAGTGATATTATAGAAATAATTTTATTTCAACCTCGCGCCCTAAATTAATTTGTCAAATTTCCCTACCCACTAATTTCACTATGCATGTTTTGTTACATTTATTATGTTACCTTTTAGGATGAAAGTGTTCTTTGCTTAAATGTAGTAATGACTAACGGCTATTTTCACGGTGCTCAGGAATAAAAATTTGAAGCATTTACATATACATATCTATTTTTGTACATAAGTGTGTTTTGAACACAAATGCTTCATTTTGAGGAGAGTTTTTTTGCTACATATATTATTACTCCACTGCCAATTTCTAGAATTGGTGCTGAATGAGCTTTGTGGTAATTTGCATAGTTGGAGAAGTAAAGCCGTCCTAAATTTAATGCAATATGTTTATGTATGTAATTCGAGACTCAATAAGATGATTTGAATGAAAGCCCTTCATTGATTTTTTTTTATACAGAGAGAGAATGAGACTGTAAAATAAAAATTCGGTAGAATTTAGAGCTTTTTAAAGGTTTAAATACTTGAAACAGATGTTTTATTACAATTTTTATTCTTACTATGTCAGTAGATATTAGGTTTGTACGCGAACATTTCCAGTACGAATTTGCAATCATCGAAATTCCAGAGAGTAAGACAGTATTCACTCACGAAGAGAAAAACATCCAAAAAAGTACGCGAACGCAAATTTATAACAATTTGCAAGTTAATAGATTTGGTTTCCAAGGCAGCAAGAAATGCTCCTGAAGGAGGAGGCGATTCCACGCCACTTATCTCATGAATAAATATTTTTGGCTGGAAGCTGGTTCGAATGATTTGAATGAACTAATGAAACTTAATTATATTGATATCTACTAGTACTTACTTTTTCCATCGTTAGTTCGCATATTTTTATTATTTTACATTGATTTCATTTTGAAATATATTTCTAATTTACAGAAAATACAATCATATGTTTTCTTGATTGCGAATTCTTACAATTTAAAATGTATCCAGTAATAACTTGTAAGTTCTCTTACAGTGACCTGTCACCTTACTCTCTCATTTTCTCCCTCATTGCAATTTTTTTGGTGTACGCGAACTCTTTGATAATTTGTACAAATTTGTACGCGAACGGACCTATTGACAAGATAAATTGGCATCATGACCAAAAAATGAATTTGTGGCATTAAAAAACTTACAGAGTTAGCTTTGATTATAATATTTGTGTCTGAAACATGTATAGGTTACATACATACATAGTTAATTATAGTATTGTTTAAAGAAATTATATGCAACTATAGGAAATATATTAAAGTCAGGTTTAATTCTGTCACTATAAGCTTTTAGTGTTTCGAAATCCGCTTCCTGATTATAGATAATATTAGATAATATTCTGTATTTCCTCGAAGCTGTTAAAATTACTTTATATAACTCTTTCACCATAAACGCATACGTCAATTAGTCAACTAGTTTAACCATTGAAATATGTTTATATTTTACAATCTAGTTATGTATTTCCAATCAACCTAATTTATTCTATGAAACTGTATCAATAGCTACATATGTTCATACGAGGGGTACTATTTATATTTCGGGAATAGCAAATAATAACAAACATTTTTAAATGAAAATGGCTTTATTGTTTTTCAAAATATTCCCCTTGATGATCAATACACTTTTGCATTCGTTCAAATCATTTGTCATAACAGTTTTTCCATTCCTCTTGAGACACCTCCAAAACATGGTTTTTGAACGCTTCAACTGCTTCTTCGGCGCTCGAAAATCATTGACCACGCAGTTTACCTTTGATATTCGTGAACAAGAAGAAGTCATTGGGTACCAAATCAGGACTGTACGGAGGATGAGTCATCAATTCGATGTTTTGACTGCTCAAAATTCACTTGTTTGACGAGATGAGTGAGAGCTCGCATTATCATGATAGAGAATGATTCGTCTTTGGTGGTTGGTTTTACAGATTTCTCCGAAGACTTCCGGCAAACAAATGGTCGTGTACCTCTCAGAATTGACCGTCCTAAGTTGCTCAAGCGGAACAGTGGCCACATGACCCATTCGGCCGAAGAAACAGGCGACCATTTGCTTCGCTGTGCTTCTTCCACGAACAACTTTTGTTGGATGTAGCTCGTTTCCGGCTCATACGCATATATCCATGATTCGTCACCTGTCACGATTTTATACACGTATTTTGAAGCACCACGGTCGAACTTTTTAATCATATCCTTACACCAATTGACACGAGCCTTTTTTTGAGCGATTGTCAGATTATGTTGTGATCCAACGCGAACAAATCTTTTTTACAGCCAAATGTTCATGCAATATTGAATGTATGGAAATGGAAGTAAAGCCGAAGGTGTCCTCTATCTCACGATATGTCACATGACGATCTTGCATTATCAGTTCACGCACTGCATCGATGTTTTGTGCACAACAACCGATTTTGGACGACCTTCACGGAGTTCGTCGGCGACCGAACTACGATCACAATTGCATTCACTATACCAGCGATATACTGTGGTTTTTGATGGTGCTTTATCGCCATACAAAGAACTGAGATCATCGACACATTCTTGTTGAGATAATCCACGTCGAAAGTTGTGAAAAATAATCCAACGAAAACCTTCTCTTGAAATTCCCATTTTTGGCAAAATTGATTTTCTTAACTCACTGTAAACAAAACAAATAACACTTGTACATCAACACGTTGTGAGTACGTTTATGCTAAAATATGTCAAACTTTATTGTGGTGTTGCCAGATTTTAGCTATTGACATTAGTGTTGCCAGTTCCCGAAATATAAAAAGTACCCCTCGTATAAATAATATGGTCTTACAATGAAAAATCTTTACGATTTTGAACACAATGAAATAGGATCTTATATAACAGGGTATAAAAAGACACAATTTTCACTTAGCATTGGCCATATTGTCACATAATACCATAAAACGAGAACATACATAGATAATTAAAATTAAAATCAGCTTCAATTTGTAAGCTTCCTTTAAATTCGGAATTTTGGTGAACTTTTTGGAATAAGAACTAAGATAAGTTAATTTTTAAATTGAACATTAAAATGTGTAATAATTTCCAAACGATATATGAGTATGTATATTTATTTACTTTAAGATATGGAGGAGGAGTGCTATCCAGCAATTTCGATGAAAACAGCCACCAGCAATATACACCACACGGACACTGCAACAATTGATCCCAAATGCTTGACAATATCGAGACACACTTCTTTAAACTTTCCATCAGTGTCGCTTACCGCCTTTGCCACCAATAGCAATGCACAAAATTCTTTGTTAAGCGCTATTTCGGCTGCATCAGCAGTTTCATCTTTTACTAGCGAGCCACCACTCACCAGTAACAATCAATCTACTAATTATGCTACTAATTTTAAAAATATTTCAAATGCGTCAATGGCTTTCAAACTGCGAACTTCAGATAACAGCCACAATTCAAATAATGCAATAACCAACTCAGTTACAACCATATCAATTTCGAAGCATTTACCTAAACTACAACAACAGCATCTACCTCACAAACTGCCAATGCTAACTGACACCGATTGCGGTTCTCCTACGTCCACACGCGATGGCAGCGCTTCGCCGGATATATGCTCAGATATAGAAATCGATGAGTCTTGTGTTAAGGACGAGCCACTGTCTCCAGATTCCAGCTGCCCACCAAGCCCCACTTTCCAGGGGTGCAGTTCTACAACAACCACCGGCCCTCTGAGTCTTAGTATGACTTCCTTTGCTAACTCAGATATTCTCTTTAAGAACAAGGTAAGAAACGAGTGCAATGAAAATACTTATATTTAACGCTTATTATTTTGCAGAATGGTTGTCTACAATTAACGCCTTCATCACAAAGTTTGCTTAAATCACAGCAGATAATTCTGGGAACGAGAGCAAATAGCCCAAATGTCATCATACCGAAATTTAACATTAAAACTGAATCAAAAATGGCATGCAGTACTCTCGCTTCTGGGCTGATGACTGCACATAAGATGAGCAATTCCGGTTCTTATGGTCTACCTCTAACTCCGCCGTCATCTATACCAAGCGATGAGTCTGAAGGTAATTTAACACCCGAACATTTACTTTCGCCATTATCCCCGTCTACTTGCACTTCTGCATCATTAACTGCAAATGGTATGCTACCAAGCGTTGTGGGTCGCAATTCTGCCAGTATCTCCAACAGCAATGGCATTATCAACGGTCGCAATATCAACAGTGGCAGCACCAGGCAGCCCATACATACGCCACTCATCAGTTCACAGCCGGTAAGTTATGCAATTATCACATTTATCGCAAATAAATGTTCAAATATTTAATATACTGTTTCCAGAAAGGTTCTACGGGCACTCTAATTCTGACTGAGGAAGAAAAACGCACATTGCTAGCAGAGGGCTATCCCATTCCACAGAAACTGCCATTAACTAAGGCCGAGGAAAAATCCTTGAAAAAAATTCGCCGAAAAATTAAAAACAAAGTAAGGAAAAGAAGTCAAAAAAGTGTAGCTTTAATATTAATTTGAAATTTCTTGGAATTGCACATAGTATACATATTCGTCAAGTCATATGTATACCTTAAATGTGGTTTGATTCCAATGCGCCAATACCTCGATTACATATTCTTGACAATTCTGTTATAAGGATGTTCCGTCTAAATTCAACAAACATTCCCCTAAACAAGCACTTGAAGAATCAGTGAATATAAAGCTCTGAAAAATATACCATACACAATGAAAATTACCATAAAATGGTTTTGGATTATTCCTATTTTGTCCGTTAATCGTAAATGTTGTTGATAAATCTTGAAAATATCTGAAGTTATGAATGCATGTCAGTGGGGGGTTATAATTCGTAATCCACTATAATTCATCATTCAAAACATTCTCGATAACTATTATGTAGGACTCCAGTTGTGAATATGTATTACAGTGGAAATATGCTGTCCACTAGACTCATTCTGGCTTGTATGAAAACAATTTGGAGTTCCAGATATTAATAAGTACCGTTTTGGTACAAATAAGCACCATGTTAAATTTGGTTTGGGTCTGTTGGATCAGAATCATTTCTCTAAGCTGGAATTTGTTTCCATATGGTAAAACTAAACTACAGTAGTATAGGTAGGTAGGTAGGTAGGTAGGAGTGGCCGCCCAGTTTGCCAAAAGCACACTTGAGCACACATAATGGCCCATTGTGATACCACGGTGTGGCGCCGTTCAAGCACTGACAAAAAAGTTCCCATACTTGGGATGGTGATAGTCAGCGCAAGGACAGCGCCTGGAAAGGCACGACTCCCCCGTCATGTTTCAGGAAACCATCCTGATACTTTGATGAACCAGGCTATGTCCCTAATATTAATGGATGACAGCTCTGTCCGGCTTGTAAGAAATGGGGCACAAAAGGTGCGAATTCTTCTTCTGCTCAAGGATGCGCAGTGGCATAAGAGGTGGAAAACCGTCTCGTCCTCCTCCTCGAAGCCACAGCCTCGGCAAAAGTCATAGGCCCAGTCTTTCTGCGTGCTGTCTCATTATGCGGTGGCCGGTCAAAACCGACACAGTTGTCGACAGTGATACGCGATCAAGTCGAAGAAGTTGATTGGTTCTGTTTTTGTCCATTCTTGCCCAAGTTAGTCTAGCCGTGTGGCAGGATTCCTCGTTAGCCCAGGATTTGTAGGCGTTAGCCAGATACTTCCGTTTGATTTCGAGCTTGGCAGTTGCCAGTGGAATGCCGATGTTTACGGAGGGGTGAATGTCGTGCATTAGCGTGCCTGCCTTGGCAAGCTCGTCCGCCTCGCAGTTTCCCGGGATTTAGCTATGTCCGGGAACCCAGACTAGGTGCACCCGAGAGTAACTTGCGAACTCATTTAAAGATGTTCGACATTCATGAACTAGTCTTGATGTGGCCGTGGAGCCAAAAAGAGATTTAATGGCGGCCTGGGTGTCTGAGAAGATAGATACGTCAACTGCGCCGATATAACTACTCAGCATCCATTTGGCTGCGTGGTAAATGGCCATGACCGCAGCTTGAAAAACGCTGCAATGGTCTGGGAGACGTAGGAAGATGTTTAAGTCCAGCTTGTCGGAATAAATACCGCTGCCGACTCTACCTCCAAGCTTGGAACCGTCGGTGTAGATTTCGACTGTTTCACCGACGATTAGGTTTTCTGAAGTCCAGTCGCTTCGACTTGGAATAGTGAGGTCGAATTCCCTGAATCCCGAATCGGGGTAGACCGACATATAATCGATAAAGTTGGGGACAGGTGGATCCTGATTCAGAATTGAAGCATGGCCTGTCAGGCACCAGTGCGAAAGAGCGTTAAGTCTAATCGCTGTCAGCTTGGCTTGTTGCTTAACCAGGATCCCCGAGGGGAGCCAGTGCAGCATGGAAAAAAGGGCTTTCGTAGGTGTGCTACGAAGAGCGCCAGTGATCAGTAGAGCAATGGATCTTCTGATTTTATCGAGGGGTTTGATCAGGTTTGGTTCAACGATGGCCGTGTAGAGCCAGAGCACGACTCGAGGACGAAGTCCCCATCGTGCACCAACTGCTCTTTTACAGCAGTATATAGCGCATGTTGCCTTATGTGCCCTCTCAGCTAGATTGGCTTTCCAATTAAGCTTTGGGTCGAGAATCAGGCCTAAATACTTAACGTGTGTGCCCAAAGTGAGCGGAGTGCCGTTTAGACTAGGCATTGTAAACTTTGGAATTTTGTACTTCCTAGTGAAAAGCATAGTCTCGGTTTTGGATGGGCTAACCCCAAGTTCGAATTCGCGACACCAGTTTGACACAATAGAGAGTGAATATTTAAGTTTTTCGGAAAGTGTTTGGGGAAATTTGCCGGATGCCGCGATTGCTATGTCGTCCGCATAGGCTATCACTTTGCATCCAGTAGATTCCAATCTCACCAGTAGTGTGTTAACTGCCAGGTTCCAGAGGAGGGGTGATAAAACACCCCCTTGTGGCGTGCCCCTTTTAACCACCCTCCTGGATTGGGCACTGCCGATCGCGGAAGTGATGATTCTAGATTTTAGTAGAAGCTCTATAAATATAAGAAAGCCTGAATTCAGGTTAAGGTTATAGAGTGCGGAGATGACAGCGTTGGGGCATACATTGTTGAATGCTCCCTCGATGTCCAGAAATATGGCAAGTGTGAATTCCTTGTACGCCAAGGATTTGTCAACTTGAGAAATGAGAGAATGAAGTGCTGTTTCAACCGATTTGCCTTTAGAGTAAGCGTGTTGAGATACAGATGCATTATGTATTTGTAGCAGCCATGGAAGGATAATCTCTTCCCCATTTTGGATATCGGCAGGAATGATGCCGTCCGGTCCGGGGGACTTGTATGGCTTAAAGGTTTGAATGGACCACTCAAGGTGACTTTTTGTCACTTGGAATGTGGGGAGGCTATCATGGGAAACCTGCTCTACCTGGTAGAGTGCTTGATCCGCTGAGGCTAAACTCGAAGTGGGTGTCTAGTAGGATATCAAGGGTTTCGGCGCTTGAGTGAGTCCAGCTGCCATCTGGTTTTTGGATACAGTCGAGGGCTTTGTTAGAGGAGTGGAGAATTTTACGAAGACGGCTAGCCTCGGACGTCGATTCAATGCTTTCGCAAAATTCCCTCCATGACGCTCGTTTCCCTCGCCTAATGGCGTATTTAAACTCTTTTTGTTTATTTTTGAAAAGGGGCCGAATCAGCCGTAACTTTAGCTTTGTTGAAAAGCATTTTACAAGTTTTGCGAAGACTTGCAATTTCCGAATTCCACCACGGAGGTTTAGGTATGCCCCGTGGTTCGGGAGTGATGCAAGAAATATGAGTGGCTTTTTTAAAAGCTGTGGTCAGATCGTCGACCGCCCGATGAATGTCGAGACAGTAGTGGATAATGGGGGGAGTCGTTGCTAAGCATGACCCCAGCTTAAGCCGGAAAAGAGGCCAGTTCGTGTTGATTCTATTGACTGGTTTAAGAGATCCAGTAGTATAGAAAATGATTTAGAATTATTTTAGAAGTGAAATTGCTTTACTTTTCATATGGATTTTGGACCACCGAACCCGAATCTTTATTATTATATTTCACAAAACGGTTAAACTGTGAATACTCTTAGTAAATTAGTTGAGCAAACTATAGCGATATTGAACTACGAGTATATGTTAATCAGAGTTTGTAACCGTATGTGACTAAGATTGGTCGAACAGGAAATCATTTTTTAAACTTGGATTATATGTAGAAAAACCATTTTTTGAAGTAGACGAAGAACAACATTTTTAATGCTTTTTTCGATATCTTTATTTTCGCTGTTTGTAAGAAATGGGAGGTTAAAATGTGACCTGAAAACACCCGATGGGAATGTTAACTTTAAAATATTGCAAGACCCATATGTGATCATTTGAAAAAATCTAAAATGTATCTAAAATATATTCCCCAATTCCTTTCAATAAATTCGCAGCACAAATTTTTAGTAAAGAACCATGCCCATGCCCGGCCGGATTCGAACCCACGACCCCCAAGTGTGACTCTGGCATGCTTTCCACTAGACCACGGAGGCCGGCATTTGAAAATATATTTTTGATAATTCAGCTGATATTAATGTCGAACTGGATTAGAAGAAATACTTTATTATTAAAACACATGGCATTGACAATAATTTCAAAATAAAATTTTGAAAGTTTTGCAATAATTCTCTATCAACTCCAACCATAGACCGTAAATAATGTTTTTGTCGCTGTGCAATCAAAAATTCTTCAGTTTCTCTTTTTGTATTATTTGCAGAGCGCATTGGTATGATCAAATAAGTACTCTAGATTATTTTCAAAAATGTTAGTAACTTCTCTTTGATTGAATCGTTTTTTGATGTATTCGCACATTCCGTATAATTTTAAAAATACATTAATTTTAAGCGGCTTTTGATTGACTTTCATTTCATACCTTGTGCGAATTGCTATTTTTTTTGGTTGAGAAAAAAGAAGGATCAGAAAAGATTTCAGTTTCTCAATCTCCAGCAAGCCGACTGAACACAGCTTAGAGCAATTCAGATAAACTTAGGAAAGCTTTCTGCTTTAATAAACACTTGTTTCTGCTCTAGGTTGAGATAGAGGAGTCATCATACAGACATATAACATTTCCGCTTGTCCAGTGTCGATGGGTACTGAACACTGGGCAATAGAGTGTGGGCTGATTTTGATTAATTGGAAGATAACACGAATATGCATTGATTGTCATGAAGTGAAAAACCAACTGTCAAGCAAACAAAATCAGAGCTCATTACATGTTAATGTTAATCAATGTATCTTAAACTAACCAATTTTCAATACATATGACATAAGGAGTCTCCATTTGAAATATATTACATAACGTGGATTGTAGACAATGAATGATTGGATGTCGAGACGCCAAGTAACTTTTTTTTAATGTAAATTAGTATTAAATTTAAAACTAAATTATCAAATAAATGTTTTTGATGGAGTTATTAAAATATACTTATTTACATACGTATATATAATCAGATCCATATTATATTGAACAAATGCATCCACTGGATTAATTTGTTCAGAAAAGATATGATTTTTATCTAAGCTTAAAATATTTTACTGTACGTTATATACGAGTATAAATAAGAAATGATTTCAAGTTTAATTATTAAAAAAATCAAGGTTATTATTTAAAAATGTAAAATGAAATAAAAAGCAATGTATTCGACATTTCACTTGTGACGTTCGCAACTTGCAACGGCAGATTCGCCAAAAATCCACATAACAACTGACAATCGATTTCTGAAGCTTATAGCCGGATTAATTGAAATCTCTTTTCTTCCAACTAGGATAATTAAAAACTTGATAGCGAATATAGCGACTATCGGCTAAAGCGATCTAATTTTGTTAGTCCTGTTGATGTCACTTTAACTGATTTTTACTATATGTCCATACTTCCCCGTTTCGTTTTGGCGTTACCAACACAGATCAACCATATAAACTTTTTATATCCATTTTACCTTTTCTATAGTAAAGGTTATAAAAATTCATCACCATACTCAGCCCCTTCACATTGCAATCGAAAATTGTTCCACGCAATAACACAAATGTTTTCTTTATCCACATTCCTTCAGATATCTGCTCAGGAGAGTCGTCGCAAAAAGAAGGAGTACATGGATCAGCTGGAGCGTCGTGTCGAAATACTTGTTAATGAGAATAATGATTATCGGAAGCGTGTAGAATCATTAGAAGGTTCAAATGCAAATTTACTTAGTCAGTTGCACAAATTACAGGCACTAGTAGCCAAACAAAATTCAAAAAAACCCTAAATATTTTAACGGCAAACTTATAAAACAATGGATAATAATGAAACGAAAAGAATTTACTAAATACATTATAAGATAATTTTGTACTATGTTATTATAAACACATAAATTTATACATATATACATATGAGTGTCGTATAGTTCCAAATAGTGTCATATCTAAAGAGACATGTAGTATTTATTGACTTTTCGTATATATATATATATATATATATATAAATATATATATATATATATATATATATAAATATATATTTCTATTATATTTTAAGTTTAGGCTCACTATCCAAAATTTGACATTAATGAGATGTTTTTTATCGTAAATCTTTTTTGAATCGTAAATCGTTGTTGAACTCCTTAAATTATGATAACGTATAATGTGTGTTTATCACCCATATTCATTTAAGGATGATTTACCCTTTGCCACAATTTTACGTCTATCCGAATCCAACCCATCCACCCTATGTCTCACATGTACCATAAATTTCACTGCTTAATGGATCAAAGTGGAAATGACTTTATGTGGAACGATGCGACACAATATTTTTAATAAATTATATTTATAAGAAATTTATTTTATGCATATGTATATAATATACATATATAACTATTTTTTTTATCTTGAATTGTAAATTGTGCATTTATGTTAATTATGTACATGGTTTGGAACTTAATACATGCAACAAATCAAAGAAGCATGAAAAACGTAGTGCGGGGAACTCACGCCACTCAAAACATTCCACCACACCGACAAAATAGTTAATTTACGAAAATTATATCAAATCTAATTAAAAATTTATTTAAATATTCTAAAGTAAGTTAAACAATTCTGTAATACAAAATTCCATGAATGTGATTATAATTTTTTTCTTTCCAAAAGTAAAATTATAATTAAAAATTTTTGTTTGTATAGTGTCGCATTTGTTTCTATTTTAATATTTTTTCGCTTTTTAATTGTATTTAACTTTTTTCTTTGTTTGATTTGTAGTAAGTTCCCTTTAGGACTTTTAATTTTTTTAAAATTATTTTATAAATATTTTAACTATATAAGGCAAGCAACTTACACATAAATGTTTTTAAATATGTGCCTTTGGAACACATATTATTTTCTAAAAAAGAGAGATGTTAAATCCTTTTAAAACTAAATGAAATGAAAATGAAACAATTATATATTTCATATTTTAATATTTTAGATATTTGTTAATAGTTTTGCTATTTTTGTTTTTTATAATTGCCTCGCTATATGCCAATAATTAAGTTAAGCTTTTCAGTTGAAAAAACGGCAATTTGAGATAATTGAATTGACGCAAAAACGTACAAGAACGTTATGTTTTAATAATGTTTGTGTCTTTAGGGTGGAGGAGTAGGTTACTCTTGTAATATTTACCTACACTGCCCTCCACACACACACACACACACACACACACTTTCAATTACAAGCAGCTAAAAAGGGAGGGGTTTTCCAAAGAAAAGCATTAATGGTCTGGCATGATTTGTATGTCACTTTCACGTGGAATTGGTATAGAAAGCAGCAATTGTCATGCAAATGTGAAATGCAGAACATGCCTGATTGCTTCTTATTTTGGCTTTTATAGACAATGTAAATGAAACTTATTTGCACCAAACTTCTGATTTAAGTTGTATTTGTAATTGCCTGCAATTTTGCAAATATTTAAATTCGTATAATGTTACAAATAGTAGTCCTAGCGAAGTCAAATATTGTAATAATAAATATATATGTAGTACGAGAAAATTTTAACTGCTCAATTTCTAATGAAATTCGACTTATAAATAAAAAGCATTCATGAAAAAATTAAAGTAAAAAAAACTTTATTATACAATTTCCGAGCCAACATAATTCGTTTATAAGTTTAGTAAAACAGATAGAAATTAGTTTTAAGTTCTGTATATAATTTTTATTTAAAGAAAATTCGTTTTTTTTGTTGTTGCAAATTTCACGGTTGTCACAAAAAATCCAAATAGCACATTCCGAAAAACAATTTTTTTTCATGTAAATGCTTTTGATATTCAAAATACGCATAGCTTACTATATTTAAGACTGTCTACAAATCTTAATTATAAAAATGATGTAATTGTAGTAAAAATTTCGGTTTTTTGATAAGCATAAAGCACGCAAGATAAGAGTAGGCATTCTGCCACTGATGCTTTCGACTTATCAAGCTTGCTAAGTTGCTACCATTTGGCAGAATAGTGAATCAGAGGATTGAAGAAAGAAGAGGGAGAGCTTTTAAATGTTAAAGTAATAAGAACAAAGAAATTGAGAATTTATTTATATACATTATTGTTGCATTCCTTTTGAAATCGATTGCAAAAGCCATTTTAAATATTCTTGACTGCAATTATACAAATTGCAGAGGCCTAAATTTTGCTTGTTTACAATCAAGCTATAGTTTACAACTGTTTGATTCTTTTTGAGTTGGCGGGTATTGTGAGGTACATGAACATGTACATGTTCATCGTACACTCAATATAATGTTTATATGTCAGCAGCACAAGTGCGGGTTTTAGGATCTGTTAATTTGTAAGAAAATTCACATGCTAATGCAGGAATAACCTTGAAAGTTATTCCTGCGCATAACAGGTAAGCAAAAAATGGTGATGTAATAGTTCGGCGGGATAAAACCAAACACAAATAAAAGTCTTAGGTCACATAAGCCATTAACAAACGTGGATCATTTCACGGGCCATAGTTATTCTTGTTGCGATTCGCCTTATGAATTAACTATTTATTAGTAAATTCCTAAGTTGTTCGAAGTTATATGATGGAGCCAAATGTGCCTGCTCTATGTGATTACATCGCTAATTATATTAGAAAAAGATAATTCATTCCACAGCTCCTGAAATAATCAGCGAGTATCTCTTTCCATGGCCATAAAACTTGTTTTAGCATCGTTTAAAAAATCAGAGAGAGCTCCCTCTTCTTAACAATTCACATTTTAATAAGAGATATATATATAAAGATTAAATTAAAACTATATTCTCTAAGAAATTGAACAATATAACTGAATCTGATTTTATTGTCCATAAAAAAACGACTTGTAACATGACAGAAATTTTTGAATTTAATTTCGTACTTTATATGTTTACTTCTAATGAATACTATTATTCATTAACATTGATATTTTTTTATTGAACATACATAATTTTTACGCTCCTTTTTGACATATTGTAACAATATTTTTTCCTTTATTGTTTTTCTTTTATAATTTACAATTTTATATACTATAACTATACTACATGAAATAATTTTATGAGTCATTTATGTGTAAGTTAGTTGAATTCAAATTAAATTAATTTTATATAATATTAATTTTGTATTATATGCGTATAAATTTATGCATTTCAAAAATGTGCATGCACATCGATATTAGTTTTTGAATTAAAAAAGGGCATATGATCGTAAATTATAATAAGCAATTAAGAAAAAAATGCTTACAAGAGTATACAATTTTCTCTCTCCATTACGTGAACAGTGTGTTTAGCGCAAAATTATTGAATTCTATTATTAAAATTTCCCCTCATGGACTCTACATTTTAGAACTAATTGCTAAGGGCTCTCTTTTAAGAGTCTTTTATTACAAAGCACTTAATTGAATTCTGTTTATATTTGTTCCGTAGAGTTTATTTAGCTTCATTACAGATCAATCCATTAAATTTGAAATAGCGTCGTGGTCTATTTTACCACTTTTAATTGTAATGTTCTCGTTTTGTGATACAAATTGACAAGAGAAGTCGATTTTGGCTCGAAAACAAACTACTACTATTACTTGCTCCCATTTGGTAATTTCAAACACCGTTAATTTTTTTTTTCTCGGTTGAGCTATGATCATATGAATATTCATATTTAATTCTATAGTCCCTGGATGATTTTCTAAAAAGGAACTTAATTATGTAATATATAGCACACGCAAAGTGGTGTATAAAATTTGGATGCCAATTTTGTGAAGCAAACACATTCTTAAAATCCGCATACACACACACACACATATCTATATATATATATATATATATATATATATATATATATATATATATATATATATATATATATATATATATATACATACATATATATATATATATATATATATATATATATATATATAAATATATATACATACATATATATATATATATATATATATATATATATATATATATATATATATACATACATATATATATATATATATATATATATATATATATATATATATATATATATATATATATATATATATATATTTATGTAATTTATAAGTATATATGTGTTAATTTAAGTCTATAAGTTTCACAGAGATCGGCTATGAAAATGTTACACGAAGACGATTTGCCTTATTCCATTGTTTCTCCAAGAAAAATATAAAACTTTACATTCGAGTATTTGTTAAATATGTGCAATCGTTAGTAAAATATTTCTATACAAATTTATCTTTATGTAGTAAAATATTTGTCTAAATGTATATACATATATATGTATATATATATGTATATATATATATATATATATATATATATATATATATATATATATGTATATATATATATATATATATATATATATATATATATATATATTTATATATATATATATTTATATATATATATATATATATATATATATATATATATATTTATATATATATATATATATATATATATATATATATATATATATATATATATATATATATATATATATATATATATATATATATATATATATGTATATATATATGTATATATATATATATATATATATATATATATGTATATATAGATATATATATATATATATATATATATATATATATATATACGTGTGAATGTGTTTGTGAAGATGTAATTTAAATTATGAGTAAAAAAGTGCAATGAACTTTTATCGAAAAACTACAAACAATAAATATGAAAAATACAAATGCATTTTACAGGAACACAAAACATTTCCAATTCTTTTAATTACTGATCTAACTTATGCTGAGTATAGGCGATAATGTACAGCACGTAAACATATAGGAACGTTTCTTACGTTCTTTATCCTAATGATTTGGTCGACTTGTTTTTGAATGTTAACCTCGTAAGTACTTTTTTATTACTAGCTTTATCTTTATCAAATGAAACAATTATATTTTTAATATTTTAATATCTTAGATATTTGTTAATAGTTTTGCTATTTTTTATTTTATTTATTTATTTATTGCAACATACTTTACAAATAAATTTATAAAATATTGAATGGTGTAGGACAACGAGGCCATTTACACATGTTTTATAAAAATTCCTTATATTAGATTAAGTAAGTCATGTCTCCTTAAGGCTTCTTTGATTGATATTATGGTGTCTTTTTCTCTGCAGTCAAAGATTATTCCGGATTTATCTATTTTTGAAATGGGGCAGTCAAACATGATGTGTGAAACTGTTAAAGTTGTAGCACATTCAGAGCATTGAATTGGGTCCAGTTTAGTAAAATAATGCCTAGTGCTAAATATCGTCCGCCCCAGACGAACTCTCTTCCCTTGTGAAGTTCTCATTATAGTTCTGTCGAATTGGAAGCGGATTATGTGTTTTAAGGAAAGATCCTGATGTTTCTCACTTGTCATATATTTCCTTCTTTTGATATGCAATAAAGCAACTTATTATCAATGTGTCTAAGCAAGGAATATTAGCAACTAATGGCAGTGATATAGCCTGCTTCGCTGCTGCATCTGCATATTCATTCCCAGGTATCCACATGAGTTTTATAAAGCTTTAAATTTCTAAATTTTGGTAAGTATAATTATAGACCCTTCCGGATTTGCCAATGCCTTAAGGACACTAAGACTGTCAGAACTTATTAGTGTCTTCTTTTTCTGAACAGTTGCATATTGAACTGCAAAATGTATTGTTACTAACTAAGTATGAAACACACCTGAGTGAAAAGGCAATAGGCCTTGCATCCGAATTTCAAAAGTTGTATTTGCATTTTCTTTTACAACCGCATAGGAAGATGTTCCTTCGAGATACGACCCGTCCGTATAGAGTGTCATTTCTGGTGCAAAATTTGACTTTACTTCAGAAAAAAGTTGTCTGAAAATCACAGGGTTAGTGCCATTTTTTACATATTGGCACAAATATGTATCAATGTTGATGTTGGAAATAGAGTTTCTGGTTGTTTTTTGCTTAGGTTGTTGTGGAATCGGCATGTTACGTTCAATAAGCAAAGTCAAGATGTTGTTAATTCCACACCATTTTTTGGCAATGGAGGGATATTTTTCACTATGTTTTAGTTTCTCCCAAAAAGGATTGTGTAGTCCATGTGATTTGATGATAAGCGCTTTAGCTCCAAGTCTGACCGCCCTATTTTCAAGCAGCCACTTAAAATTTTGAAGATGTGCTTCAACTTCTAGGTCGTCTATAGGCGTTGATGCTAGAATTTCAGTATTTGTTCTGAAACTTTGCTGTAAATGACACTTATTTGCAGCAGACTTCTGATTTAAGTTGTAATTTTAATTGCCTGCAATTTTGCAAATACACTGCTACATCGCAGAACGCAACTTATTGAAATCGGGCCAGTTGCGAAATGGTAAATTTTTCTATTGCCCAACAGACATATTATGAAAAAAGAGATGCGTTTTCTACACAATAAAATTAAAGTACATCGAATAAATCTGTGTTCAGAGCAATAATTTCATTTTATTCAAATTTTTTGAAAAAAGTGGGAAATTTTGGTCTGCACTTTGTTGCAATTTATATCGTGCTACACAGCAGTTTCGCGAAGATCGTGAAGTTTCAAAATGTCATTTAGTGGAAGGCCCGTCTTTTCAGCCCATTTAATGCAAGTGTTAAAACAATTAATAGCAGTTTCCAATTTAATTTTCGGTGAAGCCAGAACAATATCCACGGTGCTTTAGTCTGTGCTTTCGATTTCGTATATCCAATCAATTATTTCATTCTTTGAAAAAGGGTTTTCGGCTGTAACTTTACGAAGATGATTGGAAACAGTTGCAATCATTGATTGTTCATGAACTAGTTCATCTCTAATTATTTTTAATGGCAAATTATCTTCATCAGTACGTTGATCATTAGAATAAACCAACAAATTCCAGCACTTTTTTTTATAGAATTAGACGACAATTTACCCCATGCATTAGATAGCAAACAAACTGAATGCCATAAGTTAAATGCTTTGATTTTGCTTTCCATACATCGGCCTTCACTTCCGATTAAATGAGCCAAGAGACTTTTTTGTAGTAGAGTTTTGTTAAGTTCATAACATTTTGGTCCATTGGCTGAAGAATAGCAGTACAGTTGGCTGGAAAGCACATGATGGTGACCATTCCGTCGGCACTTTTAAGTTGCCGTCTTTTGGATGGTAGGGTGCGTTATCCAAAAGCAACAGCGCTTTCTGTGGAAGATTCTTAGAAGAAAGGAATGATCTGACCTGAAAAAATTAAATAAAATATGAAAATTCTGTCCATGTTTGCTTAACTGCATTTAATTTTTATATGTATTTATGTGAAACCATTCTTCAAAGAATCTCAATGTAATCCATGCATTTTTGTTACCCTTGTACACGACTGGTAAGCTCCCATAATTATTGAATGCTCTGGGATTCAAAACTTTGCCGATAACGAGTGGTTTAATTTTGTGCATACCAGAAGCATTGGTGCAGGCAAGAAATGTTATGCGCT
Source organism: Clusia tigrina (assembly GCA_920105625.2). Lineage (NCBI taxonomy): Eukaryota > Metazoa > Arthropoda > Insecta > Diptera > Clusiidae > Clusia > Clusia tigrina. Next base: position 157,397,917 of record OV050032.1, read on the forward strand.
CCTTGTTTGTGACCAGGTGTTTCATTGGCGCTAACAAGTGTTATATTTGGCATCACTTTTTAAAACAATCTGGATTCATCAGCATTATAGACTGATTTGGATTTAAATCGAGCTCTTTGACTTTGTCTCTGAACTCCTTCAGAAATGGCTCGACAAGCGTTGGCTTATTTGACAATTTCTTGCCGCAAATTTTTAGAATGCGAATGTCGTGACGTTTTTTTAAATTTGAAAACCGTTACTTGTGTTGAATGTACTCGAATTGTCTTCAAGTCCTTTGCTTGAGAAACCATCTGTACAATGCCTTCTTCATTTTGTCATGTTCGCAAACCTCTTATTGCTACTTGCTTTCGTGGTCCGGATTCCCCATTTGTGACGAATTTCATTTCGTTTAATCCTTGTTATTGTTGACTTGTGCACTTTATATTGCTGGCATATCGATATAATAGCAATGCCAGTATTCATTTTTTCTAGGATTTCACATTTTTGTGCTATTGTAAGTTTATTGACATTTTAAACTACGGGCATCAACCGATCGCGAAATAAATTCCATCAAACTGAGTGCGCGCAGGAAACAGTCATACACGCATACATCATGCGGGGAATCCCAAATTTATATTTTTCGACACATACGAATGAACAAAAGAACGAAAGAAAAGTGGTCAAAACAAACAAAAACATACCATTTCCTTAGAAAGTTGCGTTAGCAGAGGCAATTTTTTTTTCCTTTTTTGAAGTTGCGTTAACAGAAGCTACATTGTTAAGAATTCGGGTGATTATCGAGGAGTTGCGTGTATCGAGGGTTGCATTCAGCGAGGTCGTACTGTATTGAAATTCATATAATGTTACAAATAGTAGTCCTAGCGAAGTCAAATATATTGTAATAATAAAATTTGTTACGAAATTGCCCTTCTGACAATTTATACTACGCTCAATTCTCGTTTTCATACCGCTGGATTGTGTAACAATTAAACAATTTGACGGTTAAAATTAGAACAATTGGCTTTAGTGCTATTCACACACTTCGTCTTGGCTTAAAGTTTGCTTTGCACTACAATTATTTATTTAATATCGCTTCAAATGCTGCTTCACATTCACGATATACCCACGGCTACGATCACTGTCAACTGCCACTTGCTAACACGATGTTCACTCTCCGATGACCACTGCTCAACTGCCCATTGCTAACAAGATGTTCACTCTGCGACGATTACTGCTCCACTGGCCGTTGCTAACACGATGTTCACTCTGCACCTCTTGAGTGCCAGACTTCCTATAGACTTCGAACGCAGTGTGTATTTTAGAGGTTGAAAAAGACAAATAGAGTATACCATTTATGTTTCAATTCAACAAATATGTAGTAGGAGAAAATTTTAACTGCTAAGGACGGTAGTACCAGGCTGTTTGAGACACATGCTAATGAAACCTGTAGTTCTACAACAAAATTTGAAAACCTTTCCAAGGACAGACCAGAGAACACAGAGAAAAGAAACTCTTTTTCGCTGCCAGCGTCCGTAGCGGACACACCACGATTTTGAGTGGATTCTCCACGATTCTGAGTGGATTCTCCACGATTCTGAGTGGATTCAACACTATTTTCAGTGGATACGTATACAACGTCCGTCTGCTTTATTTCGCTGCTTTGCCGTTTGACGTTTAAGTTTCTTTACTCTGTATACTCTGGGACAGACTGCATCCAGCCAGGCTGATCATAATTTCGAACAAGTTTACGGACGTGCTTAGGTTCACTGCAAACGCGTGCTCAAAACATACATATTGAAACATAAATATTGCATACTTTGAGGGTATCCTCTATTCATTGTAGTCCCCACGTCAGAGGCGTATATAAGCCAAGACAACATCTATGTGTATGAGCATAGTCTAGAACCTTCTTGAAACTTCTTTCGAAGTGCAGAAAATATTCTAGAATTTTCTAGAAACTTCTTTCGAAGTGTAGAGAATATTCTAGAATGTTTTAGTGCAAAACACGAGAGGTATATGAGGCACCACACAATTAATGTCGACACAGTTGAACAGCAATTGCAGCAGTGTGTACATCGTGAATTTCAATCGCAACAGTAACAGTATTAAGAAGTAATAAAATAATTAAATGAATAAAAAAATTGCATTGAAAGTAAATTTTAAACCTAAGATTAAGAGTGTAAATTGCAATAATTAAATAAAGCTAACTATTTTAATTTAACCAGGGATTGTTTGATTACTACACAATCCAGTGGTACGAATTCGAATATTGACAGCTAGTATAAATTGTCAGGAGGGCAATTTCGTAACAATATGTAACTATATTTTGTTTTTTAGCATATAAAGCTGTACATATGGAAGTAGTCAGCTAGATATTTATCAATTGAGGATTTTAGTAGAACTATAAGGCATTTACTTGTTTAGTGATGTCATTAGAGGAACATTTTCTCCGACAATTCCACAAATTTTGTTGGAGTGAAAACCTTATGTATGAACTATCAAATCTTATCCTGTCCAAGAACGCCTAGCAATTTTGTTCTCTCCGCCCCGCGTCTCGCATTTTCGCGGTCTCTGGGAAGTAGTGATGAACAAATGACTTACTTTTAGGGTGTTTGAGTGAGTCGCACATTTTTCATAATGTAGCGATACAAACTTACGCGAAAATGAGCACGATACAATAAAAAGCGTAACAAATCAGAAAGAATATGAATTCCTCTCTCTCTCTGTATAATGCTCTTTCTGCTAAATACGAGGGCGGATTGATATTGAAGCTACCTAAGTAGGAAAAACACATTTTTTTTTTCAAAAACCATTTATTTCTCAACATAGTCTCCTTATACTTCGACACACTTAGTAAGACGATATTCCAACTTTTTTATACCATCTGAATAATACGATTTCGGGAACCCCTCAAAATACGCGTTAGTTTCGGTAATCACTTCTTCGCTTGAGATGAATCTTTTTCCTGCGAGCCATTTTTTCAAGTTTGGAAACAGGAAAAAGTCACTAGGAGCTAAATCTGGACTATAAGGTGAAATTTTAACAGCTGACGTTTGACAGATCGCAATTTCTAAAAAAAAAGTTTTTGTGTTTGTGCTGCCATCAAGCGCTAGGTAGCTTCAATATCAATCCGCCCCCGTATATATAATTAGCATTCATAAATATTTCTACCAATTTATGAATACATTTTGGAATTATAATAAACTTTATCGACAGCTTTTATTATTCTGTTTATTCAATCAGATCATTACTTATTGAATAAGCCTTTTCCAATTTTTCTGTTTTCCTCGTTTGTATTAGAAAAGGGATAGTAGAAACCAAATTGCAGAAAAGCTTAGCAGCAAATTGCAGGTAAATCTATTTCGACATACATATATTTATGCATACATGTGGAATAAACAACATAATAATTTTGAGTGTATGTTGAGTGTTACAATTCGCTTGAACCAAAGACAATATACTATATATATATTGTCTTTGCTTGAACCATAGAGTAAAGAAATACGAGTAACAATCTGAAATGTCACTCATTTTTCGACATAGAAGAGATCGGTTGGGGGTAGTAACCAGAGTGGCGCTTTGTATGAAAATGAGAGCTATTAAGTAATTGGCGCTATTAGCAAAGAAGACTATGGGTTACTATTAAGAGTAATCCAATAAAAAACGTTTTATTTAATCTTTAATTTTATTTATTAAAACTAATACGAAAATATTTAGAAGAATGAATGAATCAAGAATGATTAATGTCAGCGGCGCCATATTTGTATTTGTTTTTAGTACTCCACTAGGGTTGCCAAATCTCAAGTGTTTTTATTTAGGGATTATTTTATGTGTATTTAACTGCCACATCACTCCCCCTTCAATGTAGGTGTCAGGCAACAAATTGTACAAATCTTCTTGGTATATTTATAGCTCTACCAGAGCCTGACGTTTCTGGAGGGTTATATACATTTTCCGAAGGCTGCTTTTGTGCCGGAGTTTCGGGAGCAATCGTGGCATTTGTAGCTGCTGTAAATTGTTGCTGGACTGGAGTTTGAGATGTAGAAGAATAAGGCTGCTGGTCTTCGCTGGCTACAAAAGCTGCTTTAATTCGGTCTATGGTAACTTTAACTATTTTATTGCCAATTTTTATGTCAAAATTTTTATCGTCTCGATTAATTACTTCAAAAGGACCATCGTAGGGTGCTTTCAGTGGGGCACGAACAGAGTCGTCTCGTAGAAAAACATGAGTACAGGATGCAAGGTCCTTTTGAATAAAAACGTTAAGAGATGAATGATTAGAAGTAGGAACTGGTTTTAGTTTAAAAATAACGCTGAGAAGATTTTTTATAAACTCGCTTTCGACATAGTCCTCTGTTGGTTTTTCAAAAAATTCGCATGGAAGCTTGATGGTCGATCCATATATCATTTCAGCCGCCGAGGCATTCAAATCTGGTTTAAAAACAGTTCTCAATCCTAGCAAAACGATAGGCAAGCTATCTGTCCAATTTGTAGAAGTATGACATTTAATTGCAGATTTAAGAGTACGGTGCAACGAGGCCGTTTGCCTGTGGGTGGTAAGCGGTTGTGCGAAAATGTTTGGAACCTGTAAGTTGAGTTAGTTCTTTAAAAAGTTTTGACTCGAATTGCCTGCCCTGATCAGTAGTAATAGCACATTAAATTCTTTTAAAATACTCTTATTATGTTTACTAACCTTTGTTTTTTGGCATTCCAGACAGAAGTTGACCATTTTGGTAATATCATTTTTCATATTCTTCCAGACGAATCGTTCGGTGATCAGCTTAACTGTTGAACGCTTTCCTGGATGTGATAAGTTATGAATTGAATTAGAAACTTGTTTTCTAAACGATGGAGTAACATACGGGCGAACTTTTGTTGTTGAAACGTCGCACCATAATGTTGCTTGACACCCCGGTAACTGTATATGTTTTAAATGCAGCGAAGAATTTTGTTTAACATCTTTTATCTCATCATTATTTTGCTGGCTTAAGGCAAGTTGCTCAAAATTTAGCTGGTCGGCGTTAAACATGGCCTCGATTCGCGACAGTGTGTCGGCAACAATGTTGTCTTTCCCTGAAATATGTTGAATGTCGGTTGTGTATTCACTGATTCTCTATCGAAAGTACTATATCTTTTTTGAGTGTCAGACATCCTTTTTGAGAAAAATCCTATGGGCCGAAGACTGTCTTTAAAAACCTCGTGAATAGCTGCTCCTACACAAAAATTGCTAGCATCAACACATAAAACTAAATTTGCGTTAGGGGAGGGATGAACCAGTAGATCTGCTTCAGCAAGGCTGTTTCTACATTCTATAAAAGCTTTTGTTGATTCATCATCCCACTCAACTGGCGTTTTATCATTTTTCTTGTTTGTAAGTTTTTGTAGCTTACCTTGTTAATATGCCGCATTCGGGAGGAAACGTCGATAAAAATTTAAGAGAGCTATGAAACGTCTGAGGTCGCACGTAAGAGTTGGTTTATTAAAATTGAAAATTGCTTCAACTTTTTCTTTTGTAGGTGAAACGCCGTCTCTTGTTATACGGTGTCCTAAAAAATTTATTTCGGTCTGCCCGAAGACACACTTTGAAACTTTTATTTTTAAATCGTGCTGCTGAAGTCGTTCAAAAACGATATTCAAATGTTGTATATGTTCTTCTTCACTGGACGAGGCTATACAGATGTCGTCAATATAGATGACCACAAAATCGAGGTCACGAAAAATTTGATCCATATAACGCTGAAAAGATTGGCTGGCATTTCTCAGACCAAATGTCATGACATTAAATTGGAATTAACCAAATGGGGTAACTATAGCTGTCTTTTCGCGATCCTCTGGTGCAATAGGCACTTGATGATAAGCGCGCTCCAAATCAAGAGTGGTAAAAATTGATTTTCCATGTAGCCTATGGGATATGTCGTGGATATGAGGTATTGGGTACCTGTCAGGTTTGGTCACCGTATTCAAACGCCTATAATCACCACAGGGTCGCCACTCACCTTCTGTTTTCTTTGGCGCCATGTGTAGTGGGCTGGACCATTGGTTGCTACTCGGGCTGCATATACCTTGTTTAAGCATGTACTCGAATTCCCTTTTCGAAAGAGCCAGCTTTTCCGGGCTAAGTCTTCTAGGATTTGAAAAAATAGGTGGTCCTTCCGTGACGATATGGTGGTAAACTGTGTTATTTGTGGAATCAGCTGTGTACTTAAAAGGTTGCGTTAAATTTTTGTGTTTGTGCAGTAATTGTTTTACCCAATCATCAAACATTGGGGAAATTGTATAAATTTGCTCGTGGCAGCTTTTGTCAACAACAATATTAACCATAAGTTTTGTCTTGTTGTCAATTAGTTTTTTTCTACGAACATCTACCAAAAGATCATACTCGGACAAAAAATCGATGCCTATAATCGGTTTCGTAACGTCGGCTATAAGAAACTCCCAGTCCATTTTTCTTCGTAGACCGAAGTCGACTGACATGATTTTTGTACCGTATGTTTTGATTTGAGTACCATTTGCAGCATATAAATTGTATGAATGAGTACCGTTACGGTTTGTAGGGGGTAGAACCGAGAAGTCGGCTCCGGTGTCAATTAAGTATCGTATTTTTGTTTTTTGGTCTGTGACAAAAAGGCGACGGCTTTCTGTAGCATCAACTCTAATCGCCGCCGTTGACAGAGCTGCAGTTAGTTTTCCGGCTTCAAATTCTTAAATTGGCAAGGTTCTTCCCATTTTCTTGCCTTATCTCCAAAGCGGCAATGAAATTTACAAAATGGAAAACGTACCTTTTGTCTTGAGTTGCTTCGGTTACATTGTTGTTGATAACGATCTTTTGAACGGCCTCTATTGCTTAGATTTGATGTACGCATTTCATTTAGTTGTGTCGTCAAGTTTAATTCCAGCAACAGCAAATTGAGATTCCATTTGAATAAAATAAATATCCGGTTGGTCCTTACAAAATGTAGGTGGTTTAACGCCTACACGGAACACTTCACCACAAACCTGCACATTTGAGGCTGCACCTCCGTTTTCGTCGTTACTCATGTCGTTTATTGGATCTTCAAATGTGTCTTCGTCGGATGGGTTAGAATTTTCGTTATTGCTCAAAATTTCTCCATAAAAGTCGGGGTCACCAATATGGGTTACTATTTAGAGTAATCCAATAAAAAACGTTTTATTTAATCTTTAATTTTATTTATTAAAACTAATACGAAAATATTTAGAAGATTTAGTATGTTTTGTGTCTTATCGATTCCAAGGAAAAATCAAGAATGATTAATGTCAGCGGCGCCATGTTTGTATTAGTTTTTAGTACTCCACTAGGGTTGCCAAATCTCAAGTGTTTTTATTTAGGGATTAGTTTATGTGTATTTAACTGCCACAAGACTAAGAAAAGACATTCAATTCCCTCCGTTCCGACCATTTTTTTTGGTCACACGTATAGTGTATGTGAATTTATTGGGTTTGTTGTAAAAATATTCCATATCCCTGTAGTGAAAATTATAGGCAGTTTTCACAATGTACTACTAAATTTAATAGTTCAAAACTTATCAATAAGTCTTCACTGTAAACGCACCATAGTTATCAGAAGATGTAGAATAATAATTATTTGGTTTTTTTCCGTAATATTATACTACTAATAACTAAAATAATTAATAAAAATTCATTTATATTAAAATGGGGTCCGACTGCCCCAGTAACACCCCTCTGCGATCATATTTCACTATGGCCATGAACGAATGAAAGAGCACAGGCGACACTAAAAAATTAGAATTTAGAACAGAAGGAGGCCAAGATTAAGAAATTAAACCTTTTTACAGTACTCTCACATATAACAACAGTTTCAATAATCTCAGAAAAATCTTCAAAATAGGTCAAAAATCCAGCTAAATGAATTAAGTTAACGGCTTTATGCTTTTAATTAAACAGAGGTAGTGTTTCTTTCTATAATAATGAAAAAAAACAATTTTTTATTATGTCGAATTAATTTTTTTACTTAAACACAACTGGAATATTTCGACTTGTGGATCTTGAGGGTTCATTGATAATGAGAAATTATGAAAGAAATTGTATGCTTTCAGTTATTTTGAGAAGTTAAGTGAATTGAGGAATGACGATAGTTAGAGTTAAGGGGGGTGCACTGAATTTTTACCACTACATACATCAATTTTAAAACCTCCTCTCAGTAGCAGAACTCGCACAAATACATTCATATCAACTGTCTATTCTTGTATGTTCTTTGCTATTAGCACCCACCGTACAAAAAGTTTGTTGTTCGAGAATGTGACTCTTATTTCTTTACTCTATGCTTAAACGCAACAATTGTGTCGAAGGAGACATACACCCGCTAATACACGAATGTGCAGAAAAAGAGCACGATACGAAATTGTGCACAACAAAGCAGAAGTTCTACAAGTCAACGCAACCCTCACTGTTGTTCTGTGCATGGCTTTTTCTAAGCGCACACTTTTTGTGAACTAAACCGTATGAAAGTATGAAAAAAGTCGTGAGGCGTTTCAAATTACGATTGTGAAGCGTCGCTTCGCTCAATTGTTGTGTGCGCTACATTTGTTGCGATTCGCGGTTATTCTACCCAACCCTAAGGAAGTGACAGTCACATCCACTAAACCATTGCTACAGTCAACATTAGCTGCAAAGGCTTTAACATATAAAGAAATGGAGATAGTAATAGTGAAATGTCAGGCAATCCTAAATTCCCGATCGATAACTCCCCTTTCAACGATCGAAATGACCTAGCAGCAATGTTCCCTCTCATTTTTTAGCTGACTGAGCGGTATAAAAGTATGTGTGAGCAAAAATGTTCAAAACGTATGTCCTGTGCCAGTTTGGATTTTTGCCATTTTTAGATGCAATTTAGATGCATTTAGATGCAGCATTGGTATCGAAAAAAATTACAAAAAAATAATTTTATCCGATCGTATGTAAAAAATATTGGGTCAGCAAATATTATAACCAAATAACATATATACAACGACTGGTGTGTTTGCATCTACCGTGTTCAACCTGTCTGTTAATAAATTCGCTGAGAAATAATCTTAACTATTTAAGTTTATTTTACAAATTTACAAAATTAAAGTTAAAAAGTATTTCAGTCCTCGATCAAAATGGTCTGCTTATGTTTAATGCGAATAGCCAACTGACTTGTCCAATAAAATAGGAAAGCCAAATATACCTAAGTGTGGTAAGTATTGATATAAGAGGAGAGAATAATATGAAAAGTAGTAAAAGACTTAAAGAGAAAACATACTGATAGAGTGCAGGGTTTGTGAAGTTTCACTTGAGAAGTCAAGAATGAAACATTTGTTATATTAGAGTTCTGTTTCCGAAACTAAAATCCTAAATCTAAAATCCTGGATCAATGTGCTCCATCTTTTCCCATTGGTTTTGATGACAAGCGTGGCTCGTCAGGGCTAAATTTGGTTATGGTAGCCAGTGGCGTAGCTAGGTAACCAAGGGCCCTGGGGCAAATTAAAAAATGGGGCCCCACTGGTATGTAAACTGATTAGGTTTTATCATATAAAAATATGAAATATACAAATACTTTAAAAATGCTAAGCTACTTAAGCTCTTTTTTTGTGCACTGCAGGGCAGGTAATAAAAATATTAAACAGTAACAACATAAATTACAATTAATACTTGATGTAAGTTTGGCTTCGTTATCACTTAATATTTTGTTCGTGAAGTTTCCCAAGTCATAAGAAGATTTGTCGTACACATTTTCGAAAAATGTAGAGGTCTGTGGTTCCTCCAAACCCTCTGCTCTTATGTGTGTCATGCAAACATCATCCACGTTCACATGATCGGCGGCGGAGGTATCTCCAACTGCAATAATTGTCGAATCTTCTTCAGTAGGCTTCTCAACCAACACTGCAGTTACCACATTATTTGAGTCACTATCAATAGAAATATTTTGGCCAGATGTACTTGCAGAAGGCAGACTAAAAAACTTGTCAATTTTGGGCAATTTTTGTTTACTATCTTCTCTTTCTTGGCGTTGTTTGCGTTTAAATGCACCACTGGGTTTCTTCTTTTTATCCATAATTTTAGTTTTCTAATTTATTTGAACAATATAATATTAGATTGTGCTCGAGTAGGTAGGTACTCACTGTTCACTGACGACGTTAAAAGTAAAATAAAAGTGTCGTTGGGGAATCCCCGGAAAAAAAATCTTAACTCGAATTCACAATAAAACGCACATCGATGAATAATAAAACGCACATATCACTCTCCGTCAAATTGACAACACTGCCAACCTACAGAAAGAATTTAGGGAAATTCCCTAGGCATAACTTTTGAATTTCTCTCAACTGAGTTGTCATGATTAAAGTGGGGTTGCAACCTGTCATATTTATTTTGAAAATGGGAGAAATTTCCAAAAGTTCAGTTCGATCGAGATTTCTGGTAAGGATTCGAGGGCCCCCTGAGCTTGAGGGCCCCGGGGCACTGCCCCGCGTAGCCCCTGGGCAGCTACGCCACTGATGGTAGCCCCGTGAACACGTGAGCACGTGAGCCGATGTAAGCGTTTCAATCGTTACAAATTTACTTGGAATATTGGCCTCAGATTATAAATTTGTTCAATTATTAAGTATAAAAGCTTTCACAAGCTAAAGCTGCATCGCCAATGTTGAGTATTTTGAGGGTCTAAACAGATTTGTGTCCACTCTCCCATAACTCGGCGAAGAGAGACTGCGGAGAAAATCGTGGTATAAAACACCATTTAATGTCATTGTTGGAGAAAAGTTTGTTTACCTGATTACTCGTATCAGCATACTTCTATTTTACAATATCTGATTATGCTTTTCTACAATAAAAATTGTCGCATTATCTGACCATATTCCGGCAGATGTGCCATGATGGTATATGAAACGATCAAAAGTTGCAATGAAAAGTTCTCTGGTAATAACCGCTACAATCTCTCTATATCTCTCTCTCTCTCTCTCTCTCTCTCTCTATATATATATATATATATATATATATATATATATATATATATATATATATATATATATATATATATATATATATATATATATATATATATATATATATATATATATATATATATATATATATATATATATATATATATATATATATATATATATATATATATATATATATATATATATATATATATATATATATATATATATATATATATATATATATATATATATATATATATATATATATATATATATATATATATATATATATATATATATATATATATATATATATATATATATATATATATATATATATATATATATATATATATATATATATATATATATATATATATATATATATATATATATATATATATATATATATATATATATATATATATATATATATATATATATATATATATATATATATATATATATATATATCTATATATATATATATATATATATATATATATATATATATATATATATATATATATATATATATATCTATATATATATATATATATATATATATATATATATATATATATATATATATATATATATATATATATATATATATATATATATATATATATCTATATATATATATATATATATATATATATATATATATATATATATATATATATATATATATATCTATATATATATCTATATATATATATATATATATATATATATATATATATATATATATATATATATATATATATCTATATATATATATATATATATATATATATATATATATATATATATATATATATATATATATATATATATATATATATATATATATATATATATATATATATATATATATATATATATATATATATATATATATATATATATATATATATATATATATATATATATATATATATATATATATATATATATATATATATATATATATATATATATATATATATATATATATATATATATATATATATATATATATATATATATATATATATATATATATATATATATATATATATATATATATATATATATATATATATATATATATATATATATATATATATATATATATATATATATATATATATATATATATATATATATATATATATATATATATATATATATATATATACGATACTACTCTAAATTTTGTGCCATAATTATTAGACTCGACTTTACGTACGCCGATAAGCGACCCATTTGCCTTATCGAGCAAGAATTATCTACCCTACGGCAGGGAGGTATGACATTATTACAGTATTACTATGAAGTGGAAAGAAAACTCACACTTCTAATTAACAAGACAACAATGACATGTGACGGCAATTTGGCAGCGTCATTAAATGAAAAATACAGAATGGATGCATTATGCATTTCCATTTCGGGGCTCAGGAAATCTTTAAGTGACGTGCTCTTTTCGGTGAGACCAAAATATCTCCCTTCCGCTTTAGCACTAGCCCAAGAGGTGGAATCAAACCTTTGCTAACACTTACGCTAAAAGCATTGAGGATAAGGCTCAAAAAAGCGAACAGAGACAGCAAGCTAAGGAAAGTGTAGGTACCCCTCAAGGAAAAATCCTTATTTCAGTAAAAGGCAAGGACCCTTTGACAGGGTCCAAAAGAGACAAGAATCGGTGGAACCGATGGACGTTGATCGGTCGTCGCGGTTTAGACAACCTAATCAATATCAACAAAATCGTGGAGGGCCACCCCAGGAACAAACGCCTACCAATCAGTGGCCAAATAACCAAGTCAATCAGGGGTCAGCACAGTACCAAAATACTTAGGCTCAGGGATATGTAGGAAAAAGAGCAAACAGCGGTATGTCACAATTTACGGGCCCAAAGCAGCAGAGAATTAACCATATAACTCAGACCGAGGCCCCATCCAGTCAAGAAGATGGCGACTAACAAGTTGAAGCAACCGCAGAGGTGTTGGATATTGACGACGAAATTAAAGAATTTGATGAAGTTAGTTTTTTAGGCACAACTCCCTGCTTCCGTACATAGAGAGAACGATAGCAGGGAGGGTGCTGAAATTGTTGATAGAATTATATTAAACCATTAACAGAAATAAAACACATCAAGCCAGTAAAAGAGTCATTCCTAGTAAAATCACTTTATGGCTTTAACGCCATAAAAGAAAAATGCCTTATAGGCTTGTTTGATACGGTCACTACCTTTTTCGTATTGCCCAACCTTTCAACATTTGATGGTATAATTGGGCTCGATCTACTGACCCAAGTGAATGCAATGTTGGATTTCAAAAACAAAAAATATAGGACCAACACCAGGTCAGAAGAAATACAATTCTTTAAATGTATAAATGTAAACTTTACAAAGGTGGAAAATATAACGGTCCCACAGGCAATAGCTGAAAAATTAAAAAAAATATGTCTTTGCAGAGCCCAATGAGGCACTTCCCTATAACACTAATGTCGTCGCGGCTATACGAACTGAGGATAAGGATCCCTTGTATTCGAAACTGTACCCGTATCCAATGGGTGCGGCAGGCTTCGTAAACAATTAAACACATAACTTGTTAAGGGATGGCATAATCAGGCCATCTAAATCATCCTACAATAATCCCGTATGGGTGGTGGACAAGAAAGGGACTGATGAGCAGGGAAACACTAAAAAGCGCCTCGTTATCGATTTTAGGAAACTTAACTCGAAAACGATAGCCGATAAATATACCATTCCCAATGTAACTTTTATTTTGTCGAATTTAGGGAAAGCCAAGTACTTTACAACGTTGGACCTTAAATCAGGGTTCCATCAAATTTTGATAGCTGAGCAGGATAGAGAAAAAACTGCATTTTCGGTAGGCAACGGAAAGTACGAATTTTGTAGGTTGCACTTTGGGTTGAAGAATGCTCCTAGCATTTTTCAACGGGCCATTGACGATATACTTAGGGAACAAATAATTATTTTTTCGGAGACCAAGGAAAGCCACGTTGAGCACATCGCCTGGGTTCTGGATAAATTATACGAAGCTAACATGAGGGTTTCTCGTGAGAAATCCCATTTCTTCAAGGAAAAAGTAGAATACTTGGGTTTCGTTGTATCTCGGGGCGGAATTGCGGCAAGCCCTAGCAAAGTGGAAGCAATTCGTAACTACGAAAAGCCCTATATTCAATGTCAGATCCTTCTAGGGGCTAGCGAGCTATTATAGATGCTTCATTAAGGACTTTGCATCAATAGCAAGGCCCTTGACGGACATATTAAAGGGCGAAAATGGTAAGGTCAGTGCAGGACAGTAAAAAAAATTCCAATAAAATTTAACGAGGAACAGTGTCAAGCTTTCGAAAAGCTAAAATAACTCCTGGTGTCTGAAGACGTCATGCTTCTTTACTCCGATTATAAGAAACCATTTGAACTAACAACTGATGCTTCATCCTATGGTTTGGGGGCAATCTTGTCCAAAGACGGAAAGACAATCACTATGATTTCAAGAACCTTAAAAGATAGGGAATTAAGTTTTGCAACAAATGAGCGAGAGTTGCTCGCCATATTCTGGGCTCTGAAAAATCTTAGGAACTACCTATATGGCGTGAAAAACTTAAAAATCTATACGGATAATCAGCCGCTGACATTCGTGGTATCGGAGCGTAACCCGAATGCTAAGATAAAGCGATGGAAAGCCTTTATCGATGAGCACAATGCCCAAATTTTTTACAAGCCAGGAAAAGAAAATTACTTCGCTGATGCACTATCACGACAAAACATTCACTCGCTTGAGGAACACGTTCAATCAAGATATTGCAACAGTTCATAGGGAGATATCGTTGACTTACACCATTGAGTCTACTGACAAACCGGTAAATTGTTTTGAAAATTAAATAATAATAGAAGGGACATTCATTGTATTTAAAAAAACAACTAGGCATATCATACAGTTGTCAGATAGGGAAACATTAATTAAAACAATCTGTGGCGTGGTCAAGGAAGATGTTGTAAACGTAATACACTGTGAGCTCCCAATACTGGCATTTATTCAGCATGAACTAGTGGAGACATATCCGTCAACAACATTTCGTTATGCAAAGCAAAGGGAAACCGACGTTATCAATAAGGGCGAACAAAGAGAAATTGTGGTTCTAGAACACAATAGGGCTCACAGGGCCGCTTAGGAAAATGTCAGTCAAATTTTACAGGACTATCTTTTCCCGAACATGACTCGGCTAACAAAGGAAATTGTTGCAAACTGTATAATCTGCCAAAGAGCTAAATATGACCGTCATCCACAAAAACGGGAGATTGGAGAAACACCTATTCCTTGTTGTGTAGGGGGGATGCTACATGTCGATATATTTTCTATTGATAAAAAGTACTTTCTTACGCGGCCCATAGACGATACATCATGATCATACTCATATTTAATAGTATGTGTGAAAAAGAGAGAAAATATGCATGTATGTGTCAAACCGACATGATCGCGCTATGATCACTGACTGATCGTCGAAAATCTAAATCATTTAGATTTTGAGGGGAAATTTTATTGATGTTGACCATGATGTATGGATGATCGTCATTTGTGGGCAATTTACATGCAAATTTTGCTCATTTGAGTTTTTTTTACAATTTTTCCTTGCCAATACAAGCGCTAGCGCACACAAAACTTCGTCATCCGACAGATACATGACAACCTCACTCAACGACGACTACGAAAAAATGATGATCTTCGATTTTGATCACTCATCTGTGGCGGAGCTTCATTCAACACGTACACGAATGAGTATGATCATGATGTATCGTCTATGGGCCGCATTACGTGCATTGACAAATTTTCAAAATTTGCAGTCGTTCATCCCATCATTTCAAGGACAAAAACAGACGTAGAAATACCCATTTTGCAACTTATGAATTTTTATCACATAACCACTAAAACAATATTTTGTGACAATACCAACCTTCTTTGAATTCTGAGGCAATAAGATCGCTCTTGAAGAATCGTTTCAACGTTCAGATAGCAAACGCTCTACCGCTTCATAGTACCTCGACTGGGCAGGTAGAAAGGTTCCATAGCACCCTCTCAGAAATTGCTCGATGTTTTGAATAGAAAGAGGCTTCGACGACACAGTAAAATTGATACTTCAGGCAACCATAGAATACAAAAAAACGATTCATTCTGTTATAGATAAATGGCTGATTGATGTGGTCCACTCATCCTCTCCAGAGTTCGAGGCGGAAATAAGAGACAGAGTTCACAACGCACAAGAAATTCAAATGAAGAGGTTAAACGAAACAAGAAGAAATAGAACCTTTCAAGTAGGAGAAAAAGTGCTTCTAAAAACAAACAGGCGATCGGACTACATTCCTATTTTGGACGGAGACGTGACAATCTGGAAAGATTTCGAATACTTAAGACATACAACAAACATCACGATGTACTCGGAGATGACTGAAGAAACAGAAAAACTCGTGGACCATTTTCCCCAGTCGCATATGCAGAAAATACTGGACTCGCACATAACATATAACTTGCACTGGACATATAAGAACATTACTGGCCACAATAGACGTTCACCATAGAAACGCAAGAAGCATCAACCTTTTGGGCACCGCCTTGAAGGTGATTGCTGGGACCCCGCACTTCGATTACTTTGAAAATTAGACAACAGCAACTCATTGATCCGGAAAATAGGCAGATAGTCATAAATACAAAAGCACAGGAACAAATAAATAGATTAACGGACACAGTTAATCTCATTATTAGATATTCAAAGGTTAAGCATATAGACTCAAGACACGTGTATGAAACCCTCCTTGAAAGGAATAGAATTTTAATTTCAGAACTAGAAACCCTAATGTTGTCAGTCACTCTCAAGAAGATTGGTATAATTAATCCCCAAATTTTGGATTCCAACGATTTGAAAAATATAATTAATAAGCACTCTATAAATATAACTGTAGCTGATTTAATGGAAGAAGCTAATGTCCAGGTCTTATTGAATAATAACTTTTTGCATTTTTTAATTAAATATCCTAAACCTAGTCTAGTTTGTAAAAAGGTAATTTTATACCCCGTTCAACACAATGGCACAATCCTTCACTTCGCCGGAAATAACAATGTGGCAGACTGCGGAAATCCAGTACTAGCAATTGGAAACTGCAGTGCAACGTTTAAAACAACATTCTGCAGGGAAGAACCCGATTCAACATGCGCACAACAACTGCATTCTGGCGGCATCGCATACTGAAATAACCGACTGAGTCACCTTGAATCGATCATGATGACCGACGAGGGAGTCATCATCATCAATGACGCAACCGCCACAATAAAAACAGGCGACGGTACCGAAAACATAGTCACTGGAACGTTCCTACTTACCTTCGACGACGAAGTCAAAAGTAACGAATCTTTATTTAAGAACCACAAAACCACTCGTGAAAAAGCTCCCAGGGTCAGCAACGTCAACGCTTGTCAATATCACAGGCCACCAAGAAATATTGAGTCTGCCGTACCTACAAAGGTTGAGCCTAGAGAACCTACTCTACATCAGTCGGATTAAGGAGGAACTAATAATCAAACCAGAGGAGGAAATAATATCTGGCTCTGCCGCGATTGCCATTTTAATCACATGCTACACCTCTTTTAAGTTGTATCAGAGACAGAAAAGGACGCGCCAGCGACACGCCATCCAAGCTGTACTCGAAAGGACGCCCGAGGACGTCCTTCACTTAAGCGGGGGAGGAGTTAACACAAGTGCCAAACAGCAAGCCCAACAACAAAACGGCTGCCTACCCACGCGCGTAGAGTCAGCGTAACGGCAGCGCTTGGCCAACGACAATATCACACCACCGTAATGCGAAACAACGCACGAGTAACGGAGGCAGCATTCACTCTACAAGAGTGGCGGAGTCAGCATTTCTTGGACTGGCGTTGTTGATATATATATATATATATATATATATATATATATACGAGTATATATGGATATATATATATATATTTATATATATATATATATATATATATATATATATATATATATATATATATATATATATTATATATATATATATATATATATATATATATATATATATATATATATATATATATATATATATATAAATATATATATATATATATATATATATATATATATATATATATATATATATATATATATATATATACTCGTATATATATAAATATATATATTCCACAGCAGCTGTGAAACAACTCCAGCTTGAGATCCGCTTCTGCACAAGGATTTTTTGGCTGACGCCGCTCCCATCCCAGAATTGATTATCCTGCCATAAGTATATTTTCAATCCACCTGCTAATGGAGGGGTCCACCGCCAAGTCTCGCAGCGCACCGATTATTGCGTTTGATTTGATGTTGTTAACAGCTCCCTCAATGTCCAGAAAAGCAACTCCTTGTTATGCAGGGAGTAATCAATACTAGAGACTAAGGAGTGTAACGCGGTCTCTACCGATTTACCCTTGAAGTAGGTATGCTGAGACACTGACAGTTTATGTCTATCTATTGTGAGCCTCAAGTGAATGTCTAAAAATATTTCCTAAATTTTCAGACAGAAGAAGGACGGACTAATGGGTCTTAAGTCTTCTGGAGTCTGTGTGCGAGCTCTTGTGGCTTTGGGTATAAAAATTACCCTCACATGGTTCCATGACTCTGAAACTCATGGTGATTCAAAACAACTGATGTAGATCTTGAGGCTGTTAGAGCCGCTCAAGGGGACTAACATGTACGAGTACTTAGGTACATGCCGTAATTGAGTTTCTGATGGAAGCCTGATCTATCACCTCCACGTGGTGATGGCTGGAAACAGAGGTGCGTTGGAGGACTGGTGACGTGCTATATTTAATGGCACACATCAGTCTTTTAATGCATAACTGGCTAAGATAGACAGTCTCCTAATCCAAGGTGGAACCTCATATGCAGAGGGATGCGTGGCTAATAGGGTAGTTAGTCTCGAATATGCGAACTCTGGATACCTGGTGACCTCCGGTTTTAATTAAATGCCTTCCCATGGTACAAGGGCTCTGCCGTGGGTGACCTATATTCCCTAATACTCGTGGGAATTTATATGGATTTAACAAAAAAACAAAAAACAAAAATATACGATGAATTTGCTGATGGGCAATCATCGTCGGTCATTGTGACCGTGCCAGCTGGAGAACTTAAATTCGGTTGCGTGCAGAGTTTCTGGACATGCACCTAGCCAATTCATAACAGCATCTACGCAGAGCCAGCGATAGCGGAAAAAACAAATAGCGCCGACACTACAACAAAGAACTAAGAAAATCCAAGCGTGAGTCTTGGAGAAAATTTTGCGAAAGCATAGTCGAAGAGAGCGGTAGACTCCATAAAGCTTTACGCAAGAAACACTCAAATGGTGTTGCAACTTTAAGAAGACCAGATGGGTCTTATCCAATTAATTGGAGGGACACTATAGAATACCTGATTCAGGTGCGCTTCCCGGGGTCAATTAGAATGTCAATGATACTCGATTAGACACTCGTATTAGACAAAAGAAACTGGAGTTTATGGAGTAGTATTTATCCCAGAGTTTATGGAGTAGTATTTATCCCAGAGTAATATTTATCCCAGACAAAGTTAAATGGGCTGTTGGGTCTTTTAAACCATTCATGACATCAGGTGAGGATAACATTTTTCCAGCCCTCTTGAAAAGAGGACTGGATGTAATACTTAAATCACTTGTTGGAATTTTTAGGAACAGTTTGAGCAGGGAGTACATACCATCCATAGGGCGTAAAGTCAATGTGGTATTTATTCCAAAATTGGAGGTCCAGCGAATCTTACAGACCTATCAGTCTCACGTCGTTTCTTCTAAAAACTATGGAAAAACTGGTGGATATTAGGGAAACGCTGTACAGAAAGACACCTCAGCATCAATATCAGTTTGCATACAATAGGGGGAAATCCACGGAGTGCTTTCTTAGATGTCGAGGATCCCTTTGATAATTCCGGTTCCCGCTATATAGAGGAGGGTATGCTCTGAAAAAATATTGATAAACCGACTGTAGGGTGGGTTAAAATGATGTTAACAAGTAGACAGATTAGCTCATCTCTGGGAGGCGAGGCCGTATCACTCAAGGGAATGAAAGGCTGTCCACAAGGCGGTGTGTTGTCACCCCTTCTATGGTCTTTAGTTATTGACGATATTTTTGTCAAACTGCAAGGGTTAGGCTTTGAGGCAAGTGGATATACTGACGATCTTGCTGTCATTATCAGCCGTAAGTTTGGCAGAACAACATTATGAATCAAGCTCTAACCTTCATCTCAGATTGGTGTCGCATAGAAGGCTCATGCATTAATCCTGCCAAGATTATTTTTGTTCCTTTTAGAAACAGATAGCTGTTGAGGGAATCAATATAAAATATTCCGATGAGGTGAAATATCTAGGTGTAGTCCAGGATAAGCGACTAAAATGGAACTCTCACCTAAATTTGGTGATAAACAAAGCCACAAGAGCATTGTGGGCCTGTCTGAATCTCTTTGGTAGAGCATGGGGTCTATACTCAAAAATGATACACTGGATATATGTAATGATGGTTAGACCAATCGTAACTTATGCATCCCTTATGTGGTGGCCTAAGACAACACAAAAATCTGGTAAGAAAATACTTAAAAGATTTCAGAGGCAGGCTTACTTGGCAACCTACAATAAGGAACTGCGCAATATGTACAAAGCAGACATAGGCAAAATACTAGGTTTTCTATCAGGTCGTTACTACCTGAAATATCACCCGACTAAAATCCACATTCTTGATGACACGGAGTGCCGGCTCTGTCTAGAAGAAGAAGAAACCACAGAACACATACTGTGCAACTGCATTGCGTAGGCAAAAACTAGAATGAACATATTCTACCGCGACAAGCTGGCTCTGGAAGAATTAAAGAATGCTCCTGTTATGGACATTCTCAAATTCATACATAAAGCGGAAAAGATAATGAAGGAACATCTCTAGAGAAGGCACATCTAGGTAGAAAAGAACCTGAAAATTATTGTGACGATTTGACATCACCAAACGGATGAAATGCTATGTCATTACGGAAGAAACGCCGGTACTAAACCTATAGGGCATAGTAGATCGGACAGTTGTGATCACATGGATCATTAATGACAAATGTAGTATGCCACAAAAGATATTTTAGGCCGCAGTGTCGGCCATTGGGCAAACTACTAGAGCTAAATTATTCTTATTATTATTGTAGATTTTGAGCAGCTATTCGATTCTCAGATTCTCTGACTGCAGAATCTCAATTATAGCTACACGATCTGGACCAGATTATTTATATGGTTTGAAGCTATGGATCGGCCGTTTAAATTTAGGCTTCGTGATTATATTTGAATTCTTGAGTCAGGTTGCCAAGTACCATTGGAGCAGTTGCTAAGATCTTTCTAAGCCTAGACGTCTCAGAGATGTCGTCTACGCAACCGCAAAAGTTTCTCCACAACTGTCTTTGTGCTTTCCTAAGCTTACATTTGAAGGTTCAAGTACAGGTTGTATAACACCTAGTCTGCACTATCTCTAGGCTTTTTTGCTTTGCTAAAAAGTCGACTACAGTTTTTTGGGCTTCCCTAATTTCCTCCCCCAGCACTTGGGTTTTGGTTCCCTGTGTCTACTGAGGGGACAAGAGACTGATAGAGCTTTATTGAGAGCATCCGAAACAACCTTCATAGACCTATATATTTCTTCACACGTTCTAGTGCTTCTGGGGCTCTGAGGTAGTTGTCTAGCTACGGTTTCGGTTAGAGGTACCAATTTAATATTTCTTATGTCTTGGTAGTCTATCTTGAAGATCGAACTGGATTAGCCTACGATCTTAAAAAGAGTGTTCCTCTAGAACTTTCCAATTTGAGATCCGGTCAAAAATTGATTTGGAAGCAACGGTGATGTCAATGACTTTCCAAAGTGGCTTCTTTCTACTAAGTGGCTTCTGTAACGACTCCTTTCGCCGGGGTAAGCTCGCCGGATTGCCAGGAGTCGTTTACAGAAAAAAATTATTAAATTTATCTCTTTGTTTGTATAGACTTAAAATTTGGTTTATTTGTTTATTTAACTAACGTAGAATTTACTTAGGGTACTATCTATTGTAGAATTTGCTTAGGATACTATCTGACGATTGCTGCTACGATTTTCTAGGTCTATAAATTTAATGTTGGAAAAATGCCGATTGTTATGTAAGGAAGACTGAAATCATTTAATTAAATTGTTCTCACTAGTTTAAACTGTTATTATTAAATATTTAAATAATTTACTTTAGTTCCTTAATAACTCCAATACACTGGTTGCGGGTTAATATTGCTATTAGTTTTAAGATTTGAATAATTATTGTAAGTCTTATTATAAGATAGTTCAACAAATAAACCAAATATTAAAAAAAAAATCAATAAATTGCTACGTAAGGAAGCAAAATTTGAATGGACAGAGAACTGTAAAAAAGCATTCGAGAGGCTAAAAGCGATTATTAGCTCACCGCCGATTTTAGCGTACTCCGATTTTGAGCAAACTTTTTTGTTGTCCACCAATGCTAGCAATGAAGCATTGGGAGCAGTTTTGTCACAAGGGGATGTCGAAAATGACCCAACAATAGCATTCGCAAGCATGGCGCATAGTGATTGTATGGGCTACGAAAAATTTCAGGGCACATTTGTTATTCCGGCCTTTCGAAATCTACTCCGATTATCCAAACCTGGGGATTCTTTTGGTTTTGGGCCCATCTTAATGACTTCGGAAACTTCCTCGTCACATGTATATAGAATTTCTGTCTCTAGGTCAGTCAGTTCTTTTTGCTTGATAAAGGTGTCGCTTAGTTCTTCGTTTATTGTAAATATACTTGTAAGGTGATCAGCGAATACTTCAGCTTTCTCCGCATCACTTCTGGCCCATTTGTTGTTGTTATCTTGGATTGATTGATTTTGTGCAACTGGTCTTTTTAATTTCTACAGGGAATAGTTTGAACTTATTTCGTTAGATAATTGACTTATATATCTGTTGATCTCATCATTCTTTGTTTGTTTTATTACCAAACTCAGATCTTTGGTTTTTTATTTAAAATTGCTTTATCAGACGACAAATTGGAAACTGGTGTCACAATTTAAGCAAGAAGGTTGGAAATGTTGTAGCCTGGAGTATCTTAATCAACTTCAAAACAAACGAATATTTCTTGGATGGGTTTTCCATTTTCCATAGCCTGCAACATTTTGAAAGTTCCGGAAGGAATTTCTATGGTCAATTTTGAAAACCAGCTCAGCCTTCTTTGTTTTTCCTAAGATTGAGAATACTATTTCTTCACAGCTAGTGATGACCATTTTCGTTTTATTTCTACGTTGCTTGAAATTGTCATGGCTGGAGAAAAGCTTGGAGGCCATTGTGCCTCCCAAGAGTGTAAAAATAATGGTGCATAAAACCAAATATCACATTTGGCCAATTCTCTCGCTGATAGTCTCTTTGATAGTATGTCAGCTGAATTATCTTTGGAGCTGAAATGACGCCACTGTTCTTCCAACGTTAAGGATTAAATCACAACAACTCTGTTGGCCACAAACGCCGGAAATGTAGCTGACTGAGCGTTGATCCCAGACAATACAATTTCTGAGTCTGTCCACAAATAAGCTGGCTGACCCTTTAATTGAACGTCATTTCTAACGCGGGTTGATAGTTGTGCGGCAAATAGTCCTGCACATAATTCCAGCCGCGGTAACGTTTGCCTTTTAGGCAGAGCTCCCGGAAATTTAGCACATAACAATCGCAGTATTACCGTACTATATTTATAGGTTGAGGCCCAAAGGCCTTTTCGGAACCGTAAGCAAATACATGAAGTTGTACTGAGTTAGTAGAGGCTGGTCAAATAATCGCTGAATTAATGTGGAGACTAAAATAATAGTCCAAGTGGGCATTGTACCTAGTGAGTTAATGTAAAATGTATAAGTTTCTCTGCCTTTCCTATTGGAATGGTTTTTAAATACGACATCTTATGCTAGTAGTGGTTGTTGGTCGACTATACTTGAAAACAAATCAAAAAACTGGCGGCAAGTTCAAGTAGTCACCATCAAACTTTGGATTATTATCTTGGGTAATCGCAACACAGTTTTCTCGAGAAGTGGAGGAGTAATTTGGCTGTTGGTTTTTTAATTTTTTGATAACCCAAACAGCCTTATAACCTGAAGTTGAACTGCTTCTTATATATTTATGTAATTTTTCAGGCTGTATCCCGCCAGTGAAGGGTCTTCAAATTGCTCCCATATACAATCGTAAATGACTTAAATTTCTTGCCATGATTGATTTACGCTCATGAGCATGAGTTCATAGAAATGAGAAGATTGCTCGCACGTTTCCAATCGCGGTAATTGTCTTAGCAACGCTGCCATCCTTACTTCAATCGTCCGGATAGGACCACCTTGATAGCCACCTTGACTCCTGGCTGTGTTGTCTTCAATCTTCGATACAGTGCCCATTTGAGACTTTTGAAGAACTTCAATCTCAGTTGAATTTTCACTCTCAAACTTCTGTAGTTCCTCTCCAAACACAGTTCGATATTTTTTGACTAGAACACCGATTATTGAATAATAGTTGGTCGAAAACTATTCGGTCTGTATATCAATCTGAAATAAAATTTTTATGAATATATCAGAGTTTCTCTACATTCAGGAACAACCAATCGGTTTAAAATAAATATATATTTTTGGACCACACATCGAAATACTCATGCCTGTTCTTAAAACGAATCCATTCGGTTTGGGTGTTGAAACCGAACAGCGCTGTTTTGAAAACCGAATCTACGATTTTATATTCGGTTTCAAATTTTTATTCTGATCTATTAAGAGTGCAATAATTATCACAGAACTCATGATTCCGTTTTTCAGATTTATTTGATGGCTAAAAGCAAAAACAGTTGTGTGGAACTTAAGTCCCACTCGATATCAATTTACGTTCCACATGCCTATTCCGATCGATTTACAGAACAAGCGAAATCGATTTCGATTTCAACCCCGAAATCGAAAACGAATCGGATCGTTTTTCAGAACAGGGGCGCATTACGATAAAGTGTAAACTCAAGTGTACACTCATTTCACTTAAATTCGTATTACAATATACACTTGATGTAGAAATTTTCACGATAATTCTGAGCGTGAGTAGAATAATAAGTGGAAGTGAAAAATATATATGCGTGACGAAATGAGCCAAGCTAAAGCAAAAAAACCGACGGATGACCAAAAGGAGCTGCTTCTCAGCTATATGGAGGACCATTTGGCTCTCGCACAGAATAAGTAAGTTATGATTAGTAGATAATAAAAAAAAATAATAACGACTAGTCGTTGGAAATGCGTTTTTACAAAACAAACAACAGTAAAAAATGGAAAATAATGTTAGCACTTGCAATACCAAAACCCTATTGCGAAAAAGCATTTGCAACGATACAAGAAGATCGCTAATAATGCTATTATAAAAAAATCATTTGGTAGTAAATACTTATTTACGTTATTCCCTCACATATAAATTCACATCTGTGGATGGAGCGAATGTGCAGGAAGAGGCGGGGCCGTTAAATACGCGAAGCAGTGGAGAAAGTTTTGGGCCGACGAAAAGTACTTTGACTTATTAATTTGTACCATACTTATTAATCGACAAAAAATTATTTTTAGAATTCACATTAAAGAGCGCGAAGGTCTCTGCAAAGTGGCCCATGAATGGACCGTAGTTAACGGCCCAATTAAACAATGGGAGTACGAAACGAGGGTTCTTGCTCAGTTTGTCCCGGCGTAAGTGGCAGGAGAGACTGGAGTAGTTGAGTGCTTCGCCATGAAGGTGGTCAAAAAAGACGATATTAATTTAAATTTGATTAAAGATTTTGTTTAATCTTTAGGGTGAGGACATAAGCTTGCAGTAGGCCACGGAAAAGCTAGTAGAGGAGCAGGAGAATGTGAACGAGGTAGTAGAGGAGGTGGAGCTTATGCCGTCACAAAGAGGCACAACTATGAAAGGGAGTTGCTGCAAAATCAGCGGGAGGAGTTAAAAATCAAGAGGGATGCGCTTAATTTAGATAAACGGAAGTTTTAGGTGACGCAAATGTGGCGAGATCCAGATGCAGAAACTAGAAATACGAAGCGAGTTAGATCTAGTTGAACAAAAAAAACAAAATAATGAATATTCAGTAATTTTATTAATAATAATACAATTAGTATTATGTATGCGTAACTGATCAAAAAGCGTAATATATATTTGGTAGAATATATTTATTAATAAAAGAAAAACTTAAGTATCTAATGTTAACTTCACAACAGCCGAGATGTCAAAAAATACCTCGTCTTCATTTTAGGGTTGACACCTTTTATAAAAATGAATGAGTTGCCAACACCTCCCCTTTTAGGTTTCTATGTTTATATATATATATATATATATATATATATATATATATATAAATTTAAAATGGTGTGAACCGATCAACAGGTTTGCGGTTTCGCTTTGGTCGTGATGATCCAGCACCTTGATTGTTATCTGTACTCGTTGACGGTGTGATATCAGAAACTTCATTTCGTGCTTGAGTCGGTACTACTATCCGTTCCATTTGATGATCGTTTGATTCCATATTTGTAGTTGGGTCTGGATCATGTTGTGCATTACTAGAGAACAAATCATGAAGTCCAAATGCATGAGCTAAACTTTTCTTGGAGATGTCAGCTTCGGAGATACGTTGCTCTGTAGATGTTTCTCTTGACAGTACTCGACCTCGAAGTTGATTTGTATGTGCACGTATGATTTTTCCATTTTGTAAGCGAACATTATACATAACATTGCCTATACGCTCGATTATTTTTGCTTCAGTCCATTTGAAGTTGTTGTTTTTATGTACGCTGACGTATACAAGATCTTGTTTGCCATACAATTTTTGCTTAGCACCATGCTTTTTATCAAATTGAATTTTCATTTTTAGTTTATCATCAGTGGCTTCTGAATTTGGCGTTGAAGACTGAGTTGGTTTAAGTAAATCCAATTTAATACGAATGTTCCTATAAAGCAATACTTCTGCTGATGATTTATCAGCTTCGTTTTGCTTGTTTGGCGATGATCGATATACTTGTAAAAAAGTTTGTAGATTTGCAGTATTTACCCCTTCCCCGTTTAATTTCTTAAGCGCACGCTTAAAAGTGTCAACGAACCTTTCGGCTTGACCGTTGGAGATGGGATAATAAGGGCTACTACGAACGTGATTGATGCCATTTTCAGCTAAAAATTGTTGAAATTGATGACTCACAAACTGCGTACCATTGTCTGATACCATAGTTTTAGGTAATCCGAATCTGGCGAAAATATCATTTAAAATGGCAATAGTTTGTGACGATGTAATTAATTTTGTTTGAACAATTTCTGGCCATTTTGAAAATGCATCTATAACTACTAAATAGTAGAATGAATCGATTGGTCCTGCGTAGTCTATGTGCAGTCGCTCCCATGGAGCGGATGGCTTTGGCCATGGATGTAAGTTGTTTTTATTGGCATCTTTGCAGCAGCTGCTCAGTGTGCACATTTTTTAACCATAATTTCGATGTCTTTATCGATGTTTGACCAATAAACATAATTTCGAGCTACGGCTTTGGTACGGCCTATGCCCTGATGACCTCGATGAATTTCCTTGAGAATACGTTTATGAAAAAATTTTTGGTATAATGATGCGTTGTCCGTACATCAGACATCCTTCAACAATACTTAAATCGTCTTTTCTATTTAAATATGGTTTTAAGTCATTGTTTTCACAATTTAGTGGCCATCCTTCTGATACGTATTCGAAAATTTTAGCTAGAACTGGGTCTTTAGCAGTTTCATATGTAACCATTCTGTTGGTAAGCGGTAATTTGTCTAGAGTGACATCCAGAATTTGTTTAGTTTCGGATTCAAAATCGACCACTGCAATAACGTAATCTTCTGAAGGGTTAATTGTGTTGTTTATGAGTCGAGACAAAATGTCGGCGTAACCAAAACTGTTCGTAGAAATAAATTTTAGTTCAAAATCATATGCCAACAATTTGACTGCCCATCGTTGGAGTCTGTTTGCTTGATGAGCACTAATTCCTGATTTATTTCCGAAAATAGCAAGAAGCGGTTTATGATCTGTATGGAGTTTAAACTTTCTACCAAAAATCATTATGTGAAATTTTGTCACGGCAAAAATGAGTGCTAATGCCTCCTTTTCAATTTGACTGTACTGTTTTTCAGTTGCCGTGAGTGATCTTGAAGAGTGACATATGACTTTTATTGAGCCATCGTCGAATTCATGGAATATACAAGCTCCCAAACCATAATTGGATGCATCTGCGGCCACTATAATACTTTTAGTTGGATCATAGTATGTTAATAAAAGTTGTGAGGACAAAATACTTTTGAATTTTTCGAGACAATTTTGGTGAAGTTTTGTCCATTTCCACTGCTTGTTGTTTTGAAGAAGTTCATCTAGTGGTCCACGTAGGTCACGCATATGATTAATAAATTTCCCATACAAATTAATAGCGCCTAAGAGTGATCTTAGTTCAGTTTGGTTTGTTGGTGCAGGCATTGCTTTAATTGCTTCAATATTCTTTGGGTCTGGTTGAATACCGTCTTTGTTTACAATATACCCCAAATAGGTCATTTCCGGAACTGAAAATTTGCATTTCGATATTTTCAATTTGAAACCATATTCTTTTTATACGACGTAGTACTTCACAAAGATAGGCGTCGCGCTCTTTTTGATTTCTACCAGAAACAAAAATATCATCGATATAAGCAGCTGCGTAGTTCAAACCAGCTAGCATTTGATCCATTATTTGCTGAAAAATCGCTGGAAAAGTTTTTACGCCGAAAACCATACGATTGTATCTAAATAAACCAATATGCGTGTTGATTGTAAGTAGATGTCTTGAATTTTCATCGAATTCAACTTGTAGAAAAGCGTCTGATAAGTCGATATGGCTGAAAACAGTAGCGTTGCTAAATTTGGTGAAGATGTCTTCTGGAAGCGGAAGTGGATATTGGTACGTTTCAAGTACGTCGTTGAGACCTGTTGAGAAATCTCCGCATACACGAACTTGGCCGTTCGGCTTTTTGATAACTACGATGGGTGCAGCCCATTCTGAAAAATTTACTGGCGAAATAACGTTCAGCTTTTGTGGTCGTTGGATTTCTTCTTCAACCAGGCTTCTTATTGCATATGCTACTGGACGTTTTGGACGAAAAACAGGTTGACAGTTGGGATTTACCACCAAATGAGCTTTAGTTTTATTGCAAAGACCCATGTTGTTGTCAAAAAGTACTGGAAATAATTTCTCTGGAAATAACTTTGTATCATCAAAATTATTTGGAATAGTACTTGCCTGTTCTGTTGATGTGATGTTGTTGCAAACTTCACTGAGCGGCTCACTCTGTAATTGGAACGCATGTATCCAATCTAAGCCAAATAAGTTTAGATCGACTGATGTAACGTAGCATGTTAATGTTGTTGAAACATTTTTCAGTTGTACTTCACATGTGAACTGTGCGTCTAAATTGAGATTTCCAGTTGCTGTTCTTGCTGTACGAGTTACTTGCATACAATTTGAAACCTTTAATTTGTCGAAATTAAATTTTGAAATTATGCTTATGTCCGACGCTGTATCAAATTGCAATTTAATTGGCACATTGTTGATTTTTACGTTGACATATAAACGCTGTGAAGTGGTGATGCTGTTTGTTACGTAAATGCTATTCGTTTTTAGCGTTGTGTTTTTGTTCGATCTGCTGATGATTGCATTTTTGTTGTTGTGATTACTGCTTTTTGATTTTTGCTTATCTTTGCAGTAACCTTCTTTGTGCCCTGTGTTTCGACAGTCTTCGCACTTGTGATTTTTATATGGACAATTACGTACGTAATGCATTGCTCCACAAAACCAACAAGGTGTCTTTGGCTTGTGCTTTTTCAACTTATTTGTCTGTAGTTGATTCACGTGATTGTCGCGTGATTTGCTTTCTACTAGTGCTGTGTCGTTTTTCAAGTTAATAATGCGTTGGCATTCCTTTGAAAGTGTATCCAAATTAATAGTATCAGCTTCGCTGTACAGTTTTGTAAGCATTCGGGTTCTTATTTCAAAGTCCGACTCTGCCTTAACTCCCATTACGAATATCAAACATTTAAACTGATCAAGCGTTAAACTTGTTAATTTGAAATTTTCGCATTGTTTATTTACTTCTACAGCATACGTAGTATAATCAGTGTCTGGCGCTTTTGCTATTTGTAAGCAAGTGTAGCGAATACTGAACTGCGACTTTTGTAAGCCAAATAGTTTTTTTAGTTTTTCAATAGTTGTAGCGAAATTGTATTCACGTGGATGTTTGGGCAAAATATAATCAATATATTTGCTGTGAACGCTTGTACTCAATTTGCGAAGTAGCAATCTAACCTTTGCTGCATCATCAAGTTTATTTGCATCGACCAAAAACAAATCTTCATAACGCATGTACCACGCATCAAATGTTAGGTTATGTTCTGGATCATATACAAATTCCGTAATGCTTGAGGCTAATGTGTCCATTGTTCGCTCTGGATGCTCCTCTTTTGGAGAAACGTTCGCACTGTTGACTTTCGCTTGCATACACTCTTTGAGAAGCTCTCGCATTGCTTGCGTGTCCTGAGCACGTTGCTTTTGAAATTCATCAAAAAGTGCTAGAAGCTCTGGATTCATTTTTTTTCCATGTATGACGTATCGAAAAAAAATTCACCTCCTCGTCGCCACTATTATGTATGCGTAACTGATCAAAAAGCGTAATATATATTTGGTAGAAAATATTTATTAATAAAAGAAAAACTTAAGTATCTAATGTTAACTTCACAACAGCCGAGATGTCAAAAAATACCTCGTCTTCATTTTAGGGTTGACACCTTTTATAAAAATGAATGCGTTGCCAACAATTAGTATTAAATACATTTATAATATTCTTTTATTAATTCAATTATCATTAATATTAAATACAATTAAATCCAAAAATAGAAATCTTAGAAACTAAAGAATACCATACAATGCGTCTATCAATTTAAAAATTCGTTGACTATTTGCTGTCTTATGCGTAAACCTTCTTTATTGTCTCTAGTTAGTTTATGAACTACTAAATCATCTATTTGTAGAAACTCTTCATCAAAGGGAACATATTCTTTTATTAGAAGATTATGAAACACGCAGCATGAGTTTACAAATTTCCCTGCTTTTATTGGATCATAGTTTGAGACTCGTTGACCCAACAAGCACCTAAATCGACTTTTTAAAATTCCAAAGCAACATTCGATAGTACAACATATTTTCGTATGAGCTACATTGTACCTTCTTTCCGCTTCACTAATCGGAGAAGGAGTGGGTGTTATTAGCCACGGTTGAAATGGGAACCCGCTGTCTCCCAAAATCTAAAAGTTCCTTCTCCCCTGACTATACAAATCTTGGAAGTGCGAAAAAACCGCTGATCTCCTCCAAATATACTCATCATGCGTTGTTCCGGGAAATTTTGCATTTACGTACCGAACTAAATAATTTGTATCGCAAATTAAAAGAATATTAATAGAATAGCTTCGTTTACGGCAATAGTATGCCTGCTCTATCTCCTTCAGATATAAATGGATTTGGGTGAGTTTCTGTTAGTGCGTGGATGTTTTAAAATTTATTTATGTAGTTGTAAAAATACAGTGAACCTCATTTAACTCTGACCATCGTAATTCCTCAATATATTTTATTTCCCAAAATAACTGAAAACACAAAATTTTGTTGATAATTTCTCATTGTCAATGAACTCTCAAGTTCCACAAGTCGAAATGTTGCAGTTGCGGTTAAATAAAAAAATTAATTTCACAATCTAACAAATTTCTTTTCGTTATTAGCTGTGTCTCTTTCAACGCGAGTGTGAATAAAACGCCCGCTTATGCATACATATTAACCGCTTAGTTAAAGCAAAGACAATATACAACAATACTATGCAAATCGCTCTTTAGTAAACAGGCCATGCATGGAATCGCTGTGGAACCGCTGTCAAAATGTAACAGTTTTCTCTAAAAATTATTATAACAGCGGCATGTTAACAGTGAATTTAATATGAACTTTCAAAAATATAATTTCAAACAAAAAATTGATAAAATTTCTAAAAAATTGATTATTAAAATGTATTTTTTTGTACAAATATTTATTGCGATTTACAATATATATTTTAATAAATATATTACTATTATTACGATAATTTCATTTTGAATATTTCCATATATGAAACTGCATCGTGGCCAATGTTGGGCACAGCCACAGAATTCAAAACAGTTTGACGTCCTAAAATGTCGCAAAATTGCTGAGATATTGGTAAGCATCAGTAGCGCCAGTGGTAAAGCGTTGGTCTGTCAGCTTAGCGATGCCGGGTTCAAACCCGCAGAAGGATATCTTTTTTATATTTTTTTAATTGTTTATCTTTTTTTTAAGTAAATTAATAACTAATTTTATAATCTTACTTATAATCTTATAATTAATCTTACTGAACCACATTTAATTGCATCTGCCAAAAATGAAATTTATATTTGGTGTAAAGGCTTTGCAGTTCGAGCTCAAATCCTAACCATAATTATTTTTAGAACAAAATTATTCAAAAATTTTACTATTTTCAATAAATTATTCAGCATTATATGCTTTGCAATGGACTAAACTATTTCGTGGCTGCTATTGCAGTAGCGTAAGAATATGAGAAAATTAATCTTAAGTGAACATTTTTTAAAATAGAATTAACGAAAATATTTGAAAATGCCTTTAATCACTTGTATGCATGACTTGCGGCTTTGCTGTAATTTTGTGATCAATATAATTGGATTTTATGCGGTTTGCTTAAATTAATTTTAAGTGCGTAGTTATATTAGGAAATTAAAAATATTTTCTACAGAAAATTCGCGCGTTTGTGTTGTAGCGGTATACTTTCCTTTCAAATACCGTTGGAGGGATTGCTAGAGTATAGCAGAAATTTTAAAATTGATGTGGAAAAATTATCGCATATTAGCAGAGTTTGCTCATGGCATTTTGAGCCGGATTGTTTAGGTCATAAGGGCCAAAGAGTAGGTGCTTTACCAACAGTAGATCTGGGTAAGTGTAAAACTTATATGTACTTTTATACTGTTTACTTATTGCGAGAATAGTAGTCGTATGTTGCGGGTCTACCTTAGCATGTGCTCAAAGCAATCACAAGAAATAAAAGAACTGCAATCACAGATAAGGGACAAACAAAAGGAAATTGATTTGTGATTGATCAGTGGTGCGACTCTATTCGAAATAATGACGGAGCAAAACGAAATGCCAAACAATTTGCAGAAGTTATCACTGCTGACAGGCGACGAAAGTACAGAAGTGTTTACTGCAAAATAGAAATTACTACTTATCTAACAAAAGCATGCGATACATGGGAGAAAGCTTAAATTTCACTTTGCCTTCACCTTCAACATTATATCGTTGGAGTCCTTTAAAACGACTGGGAGCAGGACTCAACTGTAATGTACTCAGTAACTTGCAAAAAGCTGTAGCAGCAATGCCTCCACTACATAGAAATTGTGTAATTATAATGAAGAAGATAATGGGAAGGCCAGAATTAGGATATAACGAATATGACGATATTGTGGACGGATTTCAGGAGTTGGGTTCTGAACAGCGAATGGTTAGACTCTAACAGTGATTCCCAAACTATGTGTCGCGACACAAAAGTGTGTCGCCAAGCATATGTAAGTGTGTCGCGAACTTTTTTGAAATTTCGATAATAATTTTTTTTTTCGTCAACATAATATGTCGGGTATGGTATGTGGTTTGATCGAACACTCTTCACACTTGTACATGTTAAGTCACTGATACTTTAACAGTACTCTTAATGGGAATTTTGTCACTCTCTGGTGCTGATATACTTGAAAAAAACAAAGAGAGTAAGAGAGCATGATAGGAGAGAGAGGGAGCGTACAAGCAAAGGCATACATAG
Organism: Clusia tigrina; assembly: GCA_920105625.2. Classification (NCBI taxonomy): domain Eukaryota; kingdom Metazoa; phylum Arthropoda; class Insecta; order Diptera; family Clusiidae; genus Clusia; species Clusia tigrina. The sequence continues at coordinate 157,431,869 of OV050032.1, forward strand.
AACATGTAAAAATGCACTCTGAACAAGTGAAGCAAACAAAAATTTTGGGCTTCTTTCGATGAGTTGTGTGGGGGGGACTGAAAAAAAAAAATAAAAAATGCGTTCGGCTGATGCTTCATTGTCGTTTTGTCGCTTGTTGAAGCAATACCTCGATTCGTAACTTTTTGAGTACACTCAAATCAACGATTATTGGAGGTAGGTTGACTAATTGATAAAAAAATTTATATAGTTATTCAACGAAAAATTTAGAAATGGATAAATTCCTAATTAAAAGAAAAAACCCAAATACTGATGATACTTGTGATAACAACGGTGCAGAAAATCTACTCGAAGAATCAACAACTCCAACTGGAAGCCAAATGGAGAAAAGGCGAAAAGTTACCACCATATCCTTCAGAAAGTATGACAAGAGCTATATCAAATTTGGATTTACTGCTACTGGAAATGGGGACTGTCCAATACCTCAACGTATTGTTTGTGTTGAAAAATTGAGTAATGCTTCCATGGTACCTAATAAATTACAGAGACACTGAAATACAAAGCATGGTTCTCTAAGCAACAAAGGTGTCGATTATTTTGAGAGTATGCTAAAATCCCAAAGAAAAGAGTCGCAGCAATTATTAAAGAGGTTTACTGTTTCTGATAAAGCACAATTGGCAAGTTATAAAGTTTCCGAAATAATTGCAACTAAAATAAAGCCCCATACAATTGCTGAAACACTTATTTTGCCAGCTTGCAAAGAAATTGTTAAAATTATGTTAGGAGAAGATTCTGAGCAGGTGATTTCTAAGGTTCCTCTGTCAAACAATACAATAAGTCGAAGAATTGATCATATGTCTTCGGATATAGCCGCAAATGTTGCCGAAAAATTTAAAGACTCGAGAAAATATGCACTTCAGTTGGATGAATCCACCGACATAAGCAATAATTGTCAACTTTTGATTTATATGCGATTTGTTGACGATGGAAATATTATTGAACAGTTCTATTCTTGCAAAGAGATGCCTTCGACGAAACCGGCCAAAATATATATGATGTGGTTACATCTTCTCTGGAAAATGATGGGATTTCATGGGAAAACTGTACACCGGTGTGCACGGATGGAGCTACAGCCATGACTGGCAGATTTAAGGGTTTCGTTTCAATCATAAAAAGAGAGTTTCCTCATATAATTGGAACACACTGTTTCATTCATAGGGAGGCATTGATGACAAAAAATCTTGGTTCCGAGTTGAAAAATGTGATTGACTCAGCAGTAAAAATGGTAAATTTTATTAAAGCAAGGCCATTAAAAACGAGGCTTTTCAGATTACTATGCGAGGAAATGGGCTCATTACACATGAGTTTGTCGCTTCACACTGAAGTTCGCTGGCTGTCAAAAGGAAAAATGCTTTCTCGGCTATTTGAACTAAGAGAAGAGCTGCGGCAGTTCTTTCAATCTGAAGAAAAAGCTGAATTTGTGGCACAATTACGGGACAGGGAATGGTGTGCGAAATTGGCATATCTAGCCGATATTTTCTCCCATTTAAATGCATTAAATACAAGTATGCAAGGCAAAAAAGAGAACATATTAACTTCCAACGACAAAATAGATGCCTTTTCGAAAAAAATTTGTCTTTGGAAAAGTCAAAATAAGAAGATAAATATGTTCCCTCTTCTTGCTGAAATCGATCCTAATGGAGAAATAACTTCTTCGTTAATAAAAACCCACCTATCATCTTTTCAGGAGCAAATTAGCTTTTATTTTCCTTCACTCACCGTTAGTGAATTTGATTGGGTTCGTAATCCATACGCTAATTTGTATCCAAGTGATGAGTGGCCATTGATAGAACAAGAACAGCTAATTAGCATACAGACTGACCGAAGTCTTAAAATGCAATATGATGAAATTCATTTAGAAAAATTTTGGATTGAAGTTACCAAAACTTATTCTGAGATTGGTAATGAAGCAATTTGTCTTCTTTTGGCGTTTTCGACTACGTATTTATGTGAGGTTGGATTTTCCACATTAACCAATATAAAAAATAAGCATAGAGAACGAATTTTGAATATAGAAAAGGAAATGAGAGTATGTTTGTCAGCAATTCGCTCTAGAATTGAACGTTTGTGTGCAGAAAAACAAGCACATATTTCACTTTAATTGATTTTATTTACTATATTATATTTTTTATTCACAATGATTTTGTTATTTAATTTTCTAATTATACAAATAAATGAACTAAGAAAACTGAGCAATTGTTAAATGGTTTAATCTTTAATAAGCATAAGTAAAGAGTTTTAGGTTTAAGGTATTCTTTAAAATTTAAACTTATTGAGTGTCGCGACATTAAGCGAACAAGAAAAGTGTGTCGCCAATTTAAAAAGATTGGGAAACGCTGGGTTAGAGGAATATTTATGAATTGGAAGTATAACTTAAGTTTCTATTTCTCGGCTAGTGTGGTCCATGGCGATTTGGTTACAACTTTATTGCTAGACTATTTTTAGAAAATATAAATTTCATTGCTGCAGTGTTCTGCTATAGCAGCAGCAATTAAATATGGTTCAGCAAAATTATTTAATACTGGATAATTTATGTAAATTTTTTGCAAATTAATATTAATAATTATATTAATTTACTAATATACAATATATACAATTCATTCAATAAGCTCACACACTCAGAAGCATGAAGCAGTAAGAAGTTTTTGCACTTTTTTATTAGTTTCCATAACCCAAGTCTCCACGTCAAGGCGAGTGATGTATTGAGTTGCCGGTTGTAGTATTTCGCATGGGTTTGTGAAAAACATGCAAGCAAGTCGACTTGGGTAAGCCCTGCACAAAACATGTAGACATTTTTTAAAGAAAATGTTCAATTTAATGGGCAAAAAGACGCACCTTTTATTAAAATATGTTTTACTAAACATTATTTATCCTAATATAAATTTAAATTTCTGGGATTTTTAAATACTTGAAATAATTTTTTATAGATTTTTGATTATGATAATTTTCGATAATGAAGGGGTCTATTAAACTTTGGAATACAATCATGGTTGAACTACATATTTCCATAGGTAATAAATGCATTAAATAAGATTTATTTACAAAACTTCAATGTATAACAAGAACATATGCATTTATTTCTAGATATTGAAGTTCATAAAATTTACTTCAAATATGAACATATCACTATACTATGTAAATTCGGAAATTCTGTGTTCATAGATATGTATGCACATATTCATGTAAGTACGAGAGGTTTAATATGTAATAGACTGTAGTATTTCAAGCGGATCTGACAAGGTAACAACAAACTTTTAAAACCACTGTCTGCTGTCCACTTAATCTACAAATATTTTAGATAAATATACTAATGGAATAGGCAACATACGAGCATATGAATATTAAAAGATCATTATTAATATTAGCAAAATTGGTTTTTTGTGCGCATAATTATTCTCTCTTCGGATAGACTAAAAATGTTTAATCGTATGCTGCTCAAGCGAAAATATGAAATATAAGATCGAAAGAATAAACTCTGCTGACATTTGTCCATTCTGAAAATATTGAAATATACAAAATTTTATGACAAATTGAATCCTGTTCCCCTTTATATTTAAAGAAGCCAGACCGCCCATAAAATAAACACTCCAATACGAGACATGAAGACGGTTTTATTTTTATTTCATTTCATTCTTTTTATGGCATAATTAATTCGCCACCTGCCAAAATGATCGAAACACAAATATGTACATACACGAGTATGTATATGTACGTACATACATGTACGAGTATGTACGAGTATGTCTATGATTTGTCAAGATTGCATTTCATAATACTCCACCGTTTCCAGTTTTCTTTTATAACAGACATGAACCAATTCTGCTCTAGTTCTGGTCCATTAAAATGATATAATACTGGTTAATTTATGGAAAATAGTATCTTATCTTATCTTATTATTATTTAAAAAAATAATTATTAATTTTTTAAAAAATTTTATAAACCACAACAACAACAGCCTTTTAATAGGCTCGAAGCCTGAACCAAAAAAATTATAAACCAACGCGTAAACCATTGAGCCAAAGACACTCATATCAGCTTTGTTGATTTTGGAGTATATTAGAGAGTTAAAGTATTTGCTGGTGCAATTCTGAATTAACTAAAATTTCTATAATTTGTACATAACATTCCGCAAAAAATATATTATTATATATTAACATGGGGTCCATTTCTGCGTCTGCGCATTTCCTTTAAGTGGTCGTTTTTCCATCGGTGACAACATTCTTTAGCAATAGCTCTAATATTTTGCCATCGATTGAACAAACTGATGGAGTCATAAATCGTGTCGAGCTCGGCTGGAGACAATAATGGGCCATCAATTAAGAAGTGGGCGGGTGTAAGTGCTGTCAAGTCGGATGGGTCGGATAAACTGGTACTTAAGGGACGGGCGTTCATGCATGCTTCGATCCTGGACAGAACAGTTGCAAACTCCTCAAATGTGTATTTGTTATGGTCCGATATACGTCGGTAGTGCAATTTAAAAACTTTGACCGCCGCTTACCATAGACCGCTTATATGTGGAGCTGACGCTGGAATAAAATGCCACGAAAGGTTTTGAAACCCGTACTGTATCACAATCATCGAGGTGGATTGAGCCATAAAATGTTCGGCTTCATGGTGGAGGATACCAGTGGCTCCAGCGAAATTGGTGCCATTGTCCGAGTACACGCGACTAGGGCGTACCTCTTCGAGAGGCAAAGCGAGCGAACGCACCTAGAAACGCAGCAGTAGAGAAGTCACTCACAGGTTCTAGATGGACCGAACGTGTAGCGAAGACGCAGGCGTAGCCTTTGGTGAGTCTAGTATAACGGCCAGTGAAGCTCTTCAGATTGAAGGGTCTTGCGAAGTCAACTCCACAATGGTTGAGCGCACGACCTTGCGCTCAACGGGTAGCGCAGCCATTATTTGTTGGAATGTTCTACGTTTATCGATGGTGCACTTTTTGCATTTAAATAAAGGGTGTTTTTTCTAGACGTGTGGTTTTCAAGCAGAAATAAAACGCATATAATTTAATGTTATGGCCAAGAATTTAGCTTTATTATAAAGATAAGGGTTTGCCATTATGTTTTAAAAATGATTTCGGGCAAGTGGCCGCCGCGGCTGCCTCGAATAAATTCCAGCCGAGAGGCCCAATTTTCGACCACTTTTTGCAACAATTAAGGCCGTATGTCAGAACGCGCCGAATATTCTCTTCCCAGGAGTCAATCATCTCGTGCTTATCTGCGTAGACAAGCGACTTCACATAACCCCACAAAAATAGTCCAGCGGTGTTAAATCGCATGATCTTTGAGGCAACGCCACAGGTCCACGACGCGAGATAATGCGCTCACCAAAAGTTTCCTTGAATAAATTGATTGTTTCGTTGGCTGTATGGCATGTAGCGCCGTCTTGTTGGAACCAAAGGTCGTCCATATCAACAACCTCCAATTCAGGCACGAAAAAGTCATTAATCATGGCTTTATAGCGTTCCCCATTGACTGTAACAGTATGGCCGGCTTCATTTTTGAAGAAATATGGACCAATGATTCCTTCTGCCCATAGAGCACACCAAACAGTGACTTTTTGAGGATGTAACGGCGTCTCAACAATGACTTGTGGTCTATCGTCACTCCAAATGCGACAATTTTGCTTATTAATGTACTCATTCACCCAAAAGTGAACCCACCGATTATTGGACCCAGCGCGCGATGTGTCACGCGAACCGAACCATTTTTTTGGTAATAAATTTGCACGATTTGCAAACGTTGTTCAAGAGTAAGTCTCTTCATTATGAAATGGCAAACCAAACTGAGTATAAATCAAGTGAGAGCTGTCAAAAAGACCAACTCCGAAATAAGTATTGCCAGATTGAAAACCACGTCTAAAAAAACACACTATACTACTGACTTGATTAAGGCTTTCGCTCGTGGGATCCAGAACTCTTGGCGTAAAAGACGAAGCATGAGCTGATTTCCACCATGTAGAGTAAGTTCCTGGATGAATTGCACAAGCAAGCGTGATAATTGACAATTGTACGGTAGGATGACTGGGTGTCTTTCATTGTAGGTCAATCCAGTTGCGGAAGATAATCGACTGTTAGCTCTAAGAAGGCCTTTATAATCTTTAAATGGTGAAAGATTGAGTAGGTTACTCCGTTTGCAAAGAGGTTGTTCGTTGATTAGTGCATCGTATTCCTTTGAATAGTGCCGTAGCTGTGTCAATTGAATCAATCGTGCCTTGGCCTGAGTTATTTCAGGGCTAGACAAGTGACATGAAGGTGTGGCTGGGATTGAGAACACGGACCCGATACCTGAGAATATATGCGAGTACGCGTAGTGCCCGTGGTAATGACGAGAAAGGGTCGAGGAAGTATATTTCAGACATTGCAATCGCATGAGATTTAATTGCCTTTTGTTCCAAAGTTACTTCCACTTCGGTTACCATTTGTGAGGGCCAATGTGCTTTTTCCAGAAATAGCCAAGATGGGCCGTGCCACCATAACTCACATTGCGATAGTGGCGATATCAGCGGGATTCGAATGAGAATTAACCTGAGCCCAGTTGTCAGTACCAACTTTCTCTTCGATAAGTGAGGCTCGATTTGCAACGAATGTTGTCCATGTACGAGCAGGTTTCTTAAGCCAAGCGAGAACAATTGTCGAATCTGTCCAGAAGTGCGTTGTATAGGATGTGACAGGAACCTGTCTCATTACCGTTTCCGATAGATTCGCTGCCAGAACTGCACCACAAAGTTCCAAACGTGGTAGAGAAACCTACTTTACTGGAGCCACCTTTGATTTGGCGGTAAGAAGGTGGCAGGTCGCTCACACGGGCATAAATAGCGGCGGCGTAAGCTTTTTTCGAGGTATCTGCGAATAATGGAATTCAGACACTGTGCAAGGACTATAGCGTTGCCAACGAGAAACTGTAATTGAGTTGATCTCGAAGAAACGACTGACAATCGTTTGCCATTGGTGTAATGACGTTACACTAATTGCTTCATCGCAGTCCCTCTTCTCCATCCATAATTTTTGCATCAAAATTTTGGCGAGTATAGTAACAGGAGCCAGCCATCCTGCAGAATCAAAGAGTTTAGCGATTGTAGGCGGCACTTCTCGTTTTGTATCGGAGTCCTTGACTGCTAATGACTGAACCTGGAAGAAAAATACATCAATATTGGCGTTCCATTTAATACCTAGAATTTTGGCGGTACTCTTATCAGATAAAGCTAAGAAGCTTTCATTAAGATATTCCTTGAAGTATTGGTCAGCCGATATTCCTTGAAGGGTTTCGCGGGAGTTGGCACCCTGCTGAGAGAATGTTTTTGATGTCGTCACGAGCATGAATTGCCGAGGCAACCGAATGAGCACCCGCTAGGACAGCATCTACGTACATATTTTCGAGCAATATCTGAGCTCCCATTGGAAACTGGTGGTGTTCATCAAACGCCAATTGGTGGAGAGTACGTATAGCGAGGTAAGGTGCACAGTTAATTCCAAAAGTGACTGTCCTCAATTCGAAGTCCTGTAAATTCTGAATTGGAGTTTTTCAAAAGATTAAGCGCTGATAGGCTGTCTGATTGGGGTTAACTAAAATTTGACGATACATCTTCCAAATATCGGTGCTAAATACAATTTTATGCAATCGCCACTTAAGAATAGTTAAATCCTGTTGTAGCACAGGACCAACATGAAGAATATCGTGTAAGCTACGACTGCTTGATGATGAAGAACACGCGTTAAATACTATACGCAGCTTTGTAGTGGTGCTGTCAGGTTTGATGACCGCATGATGGGGCAGATAATAGTGTCGTAGAGACATGTCGGCCGGAGGTTGCATTACTGGCATCATATGTCCTAAATCTAGATATTCTGTTTGAAATTTATCATCTTCTAGCTTCAACTCTGGGCGCCGTATCAATGTTCTTTCATTCCGGAGGAACTGCCTACACGCGATGAACCGAGATTCCCCCAGAGGTTCACGTACGCCTGACTTCTTGAATGGAAGATCAACAACGTAACGTCCAGAAGGAGATCGGGAGTCATTTTTGTGTAAATTTCTGCGCACTCAAAATCGGCCTGCGGGACGCGAGCGCACAAACTTCTTCCACTTCCCAGAACTTCTTAAGCTGCACGTCAAGAGAAACATCGGTAAAATGGGCAACTACAGAAGCACGAACCGATGAATCACGTGCTGCAGCCAAAGGCCCAGTAACTTTGCACCCAAACGAGGTGTGTTGTGCCACGAGGGAATTGAGGATATTACTTCTGAGTCCTTCACGTATAATAATAGAATACAAGTCGCCACCCAGGAGCAGATCGACTGGCGCGCCTTGGGAAAATATTGGGTCTGCATAATCCAGAAGTGGCAATAATTTAAGTTGTTCAGGATCAAGCCCACACGAAGAGAGGATGCCAGTGATTTTGGGAACCACGAAAGCCGAAACCTCCAGTTGAAACTTGTTATCCTGAAGCGAACCTAACCAAAAGGTAGATAGTTGACTTGAGTCAGTGCTGACGACATCGTTAATATCGGATATCGTAGCAGCGCAACCTATGCAAGGCAAACGTAACAAACGTTTTAGCCGCTCTAAAACGAAGGATGCTTCCGAAGCGGGGACGATTAAAACACGAACAGTATGTGTTGAACCGAGATGGTATACTGGTGCAGGGGCAGTGCCTAAAATAACTCTTTTTGATGTGGTGTTGAGACACGTAGTTGTACTGATTTTTCTTCTATAGTGGACTTTGATCATTCGTCAAAATATTTAACCTGTGATTGGAAGAGGAGCTACAATTGCTGTTGACGGGTGCAGGAGTAAATTTAGTCGAGTTCGTGTCGCGGTGCAGGATAGAATGGTGACGTTGATGACTTTTGGAGCAAGTGTTTTTACTTGGACAGTCCTTTAATTTATGATGTTCGGAAAAACAGTTAAAATAGCGGCCCTACTTCTTGACAGTAGCAACACGCTCTTCCACTGAGAGTTTTACAAACTGTCGACTGGTGTATAGCGGATCCTTCTGCGCACTGCACACTGAACAACTTGCGCACCCAACCTGTGTGTGATTCGAGGTGGTAGAGGCAGAATTCTTCCCTGACCGAGATGTAGACAGCATGGCAGGAGAGCTCAATTCGGAAACGGCTTCCAGCGTTTGGAATCGTTCCGTCAAGAAATCGTCCAACTGCTTCCATTGCGGGATATCAGTTTTCGGTTTTAGCGACTGTTCCCAGAGAGAAAGAGAGTTTTTTGGTAAACGAACCGAGCACAAGAAAGCAAAGATAACATCCCAATTAGAGGTGTCAATCTTGAGTGATTTTAGCGCCGCGATACAAGTTAAGGACGGGGCCAGAATCAGACTTACAATATGAGAGGTTGAAAAGCGTCTTAAGTTGGTTGTTTATTAAGATACGCTGGTTTTCATACCTGGCTATAAGATTTTCCCACGCCGTCGTAATCCCATCATTGGTTAGCGGAGCTAAATGTACAATGTCACGCGCCTCGCCAGTTGTCTTTTGTAGTAACAGGAACAGATTCTCTACATTAGATAGCCGTGAATTATTTATGTATATGGCGCTAAACAGGTCACGAAATGAGGGCCATTGCCCCTAATCTCCATGGAAAATGTCGGTGTCGCATGGTGGAAGGCTTACATTTGATGACCGAGGTACAGGTTCGAAGAAAGCAAGTCTAGAGCTGGCAGCATGCGATGCTGCAGACGGTTTGCTGCACTCCAGCATAGTCATATATTGTATGTAGCGGCTGTAGGCTGCACAGTACGTATTTTCTATTGTGCACTTATCTTCTTTGAGCACTTCTGTTTTTCCTAAGAGTGAGCGATAAGCCAAATCAATCTGCTGCATCACTCTGGCTAGAGTGTCTTGATGCAGCTTTGAGACAAACTCATTTGATTCATTTACTAATGTAATTTCTCCATATTTTACGACAGCATATGTAGCTGGGCAATAGCTGCATTCAACCTGTCCATAATTGCACGAAAAAATAACAGAAACCTCGTGCAAGCAATACCAATATAAACCAAGTCTAATTTTTTTCAAATAATTTTGTGAGGCGAATTATGCTGGTTGTAGCGTACTTTCAATTTGCACAAACAAATACACACAAAAATCCAAAAGGCAGCGGCGAGAATGAAAAAGAATGTAAATGTTACGAATGTAAAGATTACGGCATATGTATGTATGTGCGTTCGTATGATATATGCGTATATTTTATGTTGAGGCGACCTTCACTTACCTTTATATTTCTTTTAGTAAAAAAATAACCACACTAGCCACTAGCCTGCGTCTGCAGGAACGGGCCAGGAACCTCCTCACAGCAATATGATGGAAACTCTGTGATGCTAGCCGGATTCGAAGGACTAAAAAATGATTCAACTAAGTATGTTTGTTCAGTCCCACGATGCGTTCAGCTTCGAAATCAAGAACGGAAAAGAAAGAGTGAGTCTCGAAACTTCTAAAGCAGACTCTCTCATGCAATGTCTGCAGCCAAAACGTACGCTAGTGGCGTGAACAATATATATATATATATATATATATATATATATATATATATATATATATATATATATATATATATATATATATATATATATATATATATATATATATATATATATATATATATATATATATATATATATATATATATATATATATATATATATATATATATATATATATATATATATATATATATATATATATATATATATATATATATATATATATATATATATATATATATATATATATATATTATATATATATATATATATATATATATATATATATATATATATATATATATATATATATATATAATATATATATATATATATATATATATATATATATATATATATATATATATATATATATATATATATATATATATATATATATATATATATATATATATATATATATATATATATATATATATATATATATATATATATATATATATATATATATATATATATATATATATATATATATATATATATATATATATATATATATATATATATATATATATATAATATATATATATATATATATATATATATATATATATATATATATATATATATATATATATATATATATATATATATATATATATATATATATATATATATATATATATATATATATATATATATATATATATATATATATATATATATATATATATATATATATATATATATATATATATATATATATATATATATATATATATATATATATATATATATATATATATATATATATATATATATATATATATATATATATATATATATATATATATATATATATATATATATATATATATATATATATATATATATATATATATATATATATATATATATATATATATATATATATATATATATATATATATATATATATATATATATATATATATATATATATATATATATATATATATATATATATATATATATATATATATATATATATATATATATATATATATATATATATATATATATATATATATATATATATATATATATATATATATATATATATATATATATATATATATATATATATATATATATATATATATATATATATATATATATATATATATATATTGTCAAGAGGGCAATTTCGTACCAATAAATATATATATATATATATATATATATATATATATATGCATATCCTGTTTGAAGGATTGTATTACCCCGATGAGTGCGCTCATGTCAAAGTTACCCGTGTTAGTTTCTTGCGGCGTTTTTTCGTGTCGACATGTCGTTGCGTCTTCACATTGGAATTCATACTCATCGACGTCTATACGCTGCTCCTCTAAAGCGCTTCTTTATCGCACCTGCAGCTCCGCTTTAAGCCCTTGTGTTTGCAAATTTAAGCGCTCAAGCTCTTTCTTGAGCTGCTCCAATCTCAGTTTTTCGAATTTAACCATTGTTTATTACAGATACACAATCCCACTTCTGACACCAATTGTTACGAAATTGCTCTCTTGACAATTTACTCTGTTACAAAATTGCCCTCCTGACAATTTCTCTAACTCTCTGTACTCGGACTCGTACCACTGGATTGTGTAGAAATCAAACAATCGCTGGTTAAATTAAAATAATTAGCTTTATTTAATTATTGCTATTTACACATTTAATATTAGGCTTAAAGTTTACTTAGTTATTATTTGCACTTTATTTCACAAACCATTAGTCACTTTATTTACTAATGAATTTCATCACTTTGTAAATCACAAATACTTATAATGCTAGATGTGCACACTGTTACGGTCTCTGATCTACTGTATTCGACTTTGAACAGTCTTGTCGCTTTTATAGTTTTCGAATGGTTGAGGTAGAAACTTCCACCCTATTCTCGTATTTTCTAGAAGCTTCTATCATCTTCGACAGAAGTCGAGAATATTCTTTTTGATATTACCGACAGATGGTTCTTGAATAAGTTTTATTCGAATAGTTCGCATCTTGACTCACAGGGGGCACTCATTCTCAATTTCAGATGGGATCCTGAAAGTATGCAATCACATTTCACTGATATGCAATCACGTTTCACTGCCCTCCGCTTAATCTTGTTCGTCCCGAACAAGGATGGTACTGCAACCTTTATAAGGAGATAGCCTCTCTAAATGAACGACTTTCATTTTGCTCCTGACATTTCTCGTCAACTGGATGCGGTATACTACATCGTTGAGTCGCTTTATCACCTTATAAGGGCCTTCCCAGTGTGTTTGCAGTTTTGGCGATGATCCCTTTTTCCTTTGCGGATTATGAAGTATAACTAGTTGCCCTTCCTGAAATCCCTTAGAGTTTGATCGTACATCATATCTGGCTTTCCTTTTATCACTAATCAGTTGTGTACGATTTCTGCTGTTGCCATGAATTTGATTCAGCTGTTCGCGTTTTTCAGGTATACAACTGCTGCAACGAAGTACTGTAGATGATTTTTGTTAGTCCATTCTTCGTCTGCTTATCTACTACTACTCCTCGCTTATCACACTGTCAGCAATTAGGCATCTGACTTGCCGTGCTTTCTGAGAAACGAGGATTCCGGGGCTGCATGTTGTGGGTGTCAAATCTTGCCCCTCGAGACTGACTCCATTTAGTTAGTCGACAGCTTAAAAACATCATCCAATTCCCTGCCTTTGCTGTCCCAAATGCGAGTCTGATGGAGAACGTTTGCGTTTTGTCCGACAACTACGAGCCGCGTATCCAACCTCACCGCAGGCAAGGCACTTGCCCATGCAACCCTGTCCTCTTTCAACTTGTATCTGACAGGCTCTGCATACTGGCTGGAACACCACGGCCACGATCTCCAACGGTAAGACACCAGACACTGTGTCCATACTTGTAGCTTTTAGATTTGTTATCACTGAACAGTCCATTTCTACATCGAGAATACCACATAAGAAAGTATCCATCATACTTCTCTCAGCAATCTCGCCTGGACAGGAAAGATGGGAGAACCGCTCCACCTCCGCCACATCCTGTTGTAGAGACTCACCACTCCCCTGAATGGAATTCATCACGTTTTCATAACAGTCTCTCTCACCCTCTGCGATGGTCGGCAGTACATCAGCACCTTTCAATGACATAGCCAACGGTGCCAGTACTTCCCGATTACTCCAACCATTTGTGCTAGCGGTAGCTTGAATTTCGTTCTGCTTTTCCTCTTTCGCATTGGATTTTTGTTCCACAAATCCTTCTAACGACTCCTGTCGTGTCCCAACCTCACAAACCTTCCTGTCCACCATCTCGGACATTTCATTCTTCTGCTGTGAGTTCTGTTCCGCTAGTTGAGTAAATCGCTTTTCACTCTGCTGCAACTGTTCCTTGACATCGTCTTTGACTGCTGGAGCATGTCGCTGTAATCGCTGGTGTATATCCTCATCGTATTGCTGGAAGTGCTTCTGCATAATAGCATCAAGTATTTGAGCATGTTGTTGTAATCGTTGCTGCATCCTCTCTTCGGCTGCTTGAGCATGTTGTTGTAACTGCATCTGTATTACCTTGAAAAGCGCACTCATGTCAAAGTTACCCGTGTTAGTTTCTTGCGGTGTTTCTTCGTGTCGAGATGTCGTTGGCTCTTCACATTGGAATTCATACTCATCGACATCCATACCCTGTTTCTCTAAAGCGCTTCTTAATCGTACCTGTAGCTCCGCTTTAAGCCCTTGTGTTTGCAAATTTAAACGCTCAAGCTCCTTCTTGAGCTGCTCTAATTTCAGCTTTTCAAATTTAACCATTGTTTATTGCAGATACACAATCCCACTTCTGACACCAATTCTTACGAAATTGCCCTCTTGACAATTTACTCTGTTACAAAATTGCCCTCTTGACAATTTACTCTGTTACAAAATTGCCCTCCTGACAATTTCTCTAACTCTCTGTACTCGGACTCGTACCACTGGATTGTGTAGTAATCAAACAATCGCTGGTTAAATTTATATAATTAGCTTTATTTAATTATTGCTATTTACACACTTAATATTAGGCTTAAAGTTTACTTAGTTATTATTTGCACTTTATTTCACAAACCATTAGTCACTTTATTTACTAATGAATTTCATCACTTTACACAATTACAAATACTGCTGCTTTAATTATAATGCTAGCTGTACACACTGTTACGGTCTCTGATCTACTGCATTCGCCTTTGAACAGTCTTGTCGCTTTTATAGTTTCCGAATGGTTGGTGTAGAAACTTCTACGCCATTCTCGTACTTTCTAGAATTTTCGATCCATTTCGACAGAAGTCGAGAATATTCTTTTTGATATTACCGACAGATGGTGCTTGAATAAGCTTTTAATCGAATAGTTCGCATCTTGACTCACAGGGGGCACTCATTCTCCAGATGGGATCCTAAAGGTATGCAATCCCTTTTCACTGAGCTATCACGTTTCACTGCCCTCCGCTTAAACTTGTTCGTCCCGAACAAGGATAGTATTGCAACCTTTATAAGGAGATAGCCCCTCTAAATGAACGACTTTAATTTTCTCCTGATATTTCTCGTCCACTGGATGCGGTATCTAACATCGTTGATCCGTTTTATCACCTTATAAAGTCCTTCCCAGTGTGTTTGCAGTTTTGGCGATAATCCACTTTTCCTTTGCGGATTATGAAGCATAACTAGTTGCCCTTCCTGAAATCCCTTAGAGTTTACTCGTACATCATATCTGGCTTTCCTCTTATCACCCATCAATTGTGTACGATTTCTGCTGTTTCTATAAATTTTATTCATCTGTTCTCGTGTTTTAGGTATACAACTGCTGCATGGAAGTTCTGTAGACAACTCTTTAGTCCATTCTTCGTCTGTTTATCTACTACTTCTCCTCGCTTACCACACTGTCAGCAATTAGGCCGCTGACTTTCCGTGGGATCTGAGAAACGAGGATTCTGGGGCTGCATGTTGTGGGAGTCAGGTCATGCCCCTCGAGACTGACTCCATTTAGTTTGTCGACAGCTGGACAACATCATCCAATTCCCTGCCTTAGCGGTCCCACATGCGAGTCTGATGGAGAACGTTTGCGTTTTGTCCGACAACTACGAGCCGCGTATCCAACCTCACCGCAGGCAAGGCACTTGCCCATGCAACCCTGTCCACTTTCAACTTGTATCTGACAGGCTCTGCATACTGGCTGGAACACCACGGCCACGATCTCCAACGGTAAAACACCAGACACTGTGTCCATACTTGTAGCTTTTAGATTTGTTATCACTGAACAGTCCATTTCTACATCGAGAATACCACATACGAAAGTATCCATCATACTTCTCTCAGCAATCTCGCCTGGACAGGAAAGATGGGAGAACCGCTCCACCTCCGCCACATCCTGTTGTAGAGACTCACCACTCCCCTGAATGGCATTCATCACGTTTTCATAACAGTCTCTCTCACCCTCTGCGATGGTCGGCAGTACATCAGCACCTTTCAATGACATAGTCAACGGTGCCAGTACTTCCCGATCACTCCAACCATTTGTGCTAGCGGTAGCTTGAATTTCGTTCTGCTTTTCCTCTTTCGCATTGGATTTTTGTTCCACAAATCCTTCTAACGACTCCTGTCGTGTCCCAACCTCACAAACCTTCCTGTCCACCATCTCGGACATTTTATTCTTCTGCTGTGAGTTCTGTTCCGCTAGTTGAGTAAATCGCTTTTCACTCTGCTGTAACTGTTCCTTGACATCGTCTTTGACTGCTGGAGCATGTAGCTGTAATCGCTGGTGTATATCCTCATCGTATTGCTGGAAGTGCTTCTGCATAATAGCATCAAGTATATGAGCATGTTGTTGTAATCGTTGCTGCATCCTCTCTTCGGCTGCTTGAGCATGTTGTTGTAACTGCATCTGTATTACCTTGAAAAGCGCACTCATGTCAAAGTTACCCGTGTTAGTTTCTTGCGGTGTTTCTTCGTGTCGAGATGTCGTTGGCTCTTCACATTGGAATTCATACTCATCGACATCCATACCCTGCTTCTCTAAAGCGCTTCTTAATCGTACCTGTAGCTCCGCTTTAAGCCCTTGTGTTTGCAAATTTAAACGCTCAAGCTCCTTCTTGAGCTGCTCTAATCTCAGCTTTTCAAATTTAACCATTGTTTATTGCAGATACACAATCCCACTTCTGACACCAATTCTTACGAAATTGCCCTCTTGACAATTTACTCTGTCACAAAATTGCCCTCTTGACAATTTACTCTGTTACAAAATTGCCCTCCTGACAATTTCTCTAACTCTCTGTACTCGGACTCGTACCACTGGATTGTGTAGTAATCAAACAATCGCTGGTTAAATTTATATAATTAGCTTTATTTAATTATTGCTATTTACACATTTAATATTAGGCTTAAAGTTTACTTAGTTATTATTTGCACTTTATTTCACAAACCATTAGTCACTTTATTTACTAATGAATTTCATCACTTTACACAATTACAAATACTGCTGCTTTAATTATAATGCTAGCTGTACACACTGTTACGGTCTCTGATCTACTGCATTCGACTTTGAACAGTCTTGTCGCTTTTATAGTTTCCGAATGGTTGGTGTAGAAACTTCTACGCCATTCTCGTACTTTCTAGAATTTTCGATCCATTTCGACAGAAGTCGAGAATATTCTTTTTGATATTACCGACAGATGGTGCTTGAATAAGCTTTTAATCGAATAGTTCGCATCTTGACTCACAGGGGGCACTCATTCTCCAGATGGGATCCTAAAGGTATGCAATCCCTTTTCACTGAGCTATCACGTTTCACTGCCCTCCGCTTAAACTTGTTCGTCCCGAACAAGGATAGTATTGCAACCTTTATAAGGAGATAGCCCCTCTAAATAAACGACTTTAATTTTCTCCTGATATTTCTCGTCCACTGGATGCGGTATCTAACATCGTTGATCCGTTTTATCACCTTATAAAGTCCTTCCCAGTGTGTTTGCAGTTTTGGCGATAATCCACTTTTCCTTTGCGGATTATGAAGCATAACTAGTTGCCCTTCCTGAAATCCCTTAGAGTTTACTCGTACATCATATCTGGCTTTCCTCTTATCACCCATCAATTGTGTACGATTTCTGCTGTTTCTATAAATTTTATTCATCTGTTCTCGTGTTTTAGGTATACAACTGCTGCATGGAAGTTCTGTAGACAACTCTTTAGTCCATTCTTCGTCTGTTTATCTACTACTTCTCCTCGCTTACCACACTGTCAGCAATTAGGCCGCTGAATTTCCGTGGGATCTGAGAAACGAGGATTCTGGGGCTGCATGTTGTGGGAGTCAGGTCATGCCCCTCGAGACTGACTCCATTTAGTTTGTCGACAGCTGGACAACATCATCCAATTCCCTGCCTTAGCGGTCCCACATGCGAGTCTGATGGAGAACGTTTGCGTTTTGTCCGACAACTACGAGCCGTGTATCCAACCTCACCGCAGGCAAGGCACTTGCCCATGCAACCCTGTCCACTTTCAACTTGTATCTGACAGGCTCTGCATACTGGCTGGAACACCACGGCCACGATCTCCAACGGTAAAACACCAGACACTGTGTCCATACTTGTAGCTTTTAGATTTGTTATCACTGAACAGTCCATTTCTACATCGAGAATACCACATACGAAAGTATCCATCATACTTCTCTCAGCAATCTCGCCTGGACAGGAAAGATGGGAGAACCGCTCCACCTCCGCCACTTCCTGTTGTAGAGACTCACCACTCCCCTGAATGGCATTCATCACGTTTTCATAACAGTCTCTCTCACCCTCTGCGATGGTCGGCAGTACATCAGCACCTTTCAATGACATAGCCAACGGTGCCAGTACTTCCCGATTACTCCAACCATTTGTGCTAGCGGTAGCTTGAATTTCGTTCTGCTTTTCCTCTTTCGCATTGGATTTTTGTTCCACAAATCCTTCTAACGACTCCTGTCGTGTCCCAACCTCACAAACCTTCCTGTCCACCATCTCGGACATTTCATTCTTCTGCTGTGAGTTCTGTTCCGCTAGTTGAGTAAATCGCTTTTCACTCTGCTGTAACTGTTCCTTGACATCGTCTTTGACTGCTGGAGCATGTAGCTGTAATCGCTGGTGTATATCCTCATCGTATTGCTGGAAGTGCTTCTGCATAATAGCATCAAGTATTTGAGCATGTTGTTGTAATCGTTGCTGCATCCTCTCTTCGGCTGCTTGAGCATGTTGTTGTAACTGCATCTGTATTACCTGAAAAGCGCACTCATGTCAAAGTTACCCGTGTTAGTTTCTTGCGGTGTTTCTTCGTGTCGAGATGTCGTTGGCTCTTCACATTGGAATTCATACTCATCGACATCCATACCCTGCTTCTCTAAAGCGCTTCTTAATCGTACCTGTAGCTCCGCTTTAAGCCCTTGTGTTTGCAAATTTAAACGCTCAAGCTCCTTCTTGAGCTGCTCTAATCTCAGCTTTTCAAATTTAACCATTGTTTATTACAGATACACAATCCCACTTCTGACACCAATTGTTACGAAATTACCCTCTTGACAATTTACTCTGTTACAAAATTGCCCTCTTGACAATTTACTCTGTTATAAAATTGCCCTCCTGACAATTTCTCTAACTCTCTGTACTCGGACTCGTACCACTGGATTGTGTAGTAATCAAACAATCGCTGGTTAAATTTAAATAATTAGCTTTATTTAATTATTGCTATTTACCCATTTAATATTAGGCTTAAAGTTTACTTAGTTATTATTTGCACTTTATTTCACAAACCATTAGTCACTTTATTTACTAATGAATTTCATCACTTTACACAATTACAAATACTGCTGCTTTAATTATAATGCTAGCTGTACACACTGTTACGGTCTCTGATCTACTGCATTCGACTTTGAACAGTCTTGTCGCTTTTATAGTTTCAGAATGGTTGGTGTAGAAACTTCTACGCCATTCTCGTACTGTCTAGAATTTTCGATCCATTTCGACAGAAGTCGAGAATATTCTTTTTGATATTACCGACAGATGGTTCTTGAATAAGCTTTTAATCGAATAGTTCGCATCTTGACTCACAGGGGGCACTCATTCTCCAGATGGGATCCTAAAGGTATGCAATCCCTTTTCACTGAGCTATCACGTTTCACTGCCCTCCGCTTAAACTTGTTCGTCCCGAACAAGGATAGTATTGCAACCTTTATAAGGAGATAGCCCCTCTAAATGAACGACTTTAATTTCCTCCTGATATTTCTCGCCCACTGGATGCGGTATCTAACATCGTTGATCCGTTTTATCACCTTATAAAGTCCTTCCCAGTGTGTTTGCAGTTTTGGCGATAATCCACTTTTCCTTTGCGGATTATGAAGCATAACTAGTTGCCCTTCCTGAAATCCCTTAGAGTTTACTCGTACATCATATCTGGCTTTCCTCTTATCACCCATCAATTGTGTACGATTTCTGCTGTTTCTATAAATTTTATTCATCTGTTCTCGTGTTTTAGGTATACAACTGCTGCATGGAAGTTCTGTAGACAACTCTTTAGTCCATTCTTCGTCTGTTTATCTACTACTTCTCCTCGCTTACCACACTGTCAGCAATTAGGCCGCTGACTTTCCGTGGGATCTGAGAAACGAGGATTCTGGGGCTGCATGTTGTGGGAGTCAGGTCATGCCCCTCGAGACTGACTCCATTTAGTTTGTCGACAGCTGGACAACATCATCCAATTCCCTGCCTTAGCGGTCCCACATGCGAGTCTGATGGAGAACGTTTGCGTTTTGTCCGACAACTACGAGCCGTGTATCCAACCTCACCGCAGGCAAGGCACTTGCCCATGCAACCCTGTCCACTTTCAACTTATATCTGACAGGTTCTGCATACTGGCTGGAACACCACGGCCACGATCTCCAACGGTAAAACACCAGACACTGTGTCCATACTTGTAGCTTTTAGATTTGTTATCACTGAACAGTCCATTTCTACATCGAGAATACCACATACGAAAGTATCCATCATACTTCTCTCAGCAATCTCGCCTGGACAGGAAAGATGGGAGAACCGCTCCACCTCCGCCACATCCTGTTGTAGAGACTCACCACTCCCCTGAATGGCATTCATCACGTTTTCATAACAGTCTCTCTCACCCTCTGCGATGGTCGGCAGTACATCAGCACCTTTCAATGACATAGTCAACGGTGCCAGTACTTCCCGATCACTCCAACCATTTGTGCTAGCGGTAGCTTGAATTTCGTTCTGCTTTTCCTCTTTCGCATTGGATTTTTGTTCCACAAATCCTTCTAACGACTCCTGTCGTGTCCCAACCTCATAAACCTTCCTGTCCACCATCTCGGACATTTCATTCTTCTGCTGTGAGTTCTGTTCCGCTAGTTGAGTAAATCGCTTTTCACTCTGCTGTAACTGTTCCTTGACATCGTCTTTGACTGCTGGAGCATGTAGCTGTAATCGCTGGTGTATATCCTCATCGTATTGCTGGAAGTGCTTCTGCATAATAGCATCAAGTATTTGAGCATGTTGTTGTAATCGTTGCTGCATCCTCTCTTCGGCTGCTTGAGCATGTTGTTGTAACTGCATCTGTATTACCTTGAAAAGCGCACTCATGTCAAAGTTACCCGTGTTAGTTTCTTGCGGTGTTTCTTCGTGTCGAGATGTCGTTGGCTCTTCACATTGGAATTCATACTCATCGACATCCATACCCTGCTTCTCTAAAGCGCTTCTTAATCGTACCTGTAGCTCCGCTTTAAGCCCTAGTGTCTGCAAATTTAAACGCTCAAGCTCCTTCTTGAGCTGCTCTAATCTCAGCTTTTCAAATTTAACCATTGTTTATTACAGATACGCAATCCCACTTCTGACACCAATTGTTACGAAATTGCCCTCTTGACAATTTACTCTGTTACAAAATTGCCCTCTTGACAATTTACTCTGTTACAAAATTGCCCTCCTGACAATTTCTCTAACTCTCTGTACTCGGACTCGTACCACTGGATTGTGTAGTAATCAAACAATCGCTGGTTAAATTTATATAATTAGCTTTATTTAATTATTGCTATTTACACATTTAATATTAGGCTTAAAGTTTACTTAGTTATTATTTGCACTTTATTTCACAAACCATTAGTCACTTTATTTACTAATGAATTTCATCACTTTACACAATTACAAATACTGCTGCTTTAATTATAATACTAGCTGTACACACTGTTACGGTCTCTGATCTACTGCATTCGACTTTGAACAGTCTTGTCGCTTTTATAGTTTCCGAATGGTTGGTGTAGAAACTTCTACGCCATTCTCGTACTTTCTAGAATTTTCGATCCATTTCGACAGAATTCGAGAATATTCTTTTTGATATTACCGACAGATGGTTCTTGAATAAGCTTTTAATCGAATAGTTCGCATCTTGACTCACAGGGGGCACTCATTCTCCAGATGGGATCCTAAAGCAATCCCTTTTCACTGAGCTATCACGTTTCACTGCCCTCCGCTTAAACTTGTTCGTCCCGAACAAGGATAGTATTGCAACCTTTATAAGGAGATAGCCTCTCTAAATGAACGACTTTAATTTTCTCCTGATATTTCTCGTCCACTGGATGCGGTATCTAACATCGTTGATCCGTTTTATCACCTTATAAGGTCCTTCCCAGTGTGTTTGCAGTTTTGGCGATAATCCACTTTTCCTTTGCGGATTATGAAGCATAACTAGTTGCCCTTCCTGAAATCCCTTAGAGTTTACTCGTACATCATATCTGGCTTTCCTCTTATCACCCATCAATTGTGTATGATTTCTGCTGTTTCTATAAATTTTATTCATCTGTTCTCGTGTTTTAGGTATACAACTGCTGCATGGAAGTTCTGTAGACAACTCTTTAGACCATTCTTCGTCTGTTTATCTACTACTTCTCCTCGCTTACCACACTGTCAGCAATTAGGCCGCTGACTTTCCGTGGGATCTGAGAAACGAGGATTCTGGGGCTGCATGTTGTGGGAGTCAGGTCATGCCCCTCGAGGCTGACTCCATTTAGTTTGTCGACAGCTGGACAACATCATCCAATTCCCTGCCTTAGCGGTCCCACATGCGAGTCTGATGGAGAACGTTTGCGTTTTGTCCGACAACTACGAGCCGTGTATCCAACCTCACCGCAGGCAAGGCACTTGCCCATGCAACCCTGTCCACTTTCAACTTGTATCTGACAGGCTCTGCATACTGGCTGGAACACCACGGCCACGATATCCAACGGTAAAACACCAGACACTGTGTCCATACTTGTAGCTTTTAGATTTGTTATCACTGAACAGTCCATTTCTACATCGAGAATACCACATACGAAAGTATCCATCATACTTCTCTCAGCAATCTCGCCTGGACAGGAAAGATGGGAGAACCGCTCCACCTCCGCCACATCCTGTTGTAGAGACTCACCACTCCCCTGAATGGCATTCATCACGTTTTCATAACAGTCTCTCTCACCCTCTGCGATGGTCGGCAGTACATCAGCACCTTTCAATGACATAGCCAACGGTGCCAGTACTTCCCGATTACTCCAACCATTTGTGCTAGCGGTAGCTTGAATTTCGTTCTGCTTTTCCTCTTTCGCATTGGATTTTTGTCCCACAAATCCTTCTAACGACTCCTGTCGTGTCCCAACCTCACAAACCTTCCTGTCCACCATCTCGGACATTTCATTCTTCTGCTGTGAGTTCTGTTCCGCTAGTTGAGTAAATCGCTTTTCACTCTGCTGTAACTGTTCCTTGACATCGTCTTTGACTGCTGGAGCATGTAGCTGTAATCGCTGGTGTATATCCTCATCGTATTGCTGGAAGTGCTTCTGCATAATAGCATCAAGTATTTGAGCATGTTGTTGTAATCGTTGCTGCATCCTCTCTTCGGCTGCTTGAGCATGTTGTTGTAACTGCATCTGTATTACCTTGAAAAGCGCACTCATGTCAAAGTTACCCGTGTTAGTTTCTTGCGGTGTTTCTTCGTGTCGAGATGTCGTTGGCTCTTCACATTGGAATTCATACTCATCGACATCCATACCCTGCTTCTCTAAAGCGCTTCTTAATCGTACCTGTAGCTCCGCTTTAAGCCCTTGTGTTTGCAAATTTAAACGCTCAAGCTCCTTCTTGAGCTGCTCTAATCTCAGCTTTTCAAATTTAACCATTGTTTATTACAGATACGCAATCCCACTTCTGACACCAATTGCTACGAAATTGCCCTCTTGACAATTTACTCTGTTACAAAATTGCCCTCTTGACAATTTACTCTGTTACAAAATTGCCCTCCTGACAATTTCTCTAACTCTCTGTACTCGGACTCGTACCACTGGATTGTGTAGTAATCAAACAATCGCTGGTTAAATTTATATAATTAGCTTTATTTAATTATTGCTATTTACACATTTAATATTAGGCTTAAAGTTTACTTAGTTATTATTTGCACTTTATTTCACAAACCATTAGTCACTTTATTTACTAATGAATTTCATCACTTTACACAATTACAAATACTGCTGCTTTAATTATAATGCTAGCTGTACACACTGTTACGGTCTCTGATCTACTGCATTCGACTTTGAACAGTCTTGTCGCTTTTATAGGTTCCGAATGGTTGGTGTAGAAACTTCTACGCCATTCTCGTACTTTCTAGAATTTTCGATCCATTTCGACAGAAGTCGAGAATATTCTTTTGATATTACCGACAGATGGTTCTTGAATAAGCTTTTAATCGAATAGTTCGCATCTTGACTCACAGGGGGCACTCATTCTCCAGATGGGATCCTAAAGCAATCCCTTTTCACTGAGCTATCACGTTTCACTGCCCTCCGCTTAAACTTGTTCGTCCCGAACAAGGATAGTATTGCAACCTTTATAAGGAGATAGCCTCTCTAAATGAACGACTTTAATTTTCTCCAGATATTTCTCGTCGACTGGATGCGGTATCTAACATCGTTGATCCGTTTTATCACCTTATAAGGTCCTTCCCGGTGTGTTTGCAGTTTTGGCGATAATCCACTTTTCCTTTGCGGATTATGAAGCATAACTAGTTGCCCTTCCTGAAATCCCTTAGAGTTTACTCGTACATCATATCTGGCTTTCCTCTTATCACCCATCAATTGTGTACGATTTCTGCTGTTTCTATAAATTTTATTCATCTGTTCTCGTGTTTTAGGTATACAACTGCTGCATGGAAGTTCTGTAGACAACTCTTTAGTCCATTCTTCGTCTGTTTATCTACTACTTCTCCTCGCTTACCACACTGTCAGCAATTAGGCCGCTGACTTTCCGTGGGATCTGAGAAACGAGGATTCTGGGGCTGCATGTTGTGGGAGTCAGGTCATGCCCCTCGAGACTGACTCCATTTAGTTTGTCGACAGCTGGACAACATCATCCAATTCCCTGCCTTAGCGGTCCCACATGCGAGTCTGATGGAGAACGTTTGCGTTTTGTCCGACAACTACGAGCCGTGTATGCAACCTCACCGCAGGCAAGGCACTTGCCCATGCAACCCTGTCCACTTTCAACTTGTATCTGACAGGCTCTGCATACTGGCTGGAACACCACGGCCACGATCTCCAACGGTAAAACACCAGACACTGTGTCCATACTTGTAGCTTTTAGATTTGTTATCACTGAACAGTCCATTTCTACATCGAGAATACCACATACGAAAGTATCCATCATACTTCTCTCAGCAATCTCGCCTGGACAGGAAAGATGGGAGAACCGTTCCACCTCCGCCACATCCTGTTGTAGAGACTCACCACTCCCCTGAATGGCATTCATCACGTTTTCATAACAGTCTCTCTCACCCTCTGTGATGGTCGGCAGTACATCAGCACCTTTCAATGACATAGCCAACGGTGCCAGTACTTCCCGATTACTCCAACCATTTGTGCTAGCGGTGGCTTGAATTTCGTTCTGCTTTCCCTCTTTCGCATTGGATTTTTGTTCCACAAATCCTTCTAACGACTCCTGTCGTGTCCCAACCTCACAAACCTTCCTGTCCACCATCTCGGACATTTCATTCTTCTGCTGTGAGTTCTGTTCCGCTAGTTGAGTAAATCGCTTTTCACTCTGCTGTAACTGTTCCTTGACATCGTCTTTGACTGCTGGAGCATGTAGCTGTAATCGCTGGTGTATATCCTCATCGTATTGCTGGAAGTGCTTCTGCATAATAGCATCAAGTATTTGAGCATGTTGTTGTAATCGTTGCTGCATCCTCTCTTCGGCTGCTTGAGCATGTTGTTGTAACTGCATCTGTATTACCTTGAAAAGCGCACTCATGTCAAAGTTACCCGTGTTAGTTTCTTGCGGTGTTTCTTCGTGTCGAGATGTCGTTGGCTCTTCACATTGGAATTCATACTCATCGACATCCATACCCTGCTTCTCTAAAGCGCTTCTTAATCGTACCTGTAGCTCCGCTTTAAGCCCTTGTGTTTGCAAATTTAAACGCTCAAGTTCCTTCTTGAGCTGCTCTAATCTCAGCTTTTCAAATTTAACCATTGTTTATTACAGATACACAATCCCACTTCTGACACCAATTGTTACGAAATTACCCTCTTGACAATTTACTCTGTTACAAAATTGCCCTCTTGACAATTTACTCTGTTATAAAATTGCCCTCCTGACAATTTCTCTAACTCTCTGTACTCGGACTCGTACCACTGGATTGTGTAGTAATCAAACAATCGCTGGTTAAATTTAAATAATTAGCTTTATTTAATTATTGCTATTTACACATTTAATATTAGGCTTAAAGTTTACTTAGTTATTATTTGCACTTTATTTCACAAACCATTAGTCACTTTATTTACTAATGAATTTCATCACTTTACACAATTACAAATACTGCTGCTTTAATTATAATGCTAGCTGTACACACTGTTACGGTCTCTGATCTACTGCATTCGACTTTGAACAGTCTTGTCGCTTTTATAGTTTCCGAATGGTTGGTGTAGAAACTTCTACGCCATTCTCGTACTTTCTAGAATTTTCGATCCATTTCGACAGAAGTCGAGAATATTCTTTTTGATATTACCGACAGATGGTTCTTGAATAAGCTTTTAATCGAATAGTTCGCATCTTGACTCACAGGGGGCACTCATTCTCCAGATGGGATCCTAAAGCAATCCCTTTTCACTGAGCTATCACGTTTCACTGCCCTCCGCTTAAACTTTTTCGTCCCGAACAAGGATAGTATTGCAACCTTTATAAGGAGATAGCCTCTCTAAATGAACGACTTTAATTTTCTCCAGATATTTCTCGTCGACTGGATGCGGTATCTAACATCGTTGATCCGTTTTATCACCTTATAAGGTCCTTCCCGGTGTGTTTGCAGTTTTGGCGATAATCCACTTTTCCTTTGCGGATTATGAAGCATAACTAGTTGCCCTTCCTGAAATCCCTTAGAGTTTACTCGTACATCATATCTGGCTTTCCTCTTATCACCCATCAATTGTGTACGATTTCTGCTGTTTCTATCAATTTTATTCATCTGTTCTCGTTTTTTAGGTATACAACCGCTGCATGGAAGTTCTGTAGACAACTCTTTAGTCCATTCTTCGTCTGTTTATCTACTACTTCTCCTCGCTTACCACACTGTCAGCAATTAGGCCGCTGACTTTCCGTGGGATCTGAGAAACGAGGATTCTGGGGCTGCATGTTGTGGGAGTCAGGTCATGCCCCTCGAGACTGACTCCATTTAGTTTGTCGACAGCTGGACAACATCATCCAATTCCCTGCCTTAGCGGTCCCACATGCGAGTCTGATGGAGAACGTTTGCGTTTTGTCCGACAACTACGAGCCGTGTATGCAACCTCACCGCAGGCAAGGCACTTGCCCATGCAACCCTGTCCACTTTCAACTTGTATCTGACAGGCTCTGCATACTGGCTGGAACACCACGGCCACGATCTCCAACGGTAAAACACCAGACACTGTGTCCATACTTGTAGCTTTTAGATTTGTTATCACTGAACAGTCCATTTCTACATCGAGAATACCACAAACGAAAGTATCCATCATACTTCTCTCAGCAATCTCGCCTGGACAGGAAAGATGGGAGAACCGCTCCACCTCCACCACATCCTGTTGTAGAGACTCACCACTCCCCTGAATGGCATTCATCACGTTTTCATAACAGTCTCTCTCACCCTCTGCGATGGTCGGCAGTACATCAGCACCTTTCAATGACATAGCCAACGGTGCCAGTACTTCCCGATTACTCCAACCATTTGTGCTAGCGGTAGCTTGAATTTCGTTCTGCTTTTCCTCTTTCGCATTGGATTTTTGTTCCACAAATCCTTCTAACGACTCCTGTCGTGTCCCAACCTCACAAACCTTCCTGTCCACCATCTCGGACATTTCATTCTTCTGCTGTGAGTTCTGTTCCGCTAGTTGAGTAAATCGCTTTTCACTCTGCTGTAACTGTTCCTTGACATCGTCTTTGACTGCTGGAGCATGTAGCTGCAATCGCTGGTGTATATCCTCATCGTATTGCTGGAAGTGCTTCTGCATAATAGCATCAAGTATTTGAGCATGTTGTTGTAATCGTTGCTGCATCCTCTCTTCGGCTGCTTGAGCATGTTGTTGTAACTGCATCTGTATTACCTTGAAAAGCGCACTCATGTCAAAGTTACCCGTGTTAGTTTCTTGCGGTGTTTCTTCGTGTCGAGATGTCGTTGGCTCTTCACATTGGAATTCATACTCATCGACATCCATACCCTGCTTCTCTAAAGCGCTTCTTAATCGTACCTGTAGCTCCGCTTTAAGCCCTTGTGTTTGCAAATTTAAACGCTCAAGCTCCTTGTTGAGCTGCTCTAATCTCAGATTTTCAAATTTAACCATTGTTTATTACAGATACACAATCCCACTTCTGACACCAATTGTTACGAAATTACCCTCTTGACAATTTACTCTGTTACAAAATTGCCCTCTTGACAATTTACTCTGTTATAAAATTGCCCTCCTGACAATTTCTCTAACTCTCTGTACTCGGACTTGTACCACTGGATTGTGTAGTAATCAAACAATCGCTGGTTAAATTTAAATAATTAGCTTTATTTAATTATTGCTATTTACACATTTAATATTAGGCTTAAAGTTTACTTAGTTATTATTTGCACTTTATTTCACAAACCATTAGTCACTTTATTTACTAATGAATTTCATCACTTTACACAATTACAAATACTGCTGCTTTAATTATAATGCTAGCTGTACACACTGTTACGGTCTCTGATCTACTGCATTCGACTTTGAACAGTCTTGTCGCTTTTATAGTTTCCGAATGGTTGGTGTAGAAACTTCTACGCCATTCTCGTACTTTCTAGAATTTTCGATCCATTTCGACAGAAGTCGAGAATATTCTTTTTGATATTACCGACAGATGGTTCTTGAATAAGCTTTTAATCGAATAGTTCGCATCTTGACTCACAGGGGGCACTCATTCTCCAGATGGGATCCTAAAGCAATCCCTTTTCACTGAGCTATCACGTTTCACTGCCCTCCGCTTAAACTTTTTCGTCCCGAACAAGGATAGTATTGCAACCTTTATAAGGAGATAGCCTCTCTAAATGAACGACTTTAATTTTCTCCAGATATTTCTCGTCGACTGGATGCGGTATCTAACATCGTTGATCCGTTTTATCACCTTATAAGGTCCTTCCCGGTGTGTTTGCAGTTTTGGCGATAATCCACTTTTCCTTTGCGGATTATGAAGCATAACTAGTTGCCCTTCCTGAAATCCCTTAGAGTTTACTCGTACATCATATCTGGCTTTCCTCTTATCACCCATCAATTGTGTACGATTTCTGCTGTTTCTATCAATTTTATTCATCTGTTCTCGTTTTTTAGGTATACAACCGCTGCATGGAAGTTCTGTAGACAACTCTTTAGTCCATTCTTCGTCTGTTTATCTACTACTTCTCCTCGCTTACCACACTGTCAGCAATTAGGCCGCTGACTTTCCGTGGGATCTGAGAAACGAGGATTCTGGGGCTGCATGTTGTGGGAGTCAGGTCATGCCCCTCGAGACTGACTCCATTTAGTTTGTCGACAGCTGGACAACATCATCCAATTCCCTGCCTTAGCGGTCCCACATGCGAGTCTGATGGAGAACGTTTGCGTTTTGTCCGACAACTACGAGCCGTGTATGCAACCTCACCGCAGGCAAGGCACTTGCCCATGCAACCCTGTCCACTTTCAACTTGTATCTGACAGGCTCTGCATACTGGCTGGAACACCACGGCCACGATCTCCAACGGTAAAACACCAGACACTGTGTCCATACTTGTAGCTTTTAGATTTGTTATCACTGAACAGTCCATTTCTACATCGAGAATACCACATACGAAAGTATCCATCATACTTCTCTCAGCAATCTCGCCTGGACAGGAAAGATGGGAGAACCGCTCCACCTCCACCACATCCTGTTGTAGAGACTCACCACTCCCCTGAATGGCATTCATCACGTTTTCATAACAGTCTCTCTCACCCTCTGCGATGGTCGGCAGTACATCAGCACCTTTCAATGACATAGCCAACGGTGCCAGTACTTCCCGATTACTCCAACCATTTGTGCTAGCGGTAGCTTGAATTTCGTTCTGCTTTTCCTCTTTCGCATTGGATTTTTGTTCCACAAATCCTTCTAACGACTCCTGTCGTGTCCCAACCTCACAAACCTTCCTGTCCACCATCTCGGACATTTCATTCTTCTGCTGTGAGTTCTGTTCCGCTAGTTGAGTAAATCGCTTTTCACTCTGCTGTAACTGTTCCTTGACATCGTCTTTGACTGCTGGAGCATGTAGCTGTAATCGCTGGTGTATATCCTCATCGTATTGCTGAAAGTGCTTCTGCATAATAGCATCAAGTATTTGAGCATGTTGTTGTAATCGTTGCTGCATCCTCTCTTCGGCTGCTTGAGCATGTTGTTGTAACTGCATCTGTATTACCTTGAAAAGCGCACTCATGTCAAAGTTACCCGTGTTAGTTTCTTGCGGTGTTTCTTCGTGTCGAGATGTCGTTGGCTCTTCACATTGGAATTCATACTCATCGACATCCATACCCTGCTTCTCTAAAGCGCTTCTTAATCGTACCTGTAGCTCCGCTTTAAGCCCTTGTGTTTGCAATTTAAACGCTCAAGCTCCTTGTTGAGCTGCTCTAATCTCAGATTTTCAAATTTAACCATTGTTTATTACAGATACACAATCCCACTTCTGACACCAATTGTTACGAAATTACCCTCTTGACAATTTACTCTGTTACAAAATTGCCCTCTTGACAATTTACTCTGTTATAAAATTGCCCTCCTGACAATTTCTCTAACTCTCTGTACTCGGACTTGTACCACTGGATTGTGTAGTAATCAAACAATCGCTGGTTAAATTTAAATAATTAGCTTTATTTAATTATTGCTATTTACACATTTAATATTAGGCTTAAAGTTTACTTAGTTATTATTTGCACTTTATTTCACAAACCATTAGTCACTTTATTTACTAATGAATTTCATCACTTTACACAATTACAAATACTGCTGCTTTAATTATAATGCTAGCTGTACACACTGTTACGGTCTCTGATCTACTGCATTCGACTTTGAACAGTCTTGTCGCTTTTATAGTTTCCGAATGGTTGGTGTAGAAACTTCTACGCCATTCTCGTACTTTCTAGAATTTTCGATCCATTTCGACAGAAGTCGAGAATATTCTTTTTGATATTACCGACAGATGGTTCTTGAATAAGCTTTTAATCGAATAGTTCGCATCTTGACTCACAGGGGGCACTCATTCTCCAGATGGGATCCTAAAGCAATCCCTTTTCACTGAGCTATCACGTTTCACTGCCCTCCGCTTAAACTTTTTCGTCCCGAACAAGGATAGTATTGCAACCTTTATAAGGAGATAGCCTCTCTAAATGAACGACTTTAATTTTCTCCAGATATTTCTCGTCGACTGGATGCGGTATCTAACATCGCTGATCCGTTTTATCACCTTATAAGGTCCTTCCCGGTGTGTTTGCAGTTTTGGCGATAATCCACTTTTCCTTTGCGGATTATGAAGCATAACTAGTTGCCCTTCCTGAAATCCCTTAGAGTTTACTCGTACATCATATCTGGCTTTCCTCTTATCACCCATCAATTGTGTACGATTTCTGCTGTTTCTATCAATTTTATTCATCTGTTCTCGTTTTTTAGGTATACAACCGCTGCATGGAAGTTCTGTAGACAACTCTTTAGTCCATTCTTCGTCTGTTTATCTACTACTTCTCCTCGCTTACCACACTGTCAGCAATTAGGCCGCTGACTTTCCGTGGGATCTGAGAAACGGGGATTCTGGGGCTGCATGTTGTGGGAGTCAGGTCATGCCCCTCGAGACTGACTCCATTTAGTTTGTCGACAGCTGGACAACATCATCCAATTCCCTGCCTTAGCGGTCCCACATGCGAGTCTGATGGAGAACGTTTGCGTTTTGTCCGACAACTACGAGCCGTGTATGCAACCTCACCGCAGGCAAGGCACTTGCCCATGCAACCCTGTCCACTTTCAACTTGTATCTGACAGGCTCTGCATACTGGCTGGAACACCACGGCCACGATCTCCAACGGTAAAACACCAGACACTGTGTCCATACTTGTAGCTTTTAGATTTGTTATCACTGAACAGTCCATTTCTACATCGAGAATACCACATACGAAAGTATCCATCATACTTCTCTCAGCAATCTCGCCTGGACAGGAAAGATGGGAGAACCGCTCCACCTCCACCACATCCTGTTGTAGAGACTCACCACTCCCCTGAATGGCATTCATCACGTTTTCATAACAGTCTCTCTCACCCTCTGCGATGGTCGGCAGTACATCAGCACCTTTCAATGACATAGCCAACGGTGCCAGTACTTCCCGATTACTCCAACCATTTGTGCTAGCGGTAGCTTGAATTTCGTTCTGCTTTTCCTCTTTCGCATTGGATTTTTGTTCCACAAATCCTTCTAACGACTCCTGTCGTGTCCCAACCTCACAAACCTTCCTGTCCACCATCTCGGACATTTCATTCTTCTGCTGTGAGTTCTGTTCCGCTAGTTGAGTAAATCGCTTTTCACTCTGCTGTAACTGTTCCTTGACATCGTCTTTGACTGCTGGAGCATGTAGCTGTAATCGCTGGTGTATATCCTCATCGTATTGCTGAAAGTGCTTCTGCATAATAGCATCAAGTATTTGAGCATGTTGTTGTAATCGTTGCTGCATCCTCTCTTCGGCTGCTTGAGCATGTTGTTGTAACTGCATCTGTATTACCTTGAAAAGCGCACTCATGTCAAAGTTACCCGTGTTAGTTTCTTGCGGTGTTTCTTCGTGTCGAGATGTCGTTGGCTCTTCACATTGGAATTCATACTCATCGACATCCATACCCTGCTTCTCTAAAGCGCTTCTTAATCGTACCTGTAGCTCCGCTTTAAGCCCTTGTGTTTGCAATTTAAACGCTCAAGCTCCTTGTTGAGCTGCTCTAATCTCAGATTTTCAAATTTAACCATTGTTTATTACAGATACACAATCCCACTTCTGACACCAATTGTTACGAAATTACCCTCTTGACAATTTACTCTGTTACAAAATT
Organism: Clusia tigrina; assembly: GCA_920105625.2. Lineage (NCBI taxonomy): Eukaryota > Metazoa > Arthropoda > Insecta > Diptera > Clusiidae > Clusia > Clusia tigrina. Next base: position 157,465,006 of record OV050032.1, read on the forward strand.
GCCCTCTTGACAATTTACTCTGTTATAAAATTGCCCTCTTGACAATTTCTCTAACTCTCTGTACTCGGACTTGTACCACTGGATTGTGTAGTAATCAAACAATCGCTGGTTAGATTTAAATAATTAGCTTTATTTAATTATTGCTATTTACACATTTAATATTAGGCTTAAAGTTTACTTAGTTATTATTTGCACTTTATTTCACAAACCATTAGTCACTTTATTTACTAATGAATTTCATCACTTTACACAATTCCAAATACTGCTGCTTTAATTATAATGCTAGCTGTACACACTGTTACGGTCTCTGATCTACTGCATTCGACTTTGAACAGTCTTGTCGCTTTTATAGTTTCCGAATGGTTGGTGTAGAAACTTCTACGCCATTCTCGTACTTTCTAGAATTTTCGATCCATTTCGACAGAAGTCGAGAATATTCTTTTTGATATTACCGACAGATGGTTCTTGAATAAGCTTTTAATCGAATAGTTCGCATCTTGACTCACAGGGGGCACTCATTCTCCAGATGGGATCCTAAAGCAATCCCTTTTCACTGAGCTATCACGTTTCACTGCCCTCCGCTTAAACTTTTTCGTCCCGAACAAGGATAGTATTGCAACCTTTATAAGGAGATAGCCTCTCTAAATGAACGACTTTAATTTTCTCCAGATATTTCTCGTCGACTGGATGCGGTATCTAACATCGTTGATCCGTTTTATCACCTTATAAGGTCCTTCCCGGTGTGTTTGCAGTTTTGGCGATAATCCACTTTTCCTTTGCGGATTATGAAGCATAACTAGTTGCCCTTCCTGAAATCCCTTAGAGTTTACTCGTACATCATATCTGGCTTTCCTCTTATCACCCATCAATTGTGTACGATTTCTGCTGTTTCTATCAATTTTATTCATCTGTTCTCGTTTTTTAGGTATACAACCGCTGCATGGAAGTTCTGTAGACAACTCTTTAGTCCATTCTTCGTCTGTTTATCTACTACTTCTCCTCGCTTACCACACTGTCAGCAATTAGGCCGCTGACTTTCCGTGGGATCTGAGAAACGAGGATTCTGGGGCTGCATGTTGTGGGAGTCAGGTCATGCCCCTCGAGACTGACTCCATTTAGTTTGTCGATAGCTGGACAACATCATCCAATTCCCTGCCTTAGCGGTCCCACATGCGAGTCTGATGGAGAACGTTTGCGTTTTGTCCGACAACTACGAGCCGTGTATGCAACCTCACCGCAGGCAAGGCACTTGCCCATGCAACCCTGTCCACTTTCAACTTGTATCTGACAGGCTCTGCATACTGGCTGGAACACCACGGCCACGATCTCCAACGGTAAAACACCAGACACTGTGTCCATACTTGTAGCTTTTAGATTAGTTATCACTGAACAGTCCATTTCTACATCGAGAATACCACATACGAAAGTATCCATCATACTTCTCTCAGCAATCTCGCCTGGACAGGAAAGATGGGAGAACCGCTCCACCTCCGCCACATCCTGTTGTAGAGACTCACCACTCCCCTGAATGGCATTCATCACGTTTTCATAACAGTCTCTCTCACCCTCTGCGATGGTCGGCAGTACATCAGCACCTTTCAATGACATAGCCAACGGTGCCAGTACTTCCCGATTACTCCAACCATTTGTGCTAGCGGTAGCTTGAATTTCGTTCTGCTTTTCCTCTTTCGCATTGGATTTTTGTTCCACAAATCCTTCTAACGACTCCTGTCGTGTCCCAACCTCACAAACCTTCCTGTCCACCATCTCGGACATTTCATTCTTCTGCTGTGAGTTCTGTTCCGCTAGTTGAGTAAATCGCTTTTCACTCTGCTGTAACTGTTCCTTGACATCGTCTTTGACTGCTGGAGCATGTAGCTGTAATCGCTGGTGTATATCCTCATCGTATTGCTGGAAGTGCTTCTGCATAATAGCATCAAGTATTTGAGCATGTTGTTGTAATCGTTGCTGCATCCTCTCTTCGGCTGCTTGAGCATGTTGTTGTAACTGCATCTGTATTACCTTGAAAAGCGCACTCATGTCAAAGTTACCCGTGTTAGTTTCTTGCGGTGTTTCTTCGTGTCGAGATGTCGTTGGCTCTTCACATTGGAATTCATACTCATCGACATCCATACCCTGCTTCTCTAAAGCGCTTCTTAATCGTACCTGTAGCTCCGCTTTAAGCCCTTGTGTTTGCAAATTTAAATGCTCAAGCTCCTTCTTGAGCTGCTCTAATCTCAGCTTTTCAAATTTAACCATTGTTTATTACAGATACACAATCCCACTTCTGACACCAATTGTTACGAAATTACCCTCTTGGCAATTTACTCTGTTACAAAATTGCCCTCTTGACAATTTACTCTGTTATAAAATTGCCCTCTTGACAATTTCTCTAACTCTCTGTACTCGGACTCGTACCACTGGATTGTGTAGTAATCAAACAATCGCTGGTTTAATTTAAATAATTAGCTTTATTTAATTATAGCTATTTACACATTTAATATTAGGCTTAAAGTTTACTTAGTTATTATTTGCACTTTATTTCACAAACCATTAGTCACTTTATTTACTAATGAATTTCATCACTTTACACAATTACAAATACTGCTGCTTTAATTATAATGCTAGCTGTACACACTGTTACGGTCTCTGATCTACTGCATTCGACTTTGAACAGTCTTGTCGCTTTTATAGTTTCCGAATGGTTGGTGTAGAAACTTCTACGCCATTCTCGTACTTTCTAGAATTTTCGATCCATTTCGACAGAAGTCGAGAATATTCTTTTTGATATTACCGACAGATGGTTCTTGAATAAGCTTTTAATCGAATAGTTCGCATCTTGACTCACAGGGGGCACTCATTCTCCAGATGGGATCCTAAAGGTATGCAATCCCTTTTCACTGAGCTATCACGTTTCACTGCCCTCCGCTTAAACTTTTTCGTCCCGAACAAGGATAGTATTGCAACCTTTATAAGGAGATAGCCTCTCTAAATGAACGACTTTAATTTTCTCCAGATATTTCTCGTCGACTGGATGCGGTATCTAACATCGTTGATCCGTTTTATCACCTTATAAGGTCCTTCCCGGTGTGTTTGCAGTTTTGGCGATAATCCACTTTTCCTTTGCGGATTATGAAGCATAACTAGTTGCCCTTCCTGAAATCCCTTAGAGTTTACTCGTACATCATATCTGGCTTTCCTCTTATCACCCATCAATTGTGTACGATTTCTGCTGTTTCTATCAATTTTATTCATCTGTTCTCGTGTTTTAGGTATACAACTGCTGCATGGAAGTTCTATAGACAACTCTTTAGTCCATTCTTCGTCTGTTTATCTACTACTTCTCCTCGCTTACCACACTGTCAGCAATTAGGCCGCTGACTTTCCGTGGGATCTGAGAAACGAGGATTCTGGGGCTGCATGTTGTGGGAGTCAGGTCATGCCCCTCGAGACTGACTCCATTTAGTTTGTCGACAGCTGGACAACATCATCCAATTCCCTGCCTTAGCGGTCCCACATGCGAGTCTGATGGAGAACGTTTGCGTTTTGTCCGACAACTACGAGCCGTGTATGCAACCTCACCGCAGGCAAGGCACTTGCCCATGCAACCCTGTCCACTTTCAACTTGTATCTGACAGGCTCTGCATACTGGCTGGAACACCACGGCCACGATCTCCAACGGTAAAACACCAGACACTGTGTCCATACTTGTAGCTTTTAGATTTGTTATCACTGAAGAGTCCATTTCTACATCGAGAATACCACATACGAAAGTATCCATCATACTTCTCTCAGCAATCTCGCCTGGACAGGAAAGATGGGAGAACCACTCCACCTCCGCCACATCCTGTTGTAGAGACTCAACTCACAAATCCTTCTAACGACTCCTTTCGTGTCCCAACCTCACAAACCTTCCTGTCCACCATCTCGGACATTTCATTCTTCTGCTGTGAGTTCTGTTCCGCTAGTTGAGTAAATCGCTTTTCACTCTGCTGTAACTGTTCCTTGACATCGTCTTTGACTGCTGGAGCATGTAGCTGTAATCGCTGGTGTATATCCTCATCGTATTGCTGGAAGTGCTTCTGCATAATAGCATCAAGTATTTGAGCATGTTGTTGTAATCGTTGCTGCATCCTCTCTTCGGCTGCTTGAGCATGTTGTTGTAACTGCATCTGTATTACCTTGAAAAGCGCACTCATGTCAAAGTTACCCGTGTTAGTTTCTTGCGGTGTTTCTTCGTGTCGAGATGTCGTTGGCTCTTCACATTGGAATTCATACTCATCGACATCCATACCCTGCTTCTCTAAAGCGCTTCTTAATCGTACCTGTAGCTCCGCTTTAAGCCCTTGTGTTTGCAAATTTAAACGCTCAAGCTCCTTCTTGAGCTGCTCTAATCTCAGCTTTTCAAATTTAACCATTGTTTATTACAGATACACAATCCCACTTCTGACACCAATTGTTACGAAATTACCCTCTTGGCAATTTACTCTGTTACAAAATTGCCCTCTTGACAATTTACTCTGTTATAAAATTGCCCTCTTGACAATTTCTCTAACTCTCTGTACTCGGACTCGTACCACTGGATTGTGTAGTAATCAAACAATCGCTGGTTAAATTTAAATAATTAGCTTTATTTAATTATTGCTATTTACACATTTAATATTAGGCTTAAAGTTTACTTAGTTATTATTTGCACTTTATTTCACAAACCATTAGTCACTTTATTTACTAATGAATTTCATCACTTTACACAATTACAAATACTGCTGCTTTAATTATAATGCTAGCTGTACACACTGTTACGGTCTCTGATCTACTGCATTCGACTTTGAACAGTCTTGTCGCTTTTATAGTTTCCGAATGGTTGGTGTAGAAACTTCTACGCCATTCTCGTACTTTCTAGAATTTTCGATCCATTTCGACAGAAGTCGAGAATATTCTTTTTGATATTACCGACAGATGGTTCTTGAATAAGCTTTTAATCGAATAGTTCGCATCTTGACTCACAGGGGGCACTCATTCTCCAGATGGGATCCTAAAGCAATCCCTTTTCACTGAGCTATCACGTTTCACTGCCCTCCGCTTAAACTTTTTCGTCCCGAACAAGGATAGTATTGCAACCTTTATAAGGAGATAGCCTCTCTAAATGAACGACTTTAATTTTCTCCAGATATTTCTCGTCGACTGGATGCGGTATCTAACATCGTTGATCCGTTTTATCACCTTATAAGGTCCTTCCCGGTGTGTTTGCAGTTTTGGCGATAATCCACTTTTCCTTTGCGGATTATGAAGCATAACTAGTTGCCCTTCCTGAAATCCCTTAGAGTTTACTCGTACATCATATCTGGCTTTCCTCTTATCACCCATCAATTGTGTACGATTTCTGCTGTTTCTATCAATTTTATTCATCTGTTCTCGTGTTTTAGGTATACAACTGCTGCATGGAAGTTCTATAGACAACTCTTTAGTCCATTCTTCGTCTGTTTATCTACTACTTCTCCTCGCTTACCACACTGTCAGCAATTAGGCCGCTGACTTTCCGTGGGATCTGAGAAACGAGGATTCTGGGGCTGCATGTTGTGGGAGTCAGGTCATGCCCCTCGAGACTGACTCCATTTAGTTTGTCGACAGCTGGACAACATCATCCAATTCCCTGCCTTAGCGGTCCCACATGCGAGTCTGATGGAGAACGTTTGCGTTTTGTCCGACAACTACGAGCCGTGTATGCAACCTCACCGCAGGCAAGGCACTTGCCCATGCAACCCTGTCCACTTTCAACTTGTATCTGACAGGCTCTGCATACTGGCTGGAACACCACGGCCACGATCTCCAACGGTAAAACACCAGACACTGTGTCCATACTTGTAGCTTTTAGATTTGTTATCACTGAACAGTCCATTTCTACATCGAGAATACCACATACGAAAGTATCCATCATACTTCTCTCAGCAATCTCGCCTGGACAGGAAAGATGGGAGAACCGCTCCACCTCCGCCACATCCTGTTGTAGAGACTCACCACTCCCCTGAATGGCATTCATCACGTTTTCATAACAGTCTCTCTCACCCTCTGCGATGGTCGGCAGTACATCAGCACCTTTCAATGACATAGCCAACGGTGCCAGTACTTCCCGATTACTCCAACCATTTGTGCTAGCGGTAGCTTGAATTTCGTTCTGCTTTTCCCCTTTCGCATTGGATTTTTGTTCCACAAATCCTTCTAACGACTCCTGTCGTGTCCCAACCTCACAAACCTTCCTGTCCACCATCTCGGACATTTCATTCTTCTGCTGTGAGTTCTGTTCCGCTAGTTGAGTAAATCGCTTTTCACTCTGCTGTAACTGTTCCTTGACATCGTCTTTGACTGCTGGAGCATGTAGCTGTAATCGCTGGTGTATATCCTCATCGTATTGCTGGAAGTGCTTCTGCATAATAGCATCAAGTATTTGAGCATGTTGTTGTAATCGTTGCTGCATCCTCTCTTCGGCTGCTTGAGCATGTTGTTGTAACTGCATCTGTATTACCTTGAAAAGCGCACTCATGTCAAAGTTACCCGTGTTAGTTTCTTGCGGTGTTTCTTCGTGTCGAGATGTCGTTGGCTCTTCACATTGGAATTCATACTCATCGACATCCATACCCTGCTTCTCTAAAGCGCTTCTTAATCGTACCTGTAGCTCCGCTTTAAGCCCTTGTGTTTGCAAATTTAAACGCTCAAGCTCCTTCTTGAGCTGCTCTAATCTCAGCTTTTCAAATTTAACCATTGTTTATTACAGATACACAATCCCACTTCTGACACCAATTGTTACGAAATTACCCTCTTGGCAATTTACTCTGTTACAAAATTGCCCTCTTGACAATTTACTCTGTTATAAAATTGCCCTCTTGACAATTTCTCTAACTCTCTGTACTCGGACTCGTACCACTGGATTGTGTAGTAATCAAACAATCGCTGGTTAAATTTAAATAATTAGCTTTATTTAATTATTGCTATTTACACATTTAATATTAGGCTTAAAGTTTACTTAGTTATTATTTGCACTTTATTTCACAAACCATTAGTCACTTTATTTACTAATGAATTTCATCACTTTACACAATTACAAATACTGCTGCTTTAATTATAATGCTAGCTGTACACACTGTTACGGTCTCTGATCTACTGCATTCGACTTCGAACAGTCTTGTCGCTTTTATAGTTTCCGAATGGTTGGTGTAGAAACTTCTACGCCATTCTCGTACTTTCTAGAATTTTCGATCCATTTCGACAGAAGTCGAGAATATTCTTTTTGATATTACCGACAGATGGTTCTTGAATAAGCTTTTAATAGAATAGTTCGCATCTTGACTCACAGGGGGCACTCATTCTCCAGATGGGATCCTAAAGCAATCCCTTTTCACTGAGCTATCACGTTTCACTGCCCTCCGCTTAAACTTGTTCGTCCCGAACAAGGATAGTATTGCAACCTTTATAAGGAGATAGCCTCTCTAAATGAACGACTTTAATTTTCTCCAGATATTTCTCGTCGACTGGATGCGGTATCTAACATCGTTGATCCGTTTTATCACCTTATAAGGTCCTTCCCGGTGTGTTTGCAGTTTTGGCGATAATTCACTTTTCCTTTGCGGATTATGAAGCATAACTAGTTGCCCTTCCTGAAATCCCTTAGAGTTTACTCGTACATCATATCTGGCTTTCCTCTTATCACCCATCAATTGTGTACGATTTCTGCTGTTTCTATCAATTTTATTCATCTGTTCTCGTTTTTTAGGTATACAACCGCTGCATGGAAGTTCTGTAGACAACTCTTTAGTCCATTCTTCGTCTGTTTATCTACTACTTCTCCTCGCTTACCACACTGTCAGCAATTAGGCCGCTGACTTTCCGTGGGATCTGAGAAACGAGGATTCTGGGGCTGCATGTTGTGGGAGTCAGGTCATGCCCCTCGAGACTGACTCCATTTAGTTTGTCGACAGCTGGACAACATCATCCAATTCCCTGCCTTAGCGGTCCCACATGCGAGTCTGATGGAGAACGTTTGCGTTTTGTCCGACAACTACGAGCCGTGTATGCAACCTCACCGCAGGCAAGGCACTTGCCCATGCAACCCTGTCCACTTTCAACTTGTATCTGACAGGCTCTGCATACTGGCTGGAACACCACGGCCACGATCTCCAACGGTAAAACACCAGACACTGTGTCCATACTTGTAGCTTTTAGATTTGTTATCACTGAACAGTCCATTTCTACATCGAGAATACCACATACGAAAGTATCCATCATACTTCTCTCAGCAATCTCGCCTGGACAGGAAAGATGGGAGAACCGCTCCACCTCCGCCACATCCTGTTGTAGAGACTCACCACTCCCCTGAATGGCATTCATCACGTTTTCATAACAGTCTCTCTCACCCTCTGCGATGGTCGGCAGTACATCAGCACCTTTCAATGACATAGCCAACGGTGCCAGTACTTCCCGATTACTCCAACCATTTGTGCTAGCGGTAGCTTGAATTTCGTTCTGCTTTTCCTCTTTCGCATTGGATTTTTGTTCCACAAATCCTTCTAACGACTCCTGTCGTGTCCCAACCTCACAAACCTTCCTGTCCACCATCTCGGACATTTCATTCTTCTGCTGTGAGTTCTGTTCCGCTAGTTGAGTAAATCGCTTTTCACTCTGCTGTAACTGTTCCTTGACATCGTCTTTGACTGCTGGAGCATGTAGCTGTAATCGCTGGTGTATATCCTCATCGTATTGCTGAAAGTGCTTCTGCATAATAGCGTCAAGTATTTGAGCATGTTGTTGTAATCGTTGCTGCATCCTCTCTTCGGCTGCTTGAGCATGTTGTTGTAACTGCATCTGTATTACCTTGAAAAGCGCACTCATGTCAAAGTTACCCGTGTTAGTTTCTTGCGGTGTTTCTTCGTGTCGAGATGTCGTTGGCTCTTCACATTGGAATTCATACTCATCGACATCCATACCCTGCTTCTCTAAAGCGCTTCTTAATCGTACCTGTAGCTCCGCTTTAAGCCCTTGTGTTTGCAAATTTAAACGCTCAAGCTCCTTCTTGAGCTGCTCTAATCTCAGCTTTTCAAATTTAACCATTGTTTATTACAGATACACAATCCCACTTCTGACACCAATTGTTACGAAATTACCCTCTTGACAATTTACTCTGTTACAAAATTGCCCTCTTGACAATTTACTCTGTTATAAAATTGCCCTCCTGACAATTTCTCTAACTCTCTGTACTCGGACTCGTACCACTGGATTGTGTAGTAATCAAACAATCGCTGGTTAAATTTAAATAATTAGCTTTATTTAATTATTGCTATTTACACATTTAATATTAGGCTTAAAGTTTACTTAGTTATTATTTGCACTTTATTTCACAAACCATTAGTCACTTTATTTACTAATGAATTTCATCACTTTACACAATTACAAATACTGCTGCTTTAATTATAATGCTAGCTGTATACACTGTTACGGTCTCTGATCTACTGCATTCGACTTTGAACAGTCTTGTCGCTTTTATAGTTTCCGAATGGTTGGTGTAGAAACTTCTACGCCATTCTCGTACTTTCTGGAATTTTCGATCCATTTCGACAGAAGTCGAGAATATTCTTTTTGATATTACCGACAGATGGTTCTTGAATAAGCTTTTAATCGAATAGTTCGCATCTTGACTCACAGGGGCACTCATTCTCCAGATGGGATCCTAAAGCAATCCCTTTTCACTGAGCTATCACGTTTCACTGCCCTCCGCTTAAACTTGTTCGTCCCGAACAAGGATAGTATTGCAACCTTTATAAGGAGATAGCCTCTCTAAATGAACGACTTTAATTTTCTCCAGATATTTCTCGTCGACTGGATGCGGTATCTAACATCGTTGATCCGTTTTATCACCTTATAAGGTCCTTCCCGGTGTGTTTGCAGTTTTGGCGATAATCCACTTTTCCTTTGCGGATTATGAAGCATAACTAGTTGCCCTTCCTGAAATCCCTTAGAGTTTACTCGTACATCATATCTGGCTTTCCTCTTATCACCCATCAATTGTGTACGATTTCTGTTGTTTCTATCAATTTTATTCATCTGTTCTCGTTTTTTAGGTATACAACCGCTGCATGGAAGTTCTGTAGACAACTCTTTAGTCCATTCTTCGTCTGTTTATCTACTACTTCTCCTCGCTTACCACACTGTCAGCAATTAGGCCGCTGACTTTCCGTGGGATCTGAGAAACGAGGATTCTGGGGCTGCATGTTGTGGGAGTCAGGTCATGCCCCTCGAGACTGACTCCATTTAGTTTGTCGACAGCTGGACAACATCATCCAATTCCCTGCCTTAGCGGTCCCACATGCGAGTCTGATGGAGAACGTTTGCGTTTTGTCCGACAACTACGAGCCGTGTATGCAACCTCACCGCAGGCAAGGCACTTGCCCATGCAACCCTGTCCACTTTCAACTTGTATCTGACAGGCTCTGCATACTGGCTGGAACACCACGGCCACGATCTCCAACGGTAAAACACCAGACACTGTGTCCATACTTGTAGCTTTTAGATTTGTTATCACTGAACAGTCCATTTCTACATCGAGAATACCACATACGAAAGTATCCATCATACTTCTCTCAGCAATCTCGCCTGGACAGGAAAGATGGGAGAACTGCTCCACCTCCGCCACATCCTGTTGTAGAGACTCACCACTCCCCTGAATGGCATTCATCACGTTTTCATAACAGTCTCTCTCACCCTCTGCGATGGTCGGCAGTACATCAGCACCTTTCAATGACATAGCCAACGGTGCCAGTACTTCCCGATTACTCCAACCATTTGTGCTAGCGGTAGCTTGAATTTCGTTCTGCTTTTCCTCTTTCGCATTGGATTTTTGTTCCACAAATCCTTCTAACGACTCCTGTCGTGTCCCAACCTCACAAACCTTCCTGTCCACCATCTCGGACATTTCATTCTTCTGCTGTGAGTTCTGTTCCGCTAGTTGAGTAAATCGCTTTTCACTCTGCTGTAACTGTTCCTTGACATCGTCTTTGACTGCTGGAGCATGTAGCTGTAATCGCTGGTGTATATCCTCATCGTATTGCTGGAAGTGCTTCTGCATAATAGCATCAAGTATTTGAGCATGTTGTTGTAATCGTTGCTGCATCCTCTCTTCGGCTGCTTGAGCATGTTGTTGTAACTGCATCTGTATTACCTTGAAAAGCGCACTCATGTCAAAGTTACCCGTGTTAGTTTCTTGCGGTGTTTCTTCGTGTCGAGATGTCGTTGGCTCTTCACATTGGAATTCATACTCATCGACATCCATACCCTGCTTCTCTAAAGCGCTTCTTAATCGTACCTGTAGCTCCGCTTTCAGCCCTTGTGTTTGCAAATTTAAACGCTCAAGCTCCTTGTTGAGCTGCTCTAATCTCAGATTTTCAAATTTAACCATTGTTTATTACAGATACACAATCCCACTTCTGACACCAATTGTTACGAAATTACCCTCTTGACAATTTACTCTGTTACAAAATTGCCCTCTTGACAATTTACTCTGTTATAAAATTGCCCTCCTGACAATTTCTCTAACTCTCTGTACTCGGACTCGTACCACTGGATTGTGTAGTAATCAAACAATCGCTGGTTAAATTTAAATAATTAGCTTTATTTAATTATTGCTATTTACACATTTAATATTAGGCTTAAAGTTTACTTAGTTATTATTTGCACTTTATTTCACAAACCATTAGTCACTTTATTTACTAATGAATTTCATCACTTTACACAATTACAAATACTGCTGCTTTAATTATAATGCTAGCTGTATACACTGTTACGGTCTCTGATCTACTGCATTCGACTTTGAACAGTCTTGTCGCTTTTATAGTTTCCGAATGGTTGGTGTAGAAACTTCTACGCCATTCTCGTACTTTCTAGAATTTTCGATCCATTTCGACAGAAGTCGAGAATATTCTTTTTGATATTACCGACAGATGGTTCTTGAATAAGCTTTTAATCGAATAGTTCGCATCTTGACTCACAGGGGGCACTCATTCTCCAGATGGGATCCTAAAGCAATCCCTTTTCACTGAGCTATCACGTTTCACTGCCCTCCGCTTAAACTTGTTCGTCCCGAACAAGGATAGTATTGCAACCTTTATAAGGAGATAGCCTCTCTAAATGAACGACTTTAATTTTCTCCAGATATTTCTCGTCGACTGGATGCGGTATCTAACATCGTTGATCCGTTTTATCACCTTATAAGGTCCTTCCCGGTGTGTTTGCAGTTTTGGCGATAATCCACTTTTCCTTTGCGGATTATGAAGCATAACTAGTTGCCCTTCCTGAAATCCCTTAGAGTTTACTCGTACATCATATCTGGCTTTCCTCTTATCACCCATCAATTGTGTACGATTTCTGCTGTTTCTATAAATTTTATTCATCTGTTCTCGTTTTTTAGGTATACAACCGCTGCATGGAAGTTCTGTAGACAACTCTTTAGTCCATTCTTCGTCTGTTTATCTACTACTTCTCCTCGCTTACCACACTGTCAGCAATTAGGCCGCTGACTTTCCGTGGGATCTGAGAAACGAGGATTCTGGGGCTGCATGTTGTGGGAGTCAGGTCATGCCCCTCGAGACTGACTCCATTTAGTTTGTCGACAGCTGGACAACAGCATCCAATTCCCTGCCTTAGCGGTCCCACATGCGAGTCTGATGGAGAACGTTTGCGTTTTGTCCGACAACTACGAGCCGTGTATGCAACCTCACCGCAGGCAAGGCACTTGCCCATGCAACCCTGTCCACTTTCAACTTGTATCTGACAGGCTCTGCATACTGGCTGGAACACCACGGCCACGATCTCCAACGGTAAAAAACCAGACACTGTGTCCATACTTGTAGCTTTTAGATTTGTTATCACTGAACAGTCCATTTCTACATCGAGAATACCACATACGAAAGTATCCATCATACTTCTCTCAGCAATCTCGCCTGGACAGGAAAGATGGGAGAACCGCTCCACCTCCGCCACATCCTGTTGTAGAGACTCACCACTCCCCTGAATGGCATTCATCACGTTTTCATAACAGTCTCTCTTACCCTCTGCGATGGTCGGCAGTACATCAGCACCTTTCAATGACATAGCCAACGGTGCCAGTACTTCCCGATTACTCCAACCATTTGTGCTAGCGGTAGCTTGAATTTCGTTCTGCTTTTCCTCTTTCGCATTGGATTTTTGTTCCACAAATCCTTCTAACGACTCCTGTCGTGTCCCAACCTCACAAACCTTCCTGTCCACCATCTCGGACATTTCATTCTTCTGCTGTGAGTTCTGTTCCGCTAGTTGAGTATATCGCTTTTCACTCTGCTGTAACTGTTCCTTGACATCGTCTTTGACTGCTGGAGCATGTAGCTGTAATCGCTGGTGTATATCCTCATCGTATTGCTGGAAGTGCTTCTGCATAATAGCATCAAGTATTTGAGCATGTTGTTGTAATCGTTGCTGCATCCTCTCTTCGGCTGCTTGAGCATGTTGTTGTAACTGCATCTGTATTACCTTGAAAAGCGCACTCATGTCAAAGTTACCCGTGTTAGTTTCTTGCGGTGTTTCTTCGTGTCGAGATGTCGTTGGCTCTTCACATTGGAATTCATACTCATCGACATCCATACCCTGCTTCTCTAAAGCGCTTCTTAATCGTACCTGTAGCTCCGCTTTAAGCCCTTGTGTTTGCAAATTTAAACGCTCAAGCTCCTTCTTGAGCTTCTCTAATCTCAGCTTTTCAAATTTAACCATTGTTTATTACAGATACACAATCCCACTTCTGACACCAATTGTTACGAAATTACCCTCTTGGCAATTTACTCTGTTACAAAATTGCCCTCTTGACAATTTACTCTGTTATAAAATTGCCCTCTTGACAATTTCTCTAACTCTCTGTACTCGGACTCGTACCACTGGATTGTGTAGTAATCAAACAATCGCTGGTTTAATTTAAATAATTAGCTTTATTTAATTATTGCTATTTACACATTTAATATTAGGCTTAAAGTTTACTTAGTTATTATTTGCACTTTATTTCACAAACCATTAGTCACTTTATTTACTAATGAATTTCATCACTTTACACAATTACAAATACTGCTGCTTTAATTATAATGCTAGCTGTACACACTGTTACGGTCTCTGATCTACTGCATTCGACTTCGAACAGTCTTGTCGCTTTTATAGTTTCCGAATGGTTGGTGTAGAAACTTCTACGCCATTCTCGTACTTTCTAGAATTTTCGATCCATTTCGACAGAAGTCGAGAATATTCTTTTTGATATTACCGACAGATGGTTCTTGAATAAGCTTTTAATCGAATAGTTCGCATCTTGACTCACAGGGGGCACTCATTCTCCAGATGGGATCCTAAAGCAATCCCTTTTCACTGAGCTATCACGTTTCACTGCCCTCCGCTTAAACTTGTTCGTCCCGAACAAGGATAGTATTGCAACCTTTATAAGGAGATAGCCTCTCTAAATGAACGACTTTAATTTTCTCCAGATATTTCTCGTCGACTGGATGCGGTATCTAACATCGTTGATCCGTTTTATCACCTTATAAGGTCCTTCCCGGTGTGTTTGCAGTTTTGGCGATAATCCACTTTTCCTTTGCGGATTATGAAGCATAACTAGTTGCCCTTCCTGAAATCCCTTAGAGTTTACTCGTACATCATATCTGGCTTTCCTCTTATCACCCATCAATTGTGTACGATTTCTGCTGTTTCTATCAATTTTATTCATCTGTTCTCGTGTTTTAGGTATACAACTGCTGCATGGAAGTTCTGTAGACAACTCTTTAGTCGATTCTTCGTCTGTTTATCTACTACTTCTCCTCGCTTACCACACTGTCAGCAATTAGGCCGCTGACTTTCCGTGGGATCTGAGAAACGAGGATTCTGGGGCTGCATGTTGTGGGAGTCAGGTCATGCCCCTCGAGACTGACTCCATTTAGTTTGTCGACAGCTGGACAACATCATCCAATTCCCTGCCTTAGCGGTCCCACATGCGAGTCTGATGGAGAACGTTTGCGTTTTGTCCGACAACTACGAGCCGTGTATGCAACCTCACCGCAGGCAAGGCACTTGCCCATGCAACCCTGTCCACTTTCAACTTGTATCTGACAGGCTCTGCATACTGGCTGGAACACCACGGCCACGATCTCCAACGGTAAAACACCAGACACTGTGTCCATACTTGTAGCTTTTAGATTTGTTATCACTGAACAGTCCATTTCTACATCGAGAATACCACATACGAAAGTATCCATCATACTTCTCTCAGCAATCTCGCCTGGACAGGAAAGATGGGAGAACCTCTCCACCTCCGCCACATCCTGTTGTAGAGACTCACCACTCCCCTGAATGGCATTCATCACGTTTTCATAACAGTCTCTCTCACCCTCTGCGATGGTCGGCAGTACATCAGCACCTTTCAATGACATAGCCAACGGTGCCAGTACTTCCCGATTACTCCAACCATTTGTGCTAGCGGTAGCTTGAATTTCGTTCTGCTTTTCCTCTTTCGCATTGGATTTTTGTTCCACAAATCCTTCTAACGACTCCTGTCGTGTCCCAACCTCACAAACCTTCCTGTCCACCATCTCGGACATTTCATTCTTCTGCTGTGAGTTCTGTTCCGCTAGTTGAGTAAATCGCTTTTCACTCTGCTGTAACTGTTCCTTGACATCGTCTTTGACTGCTGGAGCATGTAGCTGTAATCGCTGGTGTATATCCTCATCGTATTGCTGGAAGTGCTTCTGCATAATAGCATCAAGTATTTGAGCATGTTGTTGTAATCGTTGCTGCATCCTCTCTTCGGCTGCTTGAGCATGTTGTTGTAACTGCATCTGTATTACCTTGAAAAGCGCACTCATGTCAAAGTTACCCGTGTTAGTTTCTTGCGGTGTTTCTTCGTGTCGAGATGTCGTTGGCTCTTCACATTGGAATTCATAGTCATCGACATCCATACCCTGCTTCTCTAAAGCGCTTCTTAATCGTACCTGTAGCTCCGCTTTAAGCCCTTGTGTTTGCAAATTTAAATGCTCAAGCTCCTTCTTGAGCTGCTCTAATCTCAGCTTTTCAAATTTAACCATTGTTTATTACAGATACACAATCCCACTTCTGACACCAATTGTTACGAAATTACCCTCTTGGCAATTTACTCTGTTACAAAATTGCCCTCTTGACAATTTACTCTGTTATAAAATTGCCCTCTTGACAATTTCTCTAACTCTCTGTACTCGGACTCGTACCACTGGATTGTGTAGTAATCAAACAATCGCTGGTTTAATTTAAATAATTAGCTTTATTTAATTATTGCTATTTACACATTTAATATTAGGCTTAAAGTTTACTTAGTTATTATTTGCACTTTATTTCACAAACCATTAGTCACTTTATTTACTAATGAATTTCATCACTTTACACAATTACAAATACTGCTGCTTTAATTATAATGCTAGCTGTACACACTGTTACGGTCTCTGATCTACTGCATTCGACTTTGAACAGTCTTGTCGCTTTTATAGTTTCCGAATGGTTGGTGTAGAAACTTCTACGCCATTCTCGTACTTTCTAGAATTTTCGATCCATTTCGACAGAAGTCGAGAATATTCTTTTTGATATTACCGACAGATGGTTCTTGAATAAGCTTTTAATCGAATAGTTCGCATCTTGACTCACAGGGGGCACTCATTCTCCAGATGGGATCCTAAAGGTATGCAATCCCTTTTCACTGAGCTATCACGTTTCACTGCCCTCCGCTTAAACTTTTTCGTCCCGAACAAGGATAGTATTGCAACCTTTATAAGGAGATAGCCTCTCTAAATGAACGACTTTAATTTTCTCCAGATATTTCTCGTCGACTGGATGCGGTATCTAACATCGTTGATCCGTTTTATCACCTTATAAGGTCCTTCCCGGTGTGTTTGCAGTTTTGGCGATAATCCACTTTTCCTTTGCGGATTATGAAGCATAACTAGTTGCCCTTCCTGAAATCCCTTAGAGTTTACTCGTACATCATATCTGGCTTTCCTCTTATCACCCATCAATTGTGTACGATTTCTGCTGTTTCTATCAATTTTATTCATCTGTTCTCGTGTTTTAGGTATACAACTGCTGCATGGAAGTTCTGTAGACAACTCTTTAGTCCATTCTTCGTCTGTTTATCTACTACTTCTCCTCGCTTACCACACTGTCAGCAATTAGGCCGCTGACTTTCCGTGGGATCTGAGAAACGAGGATTCTGGGGCTGCATGTTGTGGGAGTCAGGTCATGCCCCTCGAGACTGACTCCATTTAGTTTGTCGACAGCTGGACAACATCATCCAATTCCCTGCCTTAGCGGTCCCACATGCGAGTCTGATGGAGAACGTTTGCGTTTTGTCCGACAACTACGAGCCGTGTATGCAACCTCACCGCAGGCAAGGCACTTGCCCATGCAACCCTGTCCACTTTCAACTTGTATCTGACAGGCTCTGCATACTGGCTGGAACACCACGGCCACGATCTCCAACGGTAAAACACCAGACACTGTGTCCATACTTGTAGCTTTTAGATTTGTTATCACTGAAGAGTCCATTTCTACATCGAGAATACCACATACGAAAGTATCCATCATACTTCTCTCAGCAATCTCGCCTGGACAGGAAAGATGGGAGAACCGCTCCACCTCCGCCACATCCTGTTGTAGAGACTCAACTCACAAATCCTTCTAACGACTCCTTTCGTGTCCCAACCTCACAAACCTTCCTGTCCACCATCTCGGACATTTCATTCTTCTGCTGTGAGTTCTGTTCCGCTAGTTGAGTAAATCGCTTTTCACTCTGCTGTAACTGTTCCTTGACATCGTCTTTGACTGCTGGAGCATGTAGCTGTAATCGCTGGTGTATATCCTCATCGTATTGCTGGAAGTGCTTCTGCATAATAGCATCAAGTATTTGAGCATGTTGTTGTAATCGTTGCTGCATCCTCTCTTCGGCTGCTTGAGCATGTTGTTGTAACTGCATCTGTATTACCTTGAAAAGCGCACTCATGTCAAAGTTACCCGTGTTAGTTTCTTGCGGTGTTTCTTCGTGTCGAGATGTCGTTGGCTCTTCACATTGGAATTCATACTCATCGACATCCATACCCTGCTTCTCTAAAGCGCTTCTTAATCGTACCTGTAGCTCCGCTTTAAGCCCTTGTGTTTGCAAATTTAAACGCTCAAGCTCCTTCTTGAGCTGCTCTAATCTCAGCTTTTCAAATTTAACCATTGTTTATTACAGATACACAATCCCACTTCTGACACCAATTGTTACGAAATTACCCTCTTGGCAATTTACTCTGTTACAAAATTGCCCTCTTGACAATTTACTCTGTTATAAAATTGCCCTCTTGACAATTTCTCTAACTCTCTGTACTCGGACTCGTACCACTGGATTGTGTAGTAATCAAACAATCGCTGGTTAAATTTAAATAATTAGCTTTATTTAATTATTGCTATTTACACATTTAATATTAGGCTTAAAGTTTACTTAGTTATTATTTGCACTTTATTTCACAAACCATTAGTCACTTTATTTACTAATGAATTTCATCACTTTACACAATTACAAATACTGCTGCTTTAATTATAATGCTAGCTGTACACACTGTTACGGTCTCTGATCTACTGCATTCGACTTTGAACAGTCTTGTCGCTTTTATAGTTTCCGAATGGTTGGTGTAGAAACTTCTACGCCATTCTCGTACTTTCTAGAATTTTCGATCCATTTCGACAGAAGTCGAGAATATTCTTTTTGATATTACCGACAGATGGTGCTTGAATAAGCTTTTAATCGAATAGTTCGCATCTTGACTCACAGGGGGCACTCATTCTCCAGATGGGATCCTAAAGGTATGCAATCCCTTTTCACTGAGCTATCACGTTTCACTGCCCTCCGCTTAAACTTGTTCGTCCCGAACAAGGATAGTATTGCAACCTTTATAAGGAGATAGCCTCTCTAAATGAACGACTTTAATTTTCTCCAGATATTTCTCGTCGACTGGATGCGGTATCTAACATCGTTGATCCGTTTTATCACCTTCTAAGGTCCTTCCCGGTGTGTTTGCAGTTTTGGCGATAATCCACTTTTCCTTTGCGGATTATGAAGCATAACTAGTTGCCCTTCCTGAAATCCCTTAGAGTTTACTCGTACATCATATCTGGCTTTCCTCTTATCACCCATCAATTGTGTACGATTTCTGCTGTTTCTATCAATTTTATTCATCTGTTCTCGTGTTTTAGGTATACAACTGCTGCATGGAAGTTCTGTAGACAACTCTTTAGTCCATTCTTCGTCTGTTTATCTACTACTTCTCCTCGCTTACCACACTGTCAGCAATTAGGCCGCTGACTTTCCGTGGGATCTGAGAAACGAGGATTCTGGGGCTGCATGTTGTGGGAGTCAGGTCATGCCCCTCGAGACTGACTCCATTTAGTTTGTCGACAGCTGGACAACATCATCCAATTCCCTGCCTTAGTGGTCCCACATGCGAGTCTGATGGAGAACGTTTGCGTTTTGTCCGACAACTACGAGCCGTGTATCCAACCTCACCGCAGGCAAGGCACTTGCCCATGCAACCCTGTCCACTTTCAACTTGTATCTGACAGGCTCTGCATACTGGCTGGAACACCACGGCCACGATCTCCAACGGTAAAACACCAGACACTGTGTCCATACTTGTAGCTTTTAGATTTGTTATCACTGAACAGTCCATTTCTACATCGAGAATACCACATACGAAAGTATCCATCATACTTCTCTCAGCAATCTCGCCTGGACAGGAAAGATGGGAGAACCGCTCCACCTCCGCCACATCCTGTTGTAGAGACTCATCACTCCCCTGAATGGCATTCATCACGTTTTCATAACAGTCTCTCTCACCCTCTGCGATGGTCGGCAGTACATCAGCACCTTTCAATGACATAGCCAACGGTGCCAGTACTTCCCGATTACTCCAACCATTTGTGCTAGCGGTAGCTTGAATTTCGTTCTGCTTTTCCTCTTTCGCATTGGATTTCTGTTCCACAAATCCTTCTAACGACTCCTGTCGTGTCCCAACCTCACAAACCTTCCTGTCCACCATCTCGGACATTTCATTCTTCTGCTGTGAGTTCTGTTCCGCTAGTTGAGTAAATCGCTTTTCACTCTGCTGTAACTGTTCCTTGACATCGTCTTTGACTGCTAGAGCATGTAGCTGTAATCGCTGGTGTATATCCTCATCGTATTGCTGGAAGTGCTTCTGCATAATAGCATCAAGTATTTGAGCATGTTGTTGTAATCGTTGCTGCATCCTCTCTTCGGCTGCTTGAGCATGTTGTTGTAACTGCATCTGTATTACCTTGAAAAGCGCACTCATGTCAAAGTTACCCGTGTTAGTTTCTTGCGGTGTTTCTTCGTGTCGAGATGTCGTTGGCTCTTCACATTGGAATTCATACTCATCGACATCCATACCCTGCTTCTCTAAAGCGCTTCTTAATCGTACCTGTAGCTCCGCTTTAAGCCCTTGTGTTTGCAAATTTAAACGCTCAAGTTCCTTCTTGAGCTGCTCTAATCTCAGCTTTTCAAGTTGAACCATTGTTTATTACAGATACACAATCCCACTTCTGACACCAATTGTTACGAAATTGCCCTCTTGACAATTTACTCTGTTACAAAATTGCCCTCTTGACAATTTACTCTGTTATAAAATTGCCCTCCTGACAATTTCTCTAACTCTCTGTACTCGGACTCGTACCACTGGATTGTGTAGTAATCAAACAGTCGCTGGTTAAATTTAAATAATTAGCTTTATTTAATTATTGCTATTTACACATTTAATATTAGGCTTAAAATTTACTTAGTTATTATTTGCACTTTATTTCACAAACCATTAGTCACTTTATTTACTAATGAATTTCATCACTTTACACAATTACAAATACTGCTGCTTTAATTATAATGCTAGCTGTACACACTGTTACGGTCTCTGATCTACTGCATTCGACTTTGAACAGTCTTGTCGCTTTTATAGTTTCCGAATGGTTGGTGTAGAAACTTCTACGCCATTCTCGTACTTTCTAGAATTTTCGATCCATTTCGACAGAAGTCGAGAATATTCTTTTTGATATTACCGACAGATGGTTCTTGAATAAGCTTTTAATCGAATAGTTCGCATCTTGACTCACAGGGGGCACTCATTCTCCAGATGGGATCCTAAAGGTATGCAATCCCTTTTCACTGAGCTATCACGTTTCACTGCCCTCCGCTTAAACTTGTTCGTCCCGAACAAGGATAGTATTGCAACCTTTATAAGGAGATAGCCTCTCTAAATGAACGACTTTAATTTTCTCCAGATATTTCTCGTCGACTGGATGCGGTATCTAACATCGTTGATCCGTTTTATCACCTTCTAAGGTCCTTCCCGGTGTGTTTGCAGTTTTGGCGATAATCCACTTTTCCTTTGCGGATTATGAAGCATAACTAGTTGCCCTTCCTGAAATCCCTTAGAGTTTACTCGTACATCATATCTGGCTTTCCTCTTATCACCCATCAATTGTGTACGATTTCTGCTGTTTCTATCAATTTTATTCATCTGTTCTCGTGTTTTAGGTATACAACTGCTGCATGGAAGTTCTGTAGACAACGCTTTAGTCCATTCTTCGTCTGTTTATCTACTACTTCTCCTCGCTTACCACACTGTCAGCAATTAGGCCGCTGACTTTCCGTGGGATCTGAGAAACGAGGATTCTGGGGCTGCATGTTGTGGGAGTCAGGTCATGCCCCTCGAGACTGACTCCATTTAGTTTGTCGACAGCTGGACAACATCATCCAATTCCCTGCCTTAGCGGTCCCACATGCGAGTCTGATGGAGAACGTTTGCGTTTTGTCCGACAACTACGAGCCGTGTATGCAACCTCACCGCAGGCAAGGCACTTGCCCATGCAACCCTGTCCACTTTCAACTTGTATCTGACAGGCTCTGCATACTGGCTGGAACACCACGGCCACGATCTCCAACGGTAAAACACCAGACACTGTGTCCATACTTGTAGCTTTTAGATTTGTTATCACTGAAGAGTCCATTTCTACATCGAGAATACCACATACGAAAGTATCCATCATAATTCTCTCAGCAATCTCGCCTGGACAGGAAAGATGGGAGAACCGCTCCACCTCCGCCACATCCTGTTGTAGAGACTCAACTCACAAATCCTTCTAACGACTCCTTTCGTGTCCCAACCTCACAAACCTTCCTGTCCACCATCTCGGACATTTCATTCTTCTGCTGTGAGTTCTGTTCCGCTAGTTGAGTAAATCGCTTTTCACTCTGCTGTAACTGTTCCTTGACATCGTCTTTGACTGCTGGATCATGTAGCTGTAATCGCTGGTGTATATCCTCATCGTATTGCTGGAAGTGCTTCTGCATAATAGCATCAAGTATTTGAGCATGTTGTTGTAATCGTTGCTGCATCCTCTCTTCGGCTGCTTGAGCATGTTGTTGTAACTGCATCTGTATTACCTTGAAAAGCGCACTCATGTCAAAGTTACCCGTGTTAGTTTCTTGCGGTGTTTCTTCGTGTCGAGATGTCGTTGGCTCTTCACATTGGAATTCATACTCATCGACATCCATACCCTGCTTCTCTAAAGCGCTTCTTAATCGTACCTGTAGCTCCGCTTTAAGCCCTTGTGTTTGCAAATTTAAACGCTCAAGCTCCTTCTTGAGCTGCTCTAATCTCAGCTTTTCAAATTTAACCATTGTTTATTACAGATACACAATCCCACTTCTGACACCAATTGTTACGAAATTACCCTCTTGGCAATTTACTCTGTTACAAAATTGCCCTCTTGACAATTTACTCTGTTATAAAATTGCCCTCTTGACAATTTCTCTAACTCTCTGTACTCGGACTCGTACCACTGGATTGTGTAGTAATCAAACAATCGCTGGTTAAATTTAAATAATTAGCTTTATTTAATTATTGCTATTTACACATTTAATATTAGGCTTAAAGTTTACTTAGTTATTATTTGCACTTTATTTCACAAACCATTAGTCACTTTATTTACTAATGAATTTCATCACTTTACACAATTACAAATACTGCTGCTTTAATTATAATGCTAGCTGTACACACTGTTACGGTCTCTGATCTACTGCATTCGACTTTGAACAGTCTTGTCGCTTTTATAGTTTCCGAATGGTTGGTGTAGAAACTTCTACGCCATTCTCGTACTTTCTAGAATTTTCGATCCATTTCGACAGAAGTCGAGAATATTCTTTTTGATATTACCGACAGATGGTGCTTGAATAAGCTTTTAATCGAATAGTTCGCATCTTGACTCACAGGGGGCACTCATTCTCCAGATGGGATCCTAAAGGTATGCAATCCCTTTTCACTGAGCTATCACGTTTCACTGCCCTCCGCTTAAACTTGTTCGTCCCGAACAAGGATAGTATTGCAACCTTTATAATGAGATAGCCTCTCTAAATGAACGACTTTAATTTTCTCCAGATATTTCTCGTCGACTGGATGCGGTATCTAACATCGTTGATCCGTTTTATCACCTTCTAAGGTCCTTCCCGGTGTGTTTGCAGTTTTGGCGATAATCCACTTTTCCTTTGCGGATTATGAAGCATAACTAGTTGCCCTTCCTGAAATCCCTTAGAGTTTACTCGTACATCATACCTGGCTTTCCTCGTATCACCCATCAATTGTGTACGATTTCTGCTGTTTCTATCAATTTTATTCATCTGTTCTCGTGTTTTAGGTATACAACTGCTGCATGGAAGTTCTGTAGACAACTCTTTAGTCCATTCTTCGTCTGTTTATCTACTACTTCTCCTCGCTTACCACACTGTCAGCAATTAGGCCGCTGACTTTCCGTGGGATCTGAGAAACGAGGATTCTGGGGCTGCATGTTGTGGGAGTCAGGTCATGCCCCTCGAGACTGACTCCATTTAGTTTGTCGACAGCTGGACAACATCATCCAATTCCCTGCCTTAGTGGTCCCACATGCGAGTCTGATGGAGAACGTTTGCGTTTTGTCCGACAACTACGAGCCGTGTATCCAACCTCACCGCAGGCAAGGCACTTGCCCATGCAACCCTGTCCACTTTCAACTTGTATCTGACAGGCTCTGCATACTGGCTGGAACACCACGGCCACGATCTCCAACGGTAAAACACCAGACACTGTGTCCATACTTGTAGCTTTTAGATTTGTTATCACTGAACAGTCCATTTCTACATCGAGAATACCACATACGAAAGTATCCATCATACTTCTCTCAGCAATCTCGCCTGGACAGGAAAGATGGGAGAACCGCTCCACCTCCGCCACATCCTGTTGTAGAGACTCAACTCACAAATCCTTCTAACGACTCCTTTCGTGTCCCAACCTCACAAACCTTCCTGTCCACCATCTCGGACATTTCATTCTTCTGCTGTGAGTTCTGTTCCGCTAGTTGAGTAAATCGCTTTTCACTCTGCTGTAACTGTTCCTTGACATCGTCTTTGACTGCTGGATCATGTAGCTGTAATCGCTGGTGTATATCCTCATCGTATTGCTGGAAGTGCTTCTGCATAATAGCATAAAGTATTTGAGCATGTTGTTGTAATCGTTGCTGCATCCTCTCTTCGGCTGCTTGAGCATGTTGTTGTAACTGCATCTGTATTACCTTGAAAAGGGCACTCATGTCAAAGTTACCCGTGTTAGTTTCTTGCGGTGTTTCTTCGTGTCGAGATGTCGTTGGCTCTTCACATTGGAATTCATACTCATCGACATCCATACCCTGCTTCTCTAAAGCGCTTCTTAATCGTACCTGTAGCTCCGCTTTAAGCCCTTGTGTTTACAAATTTAAACGCTCAAGCTCCTTCTTGAGCTGCTCTAATCTCAGCTTTTCAAATTTAACCATTGTTTATTACAGATACACAATCCCACTTCTGACACCAATTGTTACGAAATTACCCTCTTGGCAATTTACTCTGTTACAAAATTGCCCTCTTGACAATTTACTCTGTTATAAAATTGCCCTCTTGACAATTTCTCTAACTCTCTGTACTCGGACTCGTACCACTGGATTCTGTAGTAATCAAACAATCGCTGGTTAAATTTAAATAATTAGCTTTATTTAATTATTGCTATTTACACATTTAATATTAGGCTTAAAGTTTACTTAGTTATTATTTGCACTTTATTTCACAAACCATTAGTCACTTTATTTACTAATGAATTTCATCACTTTACACAATTACAAATACTGCTGCTTTAATTATAATGCTAGCTGTACACACTGTTACGGTCTCTGATCTACTGCATTCGACTTTGAACAGTCTTGTCGCTTTTATAGTTTCCGAATGGTTGGTGTAGAAACTTCTACGCCATTCTCGTACTTTCTAGAATTTTCGATCCATTTCGACAGAAGTCGAGAATATTCTTTTTGATATTACCGACAGATGGTGCTTGAATAAGCTTTTAATCGAATAGTTCGCATCTTGACTCACAGGGGGCACTCATTCTCCAGATGGGATCCTAAAGGTATGCAATCCCTTTTCGCTGAGCTATCACGTTTCACTGCCCTCCGCTTAAACTTGTTCGTCCCGAACAAGGATAGTATTGCAACCTTTATAAGGAGATAGCCTCTCTAAATGAACGACTTTAATTTTCTCCAGATATTTCTCGTCGACTGGATGCGGTATCTAACATCGTTGATCCGTTTTATCACCTTCTAAGGTCCTTCCCGGTGTGTTTGCAGTTTTGGCGATAATCCACTTTTCCTTTGCGGATTATGAAGCATAACTAGTTGCCCTTCCTGAAATCCCTTAGAGTTTACTCGTACATCATATCTGGCTTTCCTCTTATCACCCATAAATTGTGTACGATTTCTGCTGTTTCTATCAATTTTATTCATCTGTTCTCGTGTTTTAGGTATACAACTGCTGCATGGAAGTTCTGTAGACAACTCTTTAGTCCATTCTTCGTCTGTTTATCTACTACTTCTCCTCGCTTACCACACTGTCAGCAATTAGGCCGCTGACTTTCCGTGGGATCTGAGAAACGAGGATTCTGGGGCTGCATGTTGTGGGAGTCAGGTCATGCCCCTCGAGACTGACTCCATTTAGTTTGTCGACAGCTGGACAACATCATCCAATTCCCTGCCTTAGTGGTCCCACATGCGAGTCTGATGGAGAACGTTTGCGTTTTGTCCGACAACTACGAGCCGTGTATCCAACCTCACCGCAGGCAAGGCACTTGCCCATGCAACCCTGTCTACTTTCAACTTGTATCTGACAGGCTCTGCATACTGGCTGGAACACCACGGCCACGATCTCCAACGGTAAAACACCAGACACTGTGTCCATACTTGTAGCTTTTAGATTTGTTATCACTGAACAGTCCATTTCTACATCGAGAATACCACATACGAAAGTATCCATCATACTTCTCTCAGCAATCTCGCCTGGACAGGAAAGATGGGAGAACCGCTCCACCTCCGCCACATCCTGTTGTAGAGACTCATCACTCCCCTGAATGGCATTCATCACGTTTTCATAACAGTCTCTCTCACCCTCTGCGATGGTCGGCAGTACATCAGCACCTTTCAATGACATAGCCAACGGTGCCAGTACTTCCCGATTACTCCAACCATTTGTGCTAGCGGTAGCTTGAATTTCGTTCTGCTTTTCCTCTTTCGCATTGGATTTTTGTTCCACAAATCCTTCTAACGACTCCTGTCGTGTCCCAACCTCACAAACCTTCCTGTCCACCATCTCGGACATTTCATTCTTCTGCTGTGAGTTCTGTTCCGCTAGTTGAGTAAATCGCTTTTCACTCTGCTGTAACTGTTCCTTGACATCGTCTTTGACTGCTAGAGCATGTAGCTGTAATCGCTGGTGTATATCCTCATCGTATTGCTGGAAGTGCTTCTGCATAATAGCATCAAGTATTTGAGCATGTTGTTGTAATCGTTGCTGCATCCTCTCTTCGGCTGCTTGAGCATGTTGTTGTAACTGCATCTGTATTACCTTGAAAAGCGCACTCATGTCAAAGTTACCCGTGTTAGTTTCTTGCGGTGTTTCTTCGTGTCGAGATGTCGTTGGCTCTTCACATTGGAATTCATACTCATCGACATCCATACCCTGCTTCTCTAAAGCGCTTCTTAATCGTACCTGTAGCTCCGCTTTAAGCCCTTGTGTTTGCAAATTTAAACGCTCAAGTTCCTTCTTGAGCTGCTCTAATCTCAGCTTTTCAAGTTTAACCATTGTTTATTACAGATACACAATCCCACTTCTGACACCAATTGTTACGAAATTGCCCTCTTGACAATTTACTCTGTTACAAAATTGCCCTCTTGACAATTTCTCTAACTCTCTGTACTCGGACTCGTACCACTGGATTGTGTAGTAATCAAACAATCGCTGGTTAAATTTAAATAATTAGCTTTATTTAATTATTGCTATTTACACATTTAATATTAGGCTTAAAGTTTACTTAGTTATTATTTGCACTTTATTTCACAAACCATTAGTCACTTTATTTACTAATGAATTTCATCACTTTACACAATTACAAATACTGCTGCTTTAATTATAATGCTAGCTGTACACACTGTTACGGTCTCTGATCTACTGCATTCGACTTTGAACAGTCCTGTCGCTTTTATAGTTTCCGAATGGTTGGTGTAGAAACTTCTACGCCATTCTCGTACTTTCTAGAATTTTCGATCCATTTCGACAGAAGTCGAGAATATTCTTTTTGATATTACCGACAGATGGTTCTTGAATAAGCTTTTAATCGAATAGTTCGCATCTTGACTCACAGGGGGCACTCATTCTCCAGATGGGATCCTAAAGCAATCCCTTTTCACTGAGCTATCACGTTTCACTGCCCTCCGCTTAAACTTGTTCGTCCCGAACAAGGATAGTATTGCAACCTTTATAAGGAGATAGCCTCTCTAAATGAACGACTTTAATTTTCTCCAGATATTTCTCGTCGACTGGATGCGGTATCTAACATCGTTGATCCGTTTTATCACCTTATAAGGTCCTTCCCGGTGTGTTTGCAGTTTTGGCGATAATCCACTTTTCCTTTGCGGATTATGAAGCATAACTAGTTGCCCTTCCTGAAATCCCTTAGAGTTTACTCGTACATCATATCTGGCTTTCCCCTTATCAGCCATCAATTGTGTACGATTTCTGCTGTTTCTATCAATTTTATTCATCTGTTCTCGTGTTTTAGGTATACAACTGCTGCATGGAAGTTCTATAGACAACTCTTTAGTCCATTCTTCGTCTGTTTATCTACTACTTCTCCTCGCTTACCACACTGTCAGCAATTAGGCCGCTGACTTTCCGTGGGATCTGAGAAACGAGGATTCTGGGGCTGCATGTTGTGGGAGTCAGGTCATGCCCCTCGAGACTGACTCCATTTAGTTTGTCGACAGCTGGACAACATCATCCAATTCCCTGCCTTAGCGGTCCCACATGTGAGTCTGATGGAGAACGTTTGCGTTTTGTCCGACAACTACGAGCCGTGTATGCAACCTCACCGCAGGCAAGGCACTTGCCCATGCAACCCTGTCCACTTTCAACTTGTATCTGACAGGCTCTGCATACTGGCTGGAACACCACGACCACGATCTCCAACGGTAAAACACCAGACACTGTGTCCATACTTGTAGCTTTTAGATTTGTTATCACTGAACAGTCCATTTCTACATCGAGAATACCACATACGAAAGTATCCATCATACTTCTCTCAGCAATCTCGCCTGGACAGGAAAGATGGGAGAACCGCTCCACCTCCGCCACATCCTGTTGTAGAGACTCATCACTCCCCTGAATGGCATTCATCACGTTTTCATAACAGTCTCTCTCACCCTCTGCGATGGTCGGCAGTACATCAGCACCTTTCAATGACATAGCCAACGGTGCCAGTACTTCCCGATTACTCCAACCATTTGTGCTAGCGGTAGCTTGAATTTCGTTCTGCTTTTCCTCTTTCGCATTGGATTTCTGTTCCACAAATCCTTCTAACGACTCCTGTCGTGTCCCAACCTCACAAACCTTCCTGTCCACCATCTCGGACATTTCATTCTTCTGCTGTGAGTTCTGTTCCGCTAGTTGAGTAAATCGCTTTTCACTCTGCTGTAACTGTTCCTTGACATCGTCTTTGACTGCTGGAGCATGTAGCTGTAATCGCTGGTGTATATCCTCATCGTATTGCTGGAAGTGCTTCTGCATAATAGCATCAAGTATTTGAGCATGTTGTTGTAATCGTTGCTGCATCCTCTCTTCGGCTGCTTGAGCATGTTGTTGTAACTGCATCTGTATTACCTTGAAAAGCGCACTCATGTCAAAGTTACCCGTGTTAGTTTCTTGCGGTGTTTCTTCGTGTCGAGATGTCGTTGGCTCTTCACATTGGAATTCATACTCATCGACATCCATACCCTGCTTCTCTAAAGCGCTTCTTAATCGTACCTGTAGCTCCGCTTTAAGCCCTTGTGTTTGCAAATTTAAACGCTCAAGTTCCATCTTGAGCTGCTCTAATCTCAGCTTTTCAAGTTTAACCATTGTTTATTACAGATACACAATCCCACTTCTGACACCAATTGTTACGAAATTACCCTCTTGGCAATTTACTCTGTTACAAAATTGCCCTCTTGACAATTTACTCTGTTATAAAATTGCCCTCCTGACAATTTCTCTAACTCTCTGTACTCGGACTCGTACCACTGGATTGTGTAGTAATCAAACAATCGCTGGTTAAATTTAAATAATTAGCTTTATTTAATTATTGCTCTTTACACATTTAATATTAGGCTTAAAATTTACTTAGTTATTATTTGCACTTTATTTCACAAACCATTAGTCACTTTATTTACTAATGAATTTCATCACTTTACACAATTACAAATACTGCTGCTTTAATTATAATGCTAGCTGTACACACTGTTACGGTCTCTGATCTACTGCATTCGACTTTGAACAGTCTTGTCGCTTTTATAGTTTCCGAATGGTTGGTGTAGAAACTTCTACGCCATTCTCGTACTTTCTAGAATTTTCGATCCATTTCGACAGAAGTCGAGAATATTCTTTTTGATATTACCGACAGATGGTTCTTGAATAAGCTTTTAATCGAATAGTTCGCATCTTGACTCACAGGGGGCACTCATTCTCCAGATGGGATCCTAAAGGTATGCAATCCCTTTTTACTGAGCTATCACGTTTCACTGCCCTCCGCTTAAACTTGTTCGTCCCGAACAAGGATAGTATTGCAACCTTTATAAGGAGATAGCCTCTCTAAATGAACGACTTTAATTTTCTCCAGATATTTCTCGT
Source organism: Clusia tigrina (assembly GCA_920105625.2). Classification (NCBI taxonomy): domain Eukaryota; kingdom Metazoa; phylum Arthropoda; class Insecta; order Diptera; family Clusiidae; genus Clusia; species Clusia tigrina. The sequence continues at coordinate 157,495,382 of OV050032.1, forward strand.
CGACTGGATGCGGTATCTAACATCGTTGATCCGTTTTATCACCTTATAAGGTCCTTCCCGGTGTGTTTGCAGTTTTGGCGATAATCCACTTTTCCTTTGCGGATTATGAAGCATAACTAGTTGCCCTTCCTGAAATCCCTTAGAGTTTACTCGTACATCATATCTGGCTTTCCTCTTATCACCCATCAATTGTGTACGATTTCTGCTGTTTCTATCAATTTTATTCATCTGTTCTCGTGTTTTAGGTATACAACTGCTGCATGGAAGTTCTATAGACAACTCTTTAGTCCATTCTTCGTCTGTTTATCTACTACTTCTCCTCGCTTACCACACTGTCAGCAATTAGGCCGCTGACTTTCCGTGGGATCTGAGAAACGAGGATTCTGGGGCTGCATGTTGTGGGAGTCAGGTCATGCCCCTCGAGACTGACTCCATTTAGTTTGTCGACAGCTGGACAACATCATCCAATTCCCTGCCTTAGCGGTCCCACATGTGAGTCTGATGGAGAACGTTTGCGTTTTGTCCGACAACTACGAGCCGTGTATGCAACCTCACCGCAGGCAAGGCACTTGCCCATGCAACCCTGTCCACTTTCAACTTGTATCTGACAGGCTCTGCATACTGGCTGGAACACCACGGCCACGATCTCCAACGGTAAAACACCAGACACTGTGTCCATACTTGTAGCTTTTAGATTTGTTATCACTGAACAGTCCATTTCTACATCGAGAATACCACATACGAAAGTATCCATCATACTTCTCTCAGCAATCTCGCCTGGACAGGAAAGATGGGAGAACCGCTCCACCTCCGCCACATCCTGTTGTAGAGACTCAACTCACAAATCCTTCTAACGACTCCTGTCGTGTCCCAACCTCACAAACCTTCCTGTCCACCATCTCGGACATTTCATTCTTCTGCTGTGAGTTCTGTTCCGCTAGTTGAGTAAATCGCTTTTCACTCTGCTGTAACTGTTCCTTGACATCGTCTTTGACTGCTGGAGCATGTAGCTGTAATCGCTGGTGTATATCCTCATCGTATTGCTGGAAGTGCTTCTGCATAATAGCATCAAGTATTTGAGCATGTTGTTGTAATCGTTGCTGCATCCTCTCTTCGGCTGCTTGAGCATGTTGTTGTAACTGCATCTGTATTACCTTGAAAAGCGCACTCATGTCAAAGTTACCCGTGTTAGTTTCTTGCGGTGTTTCTTCGTGTCGAGATGTCGTTGGCTCTTCACATTGGAATTCATACTCATCGACATCCATACTCTGCTTCTCTAAAGCGCTTCTTAATCGTACCTGTAGCTCCGCTTTAAGCCCTTGTGTTTGCAAATTTAAATGCTCAAGCTCCTTCTTGAGCTGCTCTAATCTCAGCTTTTCAAATTTAACCATTGTTTATTACAGATACACAATCCCACTTCTGACACCAATTGTTACGAAATTACCCTCTTGACAATTTACTCTGTTACAAAATTGCCCTCTTGACAATTTACTCTGTTATAAAATTGCCCTCCTGACAATTTCTCTATCTCTCTGTACTCGGACTCGTACCACTGGATTGTGTAGTAATCAAACAATCGCTGGTTAAATTTAAATAATTACCTTTATTTAATTATTGCTATTTACACATTTAATATTAGGCTTTGTTGTACTCAGATAGAACTATTTATTTTTAAGACTTATAACATATACTCGTATAACGTATTTTAAATATAATTATTGGGCGCCGATCCACACTTGCCGCAACTCCAGAACTGACTGACCACCGCGCAAAGAGAGCAGCTGCCGCTGCTTCGTAGCCCCGCGCCAAAATATGCCAGCAGATAAAGATGGCTTCCGCACAAATACGATATGCACCTGCCTCGACTGTTCTCTCGCTCTCCACCGCACAACACGTGCTTTCGCACCGTACCGAACGATGGATCGCAGAGATCGGCCGACAACATGGTGCCCCAGGTACCAGGCGGAAGCCACCTGAACGTTAGGATTCGGAGTGAACATGCCGCCCCCCTTGCATTATTGCAAGAAAAGAACATATCCACGCCGGATCCCGTTCATACCCTTCATCAATGGAGGGTGGTTTGGTGCTCGAGGGCGCAACTTCAGGAAGCATGCGCACCCCTCAATGCGGTGGCCCATCTGCTAACACATAGTGCAGATGATCTGCGGAGTAGGGCGTAGCTGCACCGGTCTCTTCGTAATACCCAGAAAGGGCGGAACAGCGCGGGATGGTTCCCGCCTGGTCTCTTCCTGACCTTGGTTTGGCGCTTTCGGAACCACGCAGCCAGGTGGCGCGCCGGTAATAGAGAGGTGGAGCTCGATGGGAAGTCGAATTTAGTTGACCTGGCCCGACGAGGTGCTGTTGGGTCCGGTGGCACCGCCATGGAGAGTGGAGGTGGTAGCACGGACACACTCGAACAACTGGCAGACAAAAAGCAGCATCCGTCAGAAAGCGAGTAGCGGGTCTTGTGCACCGAGCGGGCCGAAATCTGAGAAAATATCAAAAATTTAATTAGTCCAAGAAGGGAGTAGATATAAAAGAAAACATAAAAACTACAAATTAAAAAAGTACAAGGTACGTTATACCCCTCCGCTGGTAGGAGGCGGCTCTTCTCCCGGTAGGATCACCACCTTCGTGATAGGTCGGGTTAGCATTCCACGTGCGGTCCGCACATCCACAACACGCACTTTTCCATCAGGACCAGGGTGCGTATCGGTGACCCTGCCCAGCCGCCATTCTTGAGGCGCTAGGTTGTCTTCCCGCACAACCACTAACTCACCCACCTTGACATTCACTTGAGCCGTTCGCCACTTACTCCGCCGTTGACACTCGAGAAGGTATTCGTTTTTCCACCTGACGCTGAATTGATGGGCCAGCGCCTTCAGTTTTTGCCATCGGTTCAAAATTGAGAGAAAGGGTGTTGTATCCGGAGGCTCAGCTGGTGCCAACAGTGGCGCACCCACCAAGAAATGACCAGGCGTCAGCGCTTGGAGATCCGTGGGGTCCTCCGACAGAGCGCTGATAGGCCTAGAATTAAGACACGCCTCGAGGCGCGCTAAGAGAGTCACAAATTCTTCAAACGTGTACTTAAGTTGCCCTGCCATGCGTTTGAAATGGTGCTTGAAACTCTTGACCGCTGCTTCCCAAAGGCCCCCCATATGTGGAGCATGGGGGGGATTAAAATCCCACTCGATCTGAGTATGAAAGTGACCCACCACGGTTCGGTCACGGATTTCGCGGAGCACCCGCTGGAAATCAAGCCTCAACGCCTTTTCCGCGCCCACAAAGTTCCGACCATTATCCGAGTGCATTTTCAAAGGACATCCCCGGCGGGCGATAAACCGAGACAATGCCGCAAGGAAGGCAGGAGTACTCAAATCGGTAGTCGCCTCAAGGTGAACTGCTCTCGTAGCGAAGCATACAAAGATGCAGACGTACCCCTTCGTAACGTGGCATGCCCGCCCCTTATAGTGCTTGATATCAAACGGCCCAGCGAAATCAACTCCAGTATGGGTAAAAGGACGTGAACACGTGGTACGTTCAACCGGAAGAGCTGCCATGAGCTGCTGTTGTCGACGCTTCTTCCACAGAATACATGTCTTACATTGGAGAATTGTGCTTTTAATGAGCGTTTTCGCTTTTGGAATCCAATATTGGGTCCGGATTAGCCGCAACATTAGTTGATTCCCCCCGTGTAGGGACACCTGATGGATGAACTTCACTATTAGACGAGTCAAATGACCATAGTATGGCAGAATGATCGGGTGTCTCTCCGAAAATGGCAAATGTGTAGTGAGCGCCAACCGACCATTTACGCGCAGAGTACCATCGGAGTGCACGAACGGATTCAGAGCCAAAAGCGAACTGGAGCTGGATATCGGCTCCCGTGCCACAAGTGCGCTGTATTCTTTTGGGAAATACATTTTCTGCGCGAGCACAATAAGGCAAGTGGTCGTTTCAGCGATTTCTCCCCGAGTAAGCGGGGACCTCCTGTCAGGAGTCGTGTCCCGATGTTTCACCGAACAGTGGCGCATAAAGCGGCGCACGAAACTCAACACTCGGAGGGCCCTAGAAAATGAGGAGAAGCGCAACATTGGGTCGTCCGCAGAGGACACATATACTACATGACACTTTGCAGGTCGTTGCTCTTCATCGGTTGCTAACACGTTTTCGTCCAACGGAGGCGGCCACCGTTTCCGCTCCTGCTGCAGCCAGGCCGGGCCTTCCCACCAGAGCCTGTTGTGGAGTAGTGCATCAGGTGCCACACCACGGCTAGCTAAATCTGCTGGGTTATCTTCTGAGCGGACATGACGCCAGTTGTTCACACCTACTTTGCTGGTAATAGCAGTGACTCGATTCGCCACGAA